>VZRO01003914.1:325643-353796 GCA_013397915.1 Daphoenositta chrysoptera | reverse complement strand
TTTGTTTTGTTTTGTTTTGTTATTTAGTTTTGTTACCCTTTCTGTGTGTTTGTTTAATAAATAGTGTTTCTCTCTTTCACTTTCCTTCGAGGAATTTTTTTTCTTTCCCGAACCTAGGTTTGGGGGAGGGGTGGTGGTAATCTGCCTTCCCTCAGAGGATATTTCTCCTCTAATTTGGCCGACCCGGCACAAAGTGCTTCACAGAAAGGGTGACTGGGCATTGGAATGTGCTGTCCAGGAGGTGGTGGAGTCACCATCCCTGGAGGTGTTTAAGAAAAGACTGGATGTGGCACTCAGTGCCATGCTCTGGTTGACAAGGTGGTGTTACATCATAGGTTAGAGTTGATGATCTCAGAGATCTTTTTCAACCTAGTTAATTCTGTGATTTTGTGATGGTCTTAATATGTTACATCATAGTTTTACATTACATTATAAGAGGTTTTTTTCATTATCTATAACATTTTTTAGTCCCTTTGAATAATGAAAAATTGAATATAAAAACATTCTACTTGTAACAGCTCAACAGAAATAAATATGACACTTGAAATAGATTGTCTATCTCTACTTCTCTATTTTTTTTAGCATATTTATCACCACAACAGAGATACACTATTCAAACTGAATAATATTATTGTCAGACTGAACCTTGTGTATTTTTAGAACCAATAGTGTAAATCCATTTTTTTTGTTAAAATTTATCATAAAGTATTTTATTAAAAAAACTCTGATCATTTTGCCATAGGTGCACCTCTTTGGCAGAGTAAGCTTATAGCTCAAGTCTCACATCAATTTCAGCATTTATAAAATGCTCTCATTTTATACGAGTGATGCAAAACATTTATTTTGGCCATCTTTGTAATGAAGTAGATCACCATTAAAGATGATAAAGTGAGAGTTTAAATTACTATGTTCAAATACAAGAAAACTGAAAAAAAATCCACAAAAAGGTATTTTCTTCAGTGTTCCCTTGTTTCTACTGACGTGAAGGACTGGGCATAGAACGAACTGCCTAAAAAAGGTCCTCAGAATCTGCCTTTGAAAGAGGAAACAGACTCACGGACAGTTACTGTAAGGAATAGACCACCTTACTTTTGCAACTGTACCATACAGCCATTTGAAGCATTTGGAATTGTTTGGGTAATTCAATACTTAATTCTATAAACACAGTAGTATTCCGTCATGCTTGCCGAGCAAGTTTAAGTAGAACACAAATAACTTTCATTGACCAGAGGAATAGAGTAATTAAAATAGAAAAAAAACCCACCAAACATGACTAAAATAGCACTGTTCTGCAAGTATTTTTAATGGATCAGGCCCTCAGCCTTCTAAAATTAATTAATGCTTTAATGAAAGTTGCCTGTTATCTGACCAGCAAATCTAGTTTTTCTAATATCCAGCTACCCTGGCTTTCAATTAAGACTCAAAGAGCCAAGAACTGATGAAAAGGACATCATAAATGATTTATGGATGTCCTACATTTGTGTATGATACATTAATTATTCTACTTAATGCATCCATATGGTTTTCTAATTCATTCATTACCAAAAGCCTCACATTACAGTTATTTCATTAAAGTTTATATCCATTTTCAGGCAGATTCTTATGAAGTACATTTAAAAATTAAAGCTACAATCAAATTTTTATTTCTTCTATGGATTTCACATCATATATCTATCTATTCAATTATTGCCCTATTACCCATTTCTAGAGGAGTCAGTTGCTGTTGTTTCTGTTTTGGTGGTTTTTTGTTAATATTTTGATCAGCATTCAATTTCTTGCTATTTCATTATTTGTGTGGTCTTTTACATATGCAGTTTATCTTTCCCTCTTTGCCCAACTCCAGTCAGTATTCACTTGTTCCAACCACAAATGTATACAGCATGCCAGAGGGGTGTTTCTACAGCTATTAGCCAACTTCCCTTCTCTCAACACAGCCCTCCTTTAACAGGGATTCTACCAGGGAATATGTAGACACCCTTAAAATTAAGCATATGTCAGAGTAGCCAATGGACAAAGGGGAGAGGTCTTTAACTGATGTAGCTACAGTTTAAACAGAAAATAATGGAAGAAAGGGAGTACTTTTAATTTTCAAGTTAATTTCTATTGCCTGTATACACTTTTATTGTGACTAATTAGGCAGAGCTACAGCATCCTGTAACACCATTTCAGAGACAGCCTGTGAGAAAGGTTTTGGGGACAATGTCTGCTTCATGCTTATTTTTCATCATCAGCTTAAAACAAGGAATATAATTTCTACAGTGTTTCAGCTTTAATTTGCCTGAAGAATGCAAAGGCTTTAAGAGTGCAGTATTTAAGGTCATTCTTCCACTCACCCAAAACATTTGTGTTTTAAAGACCTGTCAGCTCAGAAGACTGCACCACTATAAGACTACATGTTACAGTACCTGATAATAAACTGTTATAACGTGAAATTACTTTTCTACATGAAATTGAAATATCATATCCACTCGTAAAGATTAGCCTCCACAGCTGTGTTCTTAATTAGACAACATACCATGTGCTGCATGAAGAAAGCATATCAGCAACAATTTGGCTAAACAAAGCAGAAAGCTGTAAGTGTTGCCAGAACACCACAGGACCATAAAAGAAGTGATCCTTACCTCCCTGAGTCTGTTTTCAAAAAGAAAACAAGATTACTGGTACAATTAGTACCAGCAAAAAGATAACCTCTTATTCTGAAGGTACCAACAGAAAAATGGGAAAAAAAAAAAAAGAAAATTAACTTAGTCAGTGACATTGTATAAATTTGGTTTAGCATATTGTAAATGAAAACATTTTGATCTATATTGTCATTGGTTTCTATGCTACAGTTTATTACACAATGATTATTCCCAAGGAGAACATGTGACCTCAGCCAAATTTGTACAAAGCAGACATTCCACTATTATTTTCCAACAGGTCATAAAGGTTGAAATGTAAATCTGTTACAATTCATGTTTAAATAAACATTGACATATCATATGCAGTCAACCACCTTTCTACACTATTATTTTAGCAGTCTTGATATGACACTTTTCATGATGCTTCTACTCTATACTCAATTTAAAATACTGTATCCACTAAATGTATTTTCCACCAGTTTATTGTGGTTCAGAGACAAGTAAAAATTAGCTCCATTAAAAATTGTAAGCCATGGCTAACCTTCAAAGGAAGGACAGCGAAACACCACTTAAATACTTTCAGAAACAAGAACAAAGGCAAAGAATTTGTACCTCTCTGCTTACTTCCCTGGGCTATTCCCGTTCCCATGATCGATTTGGATACTGAGGTGACTGAAAAAACATCATTCACCTGGGAGCTATGCTATCACATTTAAACCCCAGTATCATCCTGCGCGTTTAATTTCAGAATCCAGTATATATTTTTTGCTAAAAAAATGCCAAAATGCAGTAATGCTAGACCTAGGAAGCATTTTAAAAAGTGAGTTCAGATGATCGTCTTCTGCTCCCAAATATTGTTTGGCTGATTCAAATATTGTTTGGCTTATTCAAAAATTTAAAACTGTGTTTTGAAATATCACATATTAATGTCATGATGATAGAAAAATAATAGGTTTTTTATTTTTCAGAAGCAGTGTTTACAAGACTTAATATTTAAGGGGTTACACACAGGAACACATTATGAACCATCTATTAAGGAACTTTATAGAAGCTGTCAACTTTTTGAAACAACAAAGTCTGAAGTGAAGAACCAAAAGGATTATTCCAGAGGCTGAACTGCCAGATCCAACAAAACACTGACTGATAAGGAAACACATGCTGTCTTGCTGTCTTTTATCTGAGTGCCCTTTATCTGTCTTTTAAAAGTTACTGTAGGGGACTTGGGTTTTCACAAAGATAGTTCTCTGAGGGTGCTAAAAGAATTTTTAAGAAGTGCTTCTTCATTCTTTATTCCTGAACATTATCAACACAATGCATAGATTTATTGTGGGAAGTAGTCACTGATTTTCTATTGGTGGGTCTCATGATCCCAATAGGGCCATCTAGCTTATTTATGATTTTCAATATAAAGCATGTGTGATTCTGGTGATGGCACCTGTAACTCTGCATGCCAGGAAACTTCCCCTTTCCTTAGTCAAATTTAGGCAGCAGATTTCCACTCACTTGTAAGAGGAAAAGAGAACACTGATAGAGGTAGAGCAACCTCCTGAACTTGCGAAATACAAGCCTTTCTGTACTGTTCTGGGTAATGGAGTCAGTGCAGTTCCAACCATTAAGGAGCCTCTCTGAACCAAAAAGCTGAAACACCCTAAGTGCAGTTTGGACACCGTCATAAAAAAGCCAAAGAGTTTCCACTACCATCTAAATCTCTGTGTCTTTTCTTCTGGAATTCAGTACAACATGGCACAGAAATAGTATAGAAGCCTTTTTCAATCAGAGGAATAAATGGAGCCATGTAAGAAACAAGGAGGTGTCGAGTGTCGGGGGCCTTTGTTGTTTGTCTGGGGGAGGGAGGTTCCCTCTTTTGGAGACCAAATCAAAACACATACAAGAAATTTGTACTAGATCGGCCCAAGAACAACAGTTCTCTGAATTTTCACTTAGCCAAAACAATGTGGTTTGGGTCAAGCAAATAATTTCATCTGTGAGTATGAGAAAAGTGGTACTCTCTCCTAGCTCAGCGACTAGGTCATGTGAAATGAGAAAAACCACAAATTCAGTTTTCTCCTTGTCGTGGGTTGGAGCTGAGTTGATGGACAAGTTCTCGATCCAATTGCGTTTTTTCGATTTTGCATATTTAAACCTGTTGGAGGCGCGGGAACTTCTTTTTGGATCCAGCTCTCTGGCAGGAAGGGGGTGGGGGGAATGGCTCCAGGCTCGGAGCAGCCCGAGCCTCCCCTCCCCTGGCACCAGGGCACAAGTCCCTGGAATGCTGCGGGAGACCCCCCTCAAGGCTGCGGGCAGCTGAGGAACACCCGTGAGCTGCACAGACAAGACCGCCGGAGCAGCTTCCAGGACCTGGCAGGGGCTTCCCTTCCCCCACGCCACATGGCCCTGCGCAGATCCGGGCGGGAGCCGATTTCCATTTTTTTCAGACTGAGGAAAACATCAAATAGCTGGCAGCATAAAGGGAAAAGGGCTTTTTCTCCAATTTACAGCCCGACAAGAGTAAGGTGTTTAACATGGCATTAAGGTCAGGAAGAGAAAGTGAGTTATGTGGGATGAAGCAGAAGATGGTGGCAGAGAAAAGAGGGCGGAGTCGCGCGCAGTGCAGAGCTTGAATTTGCTCTCTGCAGACTGTGATAAAAACTGTAATACCACAAACTGTTCTTTTCTCTTTAACCCATTTAAAAGACATGGGGGATTGAGAATTGTGTGGGCAACCTGTGGAAAAAGAAAGGTGATCCAAGCCAGGTCACCAAAAAAGCTGTGTGTTAGTTTGCAACAGTCATCCCAGGACAAAAGTCTTTCTTAGAAATTTTTGTGAAGAAGAGTGTTGTTAATTTCAGACTGGAATTTGCTTATCCTTAAAATGAGAACACCTCATGTTTGGCCCATGACTGCAGTATGAAAAGACTGTGAGATTTGCATGGGAGAGATTGGTATTTTTTCACTGCAATAAACTGTCTCCAGGAGGGCAGGACTGTTGCAAGTAGCAATTTGGAAACCACACTGGAGCAGAGAGGAGACCTCCTTTTTCCCTGGGTTTGGAGAGACTTTCTAAGAACTCTGATACTGACCAGAAATTCCATCTTTGTTATCCTTTGCGCGAGCTGGGTGCTGGAATAGGTGGGGATGGGGGGGGAAAGTGGTGGAAGGAGAGGGTGCTGGAAAAGAGGGGAATGTATTTTTGCTTTACTTTCTTAGTGTTTCTTTTTCTTTTAATCCTAGTAGTAATAAACTTTCCTTATATTCTTTAAAGTTTTTGAGCCTACTTTGCATTTCTCCTAATTCATGTCTCACAGAAGCAAATAAGTGAACTAAACCACTACACTAAATAGATGTTTCTGCCCAGTTATCGAACGGAACCCGCTACACTCCTCTACCTCCTTTAGAGCAAGACTTTGAGCCAGGTCTCCCACACTTGGGTATACAGCTTAAACAACAGTGAAGATCTTGGATTTGGCTGCAACTGTATCTGAATTTAATTTCATGGAAATGCTTAAAAAAAAAATTAAAATTATCAATTAATAAGGATTTTTCCTGGAGGACAAAACTCACATATTTGAAGAATGGAAGAACATAAGCAGATTCTGTTCTGCTACACACAAGTATTTAATTTATAGCTGGGATTGGCCAGTAACAGGAATACACAGTTGAAAGAAATATGGAACAGCTGACACCTCCTCCAGAGATAAATTGCACAATGCTAACTGTCAATAAAACTTTAGGTTTTAGCTTAAACATATAACACGCCTGTTCCTGAAATCCAGTTTTCATTTAAACAGTGCAGCTTACGAAGAAAATTCAAGAAACATCTTCCCTTCACTTAAAATGCAGGAAAAGGAACGCTGTGACGGAAGATCTGGGCAATTTGTGAAAGATACGACCAGCTTTTGTGCAAGTGTAACAGCCCACTGAATGTTAAAAAAGCACCCCCAAAGCTGCCAGCAGTAAGATAATCAACCAAAGCACTGGGTTGCTGAATATCCCATTAACATTCTTTGAACATTTTGCAAATCAGATGACAAAAAGGTGCCTTAAGGAGGCTTTAGCGCATGTTACAACCTAATGCAATCATTCCTGTTTTCCACAAAGACTGACAGCGAACACTATACTGCAATAATGGTTCAGCATGCAATTATCCCTGCTGAAGTGCACAGAAGGAAGCAGAAAGCAAATGAGGCCAACTAATGCAGACTCTCTAGATTTCTTTGTGCAAACAAAATCCAGAATGACAGAGCTGCAGGCTACTAGGTCTATTTGCAGGGCTTGCTGCAGATATGTTATGTCAAGCACAATAACTTAAGTAGTAATGGTGAGCATCAATCTCTTACTAGAAGGTGGACTGGAGTCTAGAAGCCAACTACTGTGAAGACCTGATATTCAGGGTCACAACGTAAAGTGTAAAAAGACATAATAGTGATTATAACAATCACACTAAATGTATTGACTGATATTGCCCACTCTTCAAATGTGTAACTAACATTTAGAGCTTGCTAACAATAGCACTGTAATTATAATAAGATCTTAAAATTTCACTAACAGTATGGCACTTGTCCTCTGCTATTGCAAGCATCTGACAAATACATGACCTGGAAATGGAGATGGATACAGTTGATACCTCACTAGATTCTAAGATCTTACTCCTCAGAAAGCTCCTTTGAGAAGTCACTGCAGAGACATGATTTTCTATTTATGCCTCCTTGGCCTGGCCTAGTGCCAATCCCTCTCTTAGGCCGGCAATAGCAGATGTTCAGTGACAAAACATGACATCTGACTTTTTGTTATATTTCATAGATAGTTAGCTTGGCTGTTTGGCCCAGCACTGTTTGACCTGTGATTTATGGACTACTTGTTCTCCTTGCTCATATTTTTTGCCTTATTTTCAACCCATTGTCTTAGCTTCATATACTTTCAAAAGTATTTTGACTGTCTCTTCACAAGGCCTACAGAGGGAGTCAGCTTAGGGTACTCCTACCAGCCAGGAGGAGTAGGATGCAAAAAGCTCTCTGAGTCGCAGCACCAAACTTAGTGTGATCTTTCCACAAACCAGAAGGTAAATTGCTTTTTGGAGTCAGAATTTGACACTCGAGGCTGAGACCCCAGGGTTATGCACAGTATTCAAAAAGCAGCTCCTTAGTCACTTCTATTATTGCAATATCGCATAATTACATCTAGAAATAAATGGAACTATGTATACATATGTCTACATCTATCCCAGCAAAAATTAGGACTTTACTGTGCAGGATGTAAGGGGATGATAAACCCATTCTGAATAACTTTCAAGATAACCGTAGGATAACAAATCACACAACACATGATGCAAGGCAGACAGTGCATGAGCATCAAATCACTTGATTCAGAAACTGTGTCTCTTCTTTCATAAGAACATCCCCAGTCTTATCCGTTCCTCTTCCCTTCTCTAGGTCCCAAAGAAAATGACTTTTAGTCTGTGGTCTCCTAAAAGTAGTCCTGAATTTCTGTCTAATGGATCATGCTCAGCTATCAAGATTTCTCACAGACTTCTATGTATATTTATCAGACTGAGACTGTAACACTTCGAGATACCTTTACTGATTGTTCAGTATGGCCTTACTGGGCCACTTAAGTGGGTGGATGCTGAGCCAGCAGAGGCTGACAGTATCTGTGAGATAGAAGAGTTCCTAACAAAGAGAACTGAAGAAAGGAAGAGACTTCATCTTATGTCAAAGCATGGTATTCAGCATCAGGAAAAAGAACAATATGAGATTCTGGAAAAACAGTCAGTCACTAAGTGGACAGCTGGGGAAAACTGGAACAGGTTATAAGTGAAAAAACATTATCAGAGCATTTTCTCATCTTGGGATTCTAAGAAGGTCATTTACCTTGAGGCACACAGAAAGATCACACACAGCTTGGTGCTGTGACTCAGAGGGCTCTCTATATCCTACTCCTTTCATTCAGTAAGACTCTGTGACTTAGCCTTGAAAAAGAAGGCATCTTGTATTAGCAAATTGCCAGTGAGAAGAAACATGCATTTTTCATTTAAAGAAAAGTAAAAAATAAATTCCACAAACATTGCTCTATCTTCATGAAAGGAAATCTCTATTAAATGTCTCCACAAAAGAGGCAGCTATAAGGAAAACATTTTTTGGACTGGAAATAATTGTAAGCATTGGATGCCCCACCTTTTTATCAGAATCTTTACACAGGGTTCTTCTTATAGCCCTCCAACAAAACAGTCAGTGGAGACAATTGCAGTGCTCAGAAGAAAGGGTATATTGTAGTCTGGTTCCCATTGTTTCACTGGTCTTTTCAAGGAAGAAGCAAGTGGATGTCCTGTGTGTTCCTAGAGGAACTTAGAGATGACAGTCCACGTGGACGCCATGGCTTCACAAAGAGTACAAAGAATTAGAAAAATACACATTTCCAGCAGAAAAGATGTGTGGGAATGATGAAATAAAATTTAGAAACAAATAATATAGATGAACTCTGGGCTTTGACACTAGTAATTAAACCTCAGGACACATCAGGATATGGGGAATTAAGGGAGAAATAAACTTATGCATCTAAGGCCATCTCAGCAAGTGAGCAAATGATGCATCTTTTCTGAGTATGTAGTATGAGGAAAGTTATATAAGAGAATATAGCAGTACTTGTGGGATGGATCTGACTAAGTGTAAAAACAATTCTGCTGTGGTTTCACAGCCACATGGTTTTCAGCTAGCCAAGCCCACCCAGAAGCAGCCCACCTACTTGAACTGTGCCTAGATTTGGAAAGGATTTCCACATTATTTCAACATAAAATGTGTTGTTTAAGCTGGGAAGAGCTCCAGATTAAGATGTCAGTAAATGTACATGTCTGCATGTGTGTATGATAGGTAGTCAGTGTGCAGTTGGTGCCTAAGCACCCATTATCATCAATATAAATCTTGTCACTACAGCCATTTGGAATTAGGGAACTCACCCTGAAGCAGACATCAAGGCTGCAGTATACTAGTAGATTAAATTAATCTGGTACTGTTCTCTGGCTGTGAGAAAACTGATGTAGGAATGGTCCATGTCAGTACTAATCTCCAAATTAGGATGATCACATCTAGTCTGCCTATTGGATATGGTCTCTGACCTTTATTAACTCCCTAGTAATCCAGAAAGTGTTCAGAAACATGCTAGACAGCTTAATAAACGATCACTGCCTACACTGAAGCTTGAATACCTGGTTCCTACATGAATATCTACTTATAGATACATATGTTGTTGTGCTTTACTCTTCCATTGAATCCTCTCTCAAAGTATTAGCACAGGAAGTTCTTCCTTGTGCTCCTCAGAGTGCTTCAAAGTAAATAGTTCAAATAGTGGAGACAAAATAGATGTGATGTTATGGAAAAGCTATAGCTTGAAGGCATTCAGCCTTACACAGCCCTACACAAAATGCCATGGAAAAGGCAAAGGGAAGCTCTATGTGGCTGTCTGTGAATCTTATGTCCTATTGACATTAGCTGAAAGAAGCTAATTAAATCAATTCAGTTCAGTAACACTCACGTAAATCAAACAAAAATTAAGAGATGAGCTGAATTTTAGGCTATGGTACAGTGCTGTGTCCTTTCTAAGCAACAGAAAAAGAGACAGATTTTCATGTTTATATAAGAAGGTGTATAGTAAGAGTGAGGTGTGAAAGGGAAAATTGTGGTATATTGAGCAAGTTTATTACCTTCACATTTCTGAAACACTTCACAGGATGCAAGTGAAAAAAGCATCTGAGTAGCTTGGTCCAATCTTGATACAATACACTTGTGTACCTGAGAGAGAATTTGGACGGACCAAACTATATCAGGTTACTAGGGATGATGCTTTAGCATATCCATGAGGTGATAATTTAGACCTAGTCTGAGCTGTAGCCTTTGCTCCAAGTCCTTCTGCTTTTCTCTCAAGTTCAGCCCTAACTCTATACATATTTGTATGTGTTTTAGTTTTTTAATAAGTATGTTAGATGATATTTTCTATCATAAGTGATTATCCACATTCTATTCCCACTTTCCATGTACTATCTTGACCTTGGTGGTGCTCACATTCAGTATTGGAAAGACTTGGAATAAACACAAATAAACATTTTGAGAACTTGTTCACTGCACTGCTAATTCTCTAATACCTTCAATGAGAATATGGTTTCTGAGATGCAAAATAAAAGCTTACAAATAGAAAACTCTCAAGTATCAAAAAAATAATTATGTAACTCTGTATGTTATCCAAGCAATTTTCAAATGAGTTGGTCTCACATCATGTAGAGAGACAGCTAAACAGAACATATGGGTAAGCACTAAAGCATTAATAGAACAGTCAAAATGCTTCTAAGAGTCCTGAATTGTCCTCACTTCCTTCAATAAACAACGTGAACTGAACACGCACATACACACACATGAAAACAAACAACAGGAACTTAATATCAGGTAATGTGATTGCCTTTAATTATATAAAACTCCCTCCCAGAAAATAAATACCTCCTCTTTCTCGCTTAGGCAAACAAGCACTACAATACCCCCAGTTTCAGTAAAATTACTTCTTAACATGTGTTCTTTATTGTTAGAGTCACAAAACATCACATTTTGACACAATACCTGCAGAATTCTTGGCTTCACAGCACTCTACTGTGCATTGGCAACATTTTTCTTGTCAGATGGTTTAGTCCTTAGCACAAAATGTAACCTTGTAATAGTTCTGCATTAGGCATCCATTCACCCTACCTTTCCACCTTGATCATGAAGAAAATGGACCTTGAATCACTGAAATTGGATTGAATTCAGTTTTCTCTCCTCTGCAGAGCCAACAGAGCATTGATTTATTTAAAAAAAAAATAAAAAGTTGCTAGCTTTCATAGTAAATCACAATGTGTACCAGTCATGTAACTTGGATTACAGGAAGCACTAACAGTAGCAACTGCCCTTTCAAGTTGAGCAACCAACAACATTGCTAAAGGCTGGAACAAAAAGGGTCAGCCAGGGCAAAACAACAAATGTTGACGTTTGCCCTATATATTGAAAACCAGAAAGCAGCAACAGGCAGTAACTGCTAATTCAAAACAAAGAGGGAGTGATACACATGCAATTCAAAACAAACCAGATTCCCTTGGTAATTACATTAACACTACAAGCTACTTCAGGTGACATTCAAGAGGGAGAAACAGAATGTTGAAATATAGAAACCTGGAAGGAGCAGGGCTGTGCTTGGATTATGGCAACCACCCTGTTGTGGGACAGCTGCCCTTTTAAAGAAGATACCTTCAAAATTTCTGATGGTGGGATTAGTCCAATGCACAATTTGACTCCCAGCACTTTGGCTTCAAACATATGCTTCCCCAAAGGCCTTTTCTGAAAGGATGACATTAAAAACAAACCAAAATCACTGTCCTTCAGCACATCCAAAGATAGCTGAAGAACTTAAGCAATAAACAGCTTTCATGTCATGATTAGCTCATGCTGTTATACCCCCCCTTAAAGCACATATGGTTCTCAGCCAGAACAGAAGGCTTCAGAGCAGCAGCTCCATCCTAGAAATGCAGTAGCAAAGCCTCAGACTGAAGTCACTTAATGAGAACTTAATATAGATTTAATGGACCTTTTTTTTAATGCTACTTTATGTGCCAATTGAAAATCTGCCTCATTTAGCTTTTAATGCAGGCACAGAGCCAGTCAGCTGAAATCAGGGTAGCCCCAGAATATTTTGCAGGATTCTTCCATTACCAGTTGAGGACCACAGGTCTCCAAAACTGTGCAAAACCCTACGAAAACAACAGGTCATAGGTAACAGTGTCATTTAATGAAAAAAAGAAAGAAGGGCCATGCATATTCTGAGTTCCTTGCACTAATAGAAAGGTTTCACCTTGAATGGAAGTGAAATAATGCTTGCAGTGGAAGGAAGAGAGCAGGTACCTTCACTATGGAGTTGGCCCTGCTGGCTTAGGATAGCTTTGAGGCATAGATATATCCAGGTTGGTTGGCATCTCCTCCCCTTGATCATTACCATTCAATATTGGGACTCTGTTTGCAGTTGGCCTGCCCCAGTAAAGCAAGACTGTCAGTACTTTATTTTGCTCTGATATGGACACTTCCACACAGCTAAATCTAGTCCACTAACAATGCTAGCCATCTAAACTCAGGAGGTCTTGTTCATATGGCATGCAACAAGTCCAGAGCACAGCTTTTTGAGCCTCGTTCTCTGATAGTACTTTTTAACTGTTAAAACTTTAATCTTGGACAAATAAAATTTCCACCTTCCTTTTTTTTTACCCTGATTATTTTTTTTCATTGCCACTACTCTATTGCATTTGGTGCATTCATGAGGGCAGATCTCTAGAGTACCATACAGGGAACTCATATGGGATTCTGAAACACTTGGTGTGCTAACATATGCTAGTGTTCTATGTTCTTTTTTCCTTGTTTGTAAAGGCCATTCTCTTTTAATCTCTCATCTTCCTCTGAAACGAGCAATTTACAGATTTCACTTTAATCTTTATTAGTTCACTCTAATGAGTGCATGAGCCATTATAAGTGTCTCCTCTTCCCTCCAGAAATCAAGGAGAGCTGCCTACAGACGGGGGTGAGGAAAGCAGTGTCCATGCAGAACACACACAGACTGTACCGTGCACCCCACCAAGGAGAGCTCTCCTGACAGCAGGCTGCCCCACTGGCACGAAGCATGAGGATGCAGCAGGGCAACATCACTATATAGTTAAACTGACCTGCCCCTCACTGCAGGAGGGAGCGCTGCCATCACCTTCTTGACAATGGGAAAGGTCACACACAGAGTTAACTGACAGTGGAGGGTTCCCAATCCATATGTCCCAGAAGAAGTGCATATGGCTTACATCAACAAAAGCAAAGTTCTTATTGTTTGCAAGAAACAGGATTTTTTTTCCGAACAACTACGTAAGCATAATGGTGGATTTACCAGAGGAACAGAAGTGAATGAAACCTTTATGTCACCCTTTTAAATCTCACTGTCTCTGTAGAATAGTTCCCTGAAGTACATGTTCTTGTGACCTATGCAGAATAAGTTTAAAGCCCATCCAGTAAAAACTGTGCAAACATCAGTCAAGACAAAAGGATCAACAGCCTTTGAGACAAAGGTAAGGTCTTTACCTACAGAGAGGCTATATTCCGCACTGGTTCACCAGACTGTTTGTTAATCAGAGTGTGATTATATGAATGCAAATTCCACCAAAGTTAAGAAACTCAAGACAAATGGTCATTATTTAGATTTAGATGATCAATCAGGCTATCCAAAATTACAATCTGTCTGTATTTATCTACAGGTATACTTATTCACAAAAAACCCCTCCAGAACACAGAAAAAGTCACTTACCACAATAATCACATTAGTTGTAGGAATGGGAAGATTCTCCACTTCCAAATCTTGACCGGTCATTGCTAAGAGATTGAGGGATGGGTCATAAACAGACCTGGGGAAGGCTGATTTAACAATTATTGCAGGGTGCAACTTGCTTATTTTGGTGTGAGGAGAAGAAGAATGGAAATTTTGTTTGGAATCCTTATAGCTGTCTGTATCCAGACTTTTCTCCACACTCTCCACATGGTGATAAATAAACATAGGTTTTCCACTCTTTCGCTGATGAATTGCCAAAAAGTGGTCACTGTCTCCAGAAAAGCAGCCTGTAGAAAGAGAGAAGTTAAGTTTAGAATGTCTCTCTTGGCTATTCTGTAGATGGCACTAGAAATTCAATGAGATCTTTGTGTTCTGAGAAATTTGGAGAAATATTTTTGGAATACAAGAATTCACTTAAAATCTTACAATGTGTTTTCTATAGCAATAGATTAACAGCACTACAGAGTCTATTAAGTATGTGAAGTGTACCATATTCTTAAGCTCATTTTCACAGGCTTTTTAAAATGTTATTTATATTTCTAGCCATGGCTACATTTCAAAAATGATTTGCAAACACAGAGCACATGCTGAGCCAAGTTCAACTTCCATATTGATATCAACTTCAACTGGAAAGCATATCCAGTCAACTTTCTGATGTATTTATCACCCAGTAATATCAAAGATGAGAATAGCAGTGATTATCTTTTAAAAATGGGCACTTGAGGAGCAAAGGTCAAGAACTCGACCAAAAAATCAGATTTAAATATGTGAGAAAATTCAGACAAGTCCATAATCCTAATTCTGCATTCCTTGTTCAGCTGCTTACATCAGGAGACCCTTGTGCCAACTCTTGTTATGACCCAACCTTCACTCAAGCATCGCCTGGCCAGCCAGTGGAGCACCTGGCTCTCTGCAGAGGGCATACAGGTGTGAGGGTTTGGCCATACCTTGCATACCTTGGTGTTGGGCACAGAGCACTCTCTTAGATTAGGGAACTGGAGACAGGGGACTCGAGCATCTCTAACCAGGAGTTAGAGAGAGTTGGGCTTGTTCAGCCTTGAGAAGAGACGACTGAGAGGGGACCTCACCAATGTCTATCAATATCTGAAGGGAGGGTGTCAGAGGATGTTTCCAGGCTCTTCTCAGTGGTACCCAGCAATAGGACAAGAAGAAATAGGCAGAAACTGATGCACAGGAAGTTCCACCTGAATATGAGGAAGAACTTTACTGTGAGTGACTGAGCACTGGAATAGGTTGCCCAGAGAGGTTGTGAAGTCTCCCTCACTGCAGATACTCAAGAATGGTCTGGGTGAAATCCTGTGCAAAGTGCTCTCAGATGACTCTGCCTGAGCAGGGAGGTTGGACCATATGATCCCACTGATCTCTTCCAACCATACTCACTCTGTGATTCTGTAATTACATGAGTTTAACTAATTATGTATTAATACAAAATAAATTCTCTTTTGAAAGAAAAAATACTTCCTGATGATGCCTTTATAAGAGGAACCAAGACTAAATTTTAATTTGGTTTTTGCTTTTGTGGGTTTTTTTGTTTGGGGTTTTTTTTTTTTTTTTGTGGATGAGAAACATAGTGAATCTTCAGTGCCTCTATGTTGAACAGAATAGCTACAAAAGCACAGTTCAGCTCCCAGGCTGGAAGGCAATCTATTTGACCAGAATAATAGGCAAGGATCAGTTCCCTCACAGATAAAAAGTAACTGAAGCTGCATTAGTCACCCCTAGACGAACACTCTGAGAAACCCAGTGTGGTAGAAAAGGGACTTTGTGTTCACAGAGAAGTGAACCCAGAGAGGTCACTCTGATCAGCCTGGAATTTCCTCTTCAGATGCTGCTGGAGTTAATGGCAATGTTAAATTTGAGAGCTGATTTTTAGTTTAAAAAATCTAAAATCAATGTTATTTTAATTCTCATAATGAGCTACGAAGAGCAGCTTAGCACCAACAACATTTCAATTCACAGTGAACAAGAAATCATTTTGTTCTATTCAAACTGAATTTTTCCTCTGATTTTTTTTGCTTCTGTAAGCAAATCAAAATAATCAGTCATTTGCACAGCTCTACCCAGTGCCCTTAGGAGGTTTCAGTGTAGGTAATTACATTCTGTTGACCTAATTTCCTCACAAAATTTCAGTTAGGGAAATCAAGGACGATACCTTATCTGTGCTATAGTATTGCTTTGCATCATTGAGAAATGCATTCCCTGGAGTAAGTGGGTCCCCTTCAGTAGGCGGTGAAGCAATTTATAACATACATGAACAGAAAATCAATAGTAAAAAGACAGAACACAGATCCCCTATTATAAAGTAATATTCTAAATCTAAGACTACTCTTTCAAATGGTTGAAATAAACACAATCTCCTAGATGACCACTGAAATCACATCTTATTGGCTCATGTCGGGTTTTGATTGGGAAAATGTCTGAAAGCAGGAGAAAAAAAAAAGAGAAACTGCAGAGTATAGTCTTAAAGACAGTTTAATTTCAAAACTTGTTATGCTTGCTGGGTTCTCATTAAGCTTTGTGGGTGTTGGTTTCATTGATAAAATCCTGAGGGCTGGTCTTAACTAGCAATTTAGAGAGTTGTGTCAGTGGCAAAATAAAAATAAGGAAGCATCAGCACTTCTCATTGTCACCTACTTATCACAGTCATCTCTTTGCTGGATTTGTTTTCACTTCTCCTTCACAGAAAACCAGTATTCCAAAACTGATCATAGATAATACAAAGGAATGCAACCACCAACATATTTGGTTTGTCTTCTTTGCTTCCTTCGTTCCTGCTCCTTTGTTTCTGAGGTAATCAAACCAACTGTGGTTCTCCTTGAATTCTTCGTATTGCATTTTCTACCCAATTGAGTATTCCAACTTTCCCTCTTATTTCATTATTTTTACTGACTGAAGCAGAAAAAATTACAATTAACTACCAGCCCAAATTCTTCCCTGAATATTTTTGATTAAAAAAATAGTTAAAGGAACCAAAAAAGCTCACTTGTCCTTGAATCTCAATAGTTTTCAACAGCAGAATCACCATTTGCTTTTAAATCCCAACAGACTTGCTTCCATTAGAATGCTAACTATTACACCAGTAACTCCAGTCCCTGCAGCCATACAAGGTCCATTGTTAGCAGATTTTCAAGATGGACAACAAAATATGTTGTTTAACCTGTAGTAATGAGAAATTAGAAGTCTAATTACACAACATTACACTTTATACTCACACAAAACTTATTTCATCAGCTGAGCACTCAGAAGTTCAAATATCTTGCAAGAAAATAACTACACTGAATTTGGTTGTCTGAGAAGTCCACAGAGCCCCAGTATCCTAAGGAGGTTACAAGCATCCCCAGTGCCCCATGTGAAAAACTTCACTAACCTTAGCAGACTGTGTATAAGGCCCTAACCCCTACCAGACTTTGGCTCCCAGACTGCCATGGATGCCTCAGGTGACTCTCACAAATGGGCCACCCTTGATCCCAGAGAGGAACCTAAACTTCCTCTCAATCTGATGAAGTGATCATATATTCCTTCCTAACCCTCCAGACTTCAGCTCCAGACACAAGCAATAGGCACCAAGCAGACACTTGGAGAAGTAACTAGTTAGAAATAGCAGCACTTCTGCTACAGAACACCTTTAAATATTACCACTCTCCAACCCTAGAGAGAAGACTGGGATTCCTATTATCAAATTCTTTACTTCTACAAAAAAAGAAAATGCTTCTTTGTGGCCACCAGGGAAACTGTCAGAAGCTATGAAGAACTGATTTTAGTGACTTTTCAGCTTCAGGTATCCCAAAATACACAAAAATTCAGTAAATATGGTTTAGGACAAGGCCCAAAAAAATAGAATTCCCAAAGGTTTCTCTTCCATAAGCTTAGCAAACTTTATCCTAAAGTATGTTCTCATATTTTGCTCACACTACCCTGTTTGAACTCTACTTCAGGATGTAGTTATTTATGACTCACTTGAAATATTCACCCAGCGCTATCCATTAACTATAGTAATTTTATTCCTTCTCCTAAAATTGTCTCCGCTCAAGTGTACTTACAAAGAATTACAGTTTATTCTGCCTCAGCATTGAGAACAGAGTAGATGTTAGATTGTGATTCCATGCTATTTCTTCTATCCAAAAAAATGCTGAGTCTTCACCTATTTCTCAGCTAAGTGTAGCTATCTTCATGTCAAGGGAAATTTTATTTGTTTCAAAATGAACAATAATCAATGGTTACTTTCAAACCCACATGAGAACTTCTCTGAGCAGCAGGTTTATATGTACTTTTGCTCCCACAAAACAACCAGTCCTTTCTTCATGATTATCTCATGTAATAACCTTTCCAACTCCCTTTAGTATCAGATGCTGCACTGTGATTCTACACTGATCTGAACTGTTCATTCCCCCCTCCAGTTCTCTGTCTGTACGATGCAATGATTGGTCACCACTCTTTGTTGGTTTTCAGCTCCTGATGAATATTGCTATTTCTTCCTTTGTTCTTTACCTATAGGTTAACTTTTCCTTCCTTGCAACTCCTCAATGCTGCTGCTTTTCCTTAGATTTTTTGTAACAATAAAGCCTGTCTTGATCTTGTTTCCATGCTCATCCACTCTGAGCCCCTTCTTTAATTTAGCTGCTCCTGTACAACAGTATTCTCCTTCCACAAATTCTCAGATTTAGTTGCATTTCTAATCCCTGGAGCTGTGCTTCTAGAACCTCTACCAAGTATAACACTACATCTATTAAAGTGCAACAAGAAGCTCCAGGGTGATGTAGAATGCATACTTTCTAAATCTGAGCATCTTCACTACTGGTACTAGTCTATCATTGCCACCATTTGTCATCCTACTGAAAGGAAAATTGGACAAATCCCTATGAAACTCCCTGTTCTGCAGAATCCAACTGTTCTACTTAAAGGTTCCATATACGTGTTCACTTGATCTTCTTAGTTGTATGCATAAACATACAAGATAAAGCTATTTCTGTCATAAATTATAAAGAGAAAAAAATATCTAATCTACAGAAGATTGATGGAGAATGGGACAGTAGAATTCCATGTCAAATATCCCCAACATCCCAGTATATGGGAAGCACTAAATTTCCTCATGAAAACAGATGAGTAAATCACAGGACTGCTAAATAGTACATGCTTCTGAGCCTGTCTCACACTACAAAGTTGCATTACATATGCAAAACGGAAAGCCTATAATAAACATCAAATCTGATGTGCTGGATCTTGTGGGCACTTTTGGCTGTTCCAGTTGGCCTCTGCTTGACAGAGGAAAACCTAATATTTCTTTAGACTGTCTTGACTCTCTGAATAGTTTCAGACAGTTGACATTTTATCTCAAAGCAGCCTGCCAGAAAATTGTTAAGACTCCCAATTCCCAAATACCTTCACTTTTGCTAAAACAGACAGATAAAAAACGTCAAGATAGTCAAAACCCATTAATCAGCCAGTAACACAGCAGCATCGTTTTTCTCTTCTTAAAACATAAAAATATCAGAGCTTTACAGATATTTTACCTCACATCCTTGTTAAGGAAACAATGGGTACCCCACTTGACTCCCTACTCACCCCACTCACAGTCAGACAAGTTTTCCTTGCCAGCTTGCCCCAGGTTTCCCATAGCAGAGTCTCAGACCTCTGGTTCCTTTAAGTAATTTTATCATGATACAACACAAAAGCTGCTCAAGCTGGGTGCCTCCTCCTTAACATCTTCTACAGCCAGAAACTAGAAATTATTTGACTGGAAAAGGGAAAGTCCCATTGGGACATAACATAAACCTGATAGGGCCAAGATAATGGCGTCTAAAGTCATGATGTGTGTCTGGAAAAACAATTTGAGGTAATTTTCTGAAGTCTTGTTATTTATCCTAATCTTTATTAAACAAATTTGATAACAATTTATGCTCCTCAACAGTCACATTTTCTATAATGAGATATATACTGTATATCTGCTACTTGTAAGTAGTGCAGTCACCCCAAATCCACTGACAAAAGTGCTGTGCTGTATCTGACTAGTAAATAAAATGCACAAATGAATATAGACACCTAGTGCATATATTTTAAACACACAATACTACTTAATACTCACACTTAATACTCTAGCACTATAATAACAATGAAGTCTTTTTATAGCTAAAAATAACTTGGTATGTTACCCAGCTTGAGATTTCTACGCTAAAAGCTGGAAATTGAAGGGGAAAAAAAGCATAAAATGTAGACTCTTTTCATGAGGGAGCAACATGCTGAAACTTGACTGCTTTCAAAGATAAATTTAATCTAAATGCAATTTGAGTTACAGTACTTAATGCTGTTGCCAAGTAATTTCTCATTTTCAGTAACAAAAATACTTACTAAATTTTGGTAATTAAATTTTCTACCCTGAGCTCCCCATGCTTCTTTCCTTTCTGTTTGGTTCTCCACTCTGAAAGATGTTCTTTGTCCCATACAAACTTCCTTCAAACTTATAAATCAGCCCCAGACTTTGGACAGGCTTAGCTTTAACACCTCTTGCAGCATGGTTTATTTCCTCTTGAACAGCTACTCTAGTCACTGTGAGATGATGTACTTATGCAGACCAATGATCAATCCCCTCCAACAACACCAAAGTTCCCACAGCTGGGAGATTCATTCCCTGCCTCTTTTTAGAACACTGAGATAGAAACAGACTCCCATTCAGAACAGAGTTTGCAGTTCTCTCTTCTCGGTATGAGGGCCAAGGGGTGTTGGCCCACAGGAAGGAGAAAAAAAAAGCTTAAATGCCAAAATGCTTATTATCATGCTGGCCATTTATGAGCATGGTTCTAACTCTCAGGAGTCACAACGGCAGTGATACTGAGGGAAATGCTAACTGGGGCAATTCTAGACATAGCACAAACACTGCTGTAGGTTTAGAAAAATTCCGTCTGTTCTGGGCTGTGAAAGTTGTCTCTTCTGGTGCATGCAACAGAACCTTCCTTCAGCTTTGCCTTCAAAAGACACAAAATCTATTGTTTTATCCCTATTTCATCTACATTACCAAGGGAAAACAAAAAAAAAAAAAATAAAAAGGAAGAAAAATCAACCAAACAAACAAACCAACAACCATATTAAAAGGAGTGAGCATATCTGATGGAAAATATAGAAGTTTTAAATGATGTTGAAAGCAAAAAGGAAAAGAAAAGCTGCCTGGAGGCAATATGCTTTGCATCTGTACCGTCTAGCAAACAATATGTCTTCCTGTCAGGAAAGTAGTAAATCAATCAAATCTAAATCTCATTTGGATAAAATTATGCACTTTTAGCCAAACATAAACTGATGTTGAACTTTAGCATGGTGCACCAAAAATTATTGCCAATAAAATGCAGTTAAAACAGTGGCTAAAATATGACTTGAACATTAGCTGGACAACAGAACATACTTTCAAAAGTGCTTTTGTGAGGTAAACCGGGGAAACCGGAAAAGGAAAAAATACAAATCCACTTGCAGCTTTAGTAATAAATGCATGAAGTTTTGAATTGACAAAAGAATTCCCCTAGGAAACTACTTTCCCATAAATAACAGAGGAACTTGCAGACTGTGACTGTTTCCATCATTCAGAGACTAATGCCAAAACACAAAGCCTTCACACCACTGCTTTGTCTTCAGCCAAAACCTGTTAGAGCAATACAAATTAAGTTATTCTTTACCCAAAGTAGGCTGCAAGACCTAGTGATCAGGCATGCTGCTGTATAGTTTCTCACAGCCTCCTTCAGGTAGATGAATTCCTCTGTTACTTTCAAAGTCTTGTTCATGAACAAAGATGAAGCACACCTTATAGATGTAAGTGAAGCCAAGAGTTTATTGTTAGCATAGTGAAAATCTTAAATTAATTCAAGAAGCATTGTTAGTCTAGATCTAACTTTTACAGAAAAACAAGGAATAGAGAAAAAGTTGCAATTATAGGAACAGTAGAATTAAAATTGTCTGTCCCTTTCCCTGGTGTTACTCTAACTCCATGCTTCTCTGGTTCCCCAGGTCAATTGTTCCACAGTGGTGTTAGTGCTAGGCGTTGTTATGAGGAGTTGTCAGAACCTGGAGTCCTTCATCAGGAGAGATATGTTGTTCCTGCTGATGGATTCTTCTTCCTCCTCTCTTCTTCCTTCCCCTTTGGAAGCTATATATATCTGCGTTTTCTAACAGGCATTTATACCTACTCTTTCTTCAAGTGGTCTGCAGCTCCAGGTTATATTTGAATTTACTATAAATGGTGCCATATATGTGTGTTATATACTATCTCTTTGTTCTCTTCATTAAAACCTAAAACCAGTTTTCTCAAGATCCAGGTCTGCATTTTTACCTTTTACTGAGCTTTTTATAGCATGGAGTCTTCAGTGCCAAGATTGTGCCCCATCTCTTACCATCCCTGTCTTGGCACCTGCACTCCTCTAATGAAACATCCTGTGCCTCCACTCTTCGTGTCTCTGCTGTTCTACCAAGCCTTTGTTACTGCTCCTGTGTAGACTAAAGTTGTACCACACAAACGCAAACTAGATTAAAACACATATAAATGCTTGGTTAAGTAGAAAAACTGCTGTCAGAGCTAACCCAAGTAAAACAGGCAGGTTAAGGAAAGTTTGGAGAGAGCAGGCCTGTCAAATCCCAACCATGAGGCCTCACAAAATCAGGACAAAACTTACAGCTTTGTTACTAGCAATGGCAACACCCCATTACATGACTGCAAGGTCATATTCCTTCACAAGGAAGGGCTCTGTGCTTTCCTAGCTAGGTCTAGTAACCAAAGGCTAGGCCTTTTACAGCAGATGAACAGTACCCATGACAAGTCAAAATTCAGAGCAAATAAACTATGCCAGAGCTAAGCAAGAATGGGATAGGACAATTGTAAAAAATCAGAAAAATATTTTGATTTGCCCCTAGACACAATGTTCAGAACTTATGACCAAAAATTTCAGACAAAATCAAGTAGTACAAAATGTATGTATATATGTGTGCAGGTATATAAATGATTCTTTTTTATGTGTGTGTTTGTATCTGTGAGAGCAAGCAAGTGCATGCACACATGCATGTGTGATGAGGGTGGAACAGCACCACCGGGGGAGGGTGGGAGTACCCACAAGAGAGGGAGGGAGGAAGAGAGGGAAGGAGAGAGAGAGATGATTGCAAGGATTATTTTCCCTTTCTAATAAGCAATCTGCTGAAAATAGAAACAACTGCAAATTCATTTTTTGCTAAATTTGTTCTTTTCAGTAGGAAAAAAACATGCCCTGGCCAAAAATATCCACAGCTACAGTGGATCTGGATTAAGCATATGAGTGGTATCTTTTTCAGAAAGACACTCTGCATCTCATTTCATGGGCCTGTTGCCTGATATGTCAATACTGAAACTAGATACCACAGACCATTGATTTCACTAGGTCTACTCATGTGAATTAAGAGATGAGCTAGCGGTCCCAAAGGCACTTAAGTATTCTGCCATACTTATGTCATGGCACTAATGTACCATATAGACTCCCATCAGATTTTTTTTTTTTTCCCAGAAGGTGTGAGAAACTGATGCATCAATTTTCTAATTTTGTGATTACTGTCATTTTTCCAGTAGAGGTTGGGAATAAATTCTGCTCTGCATAAGGTGGATGTAAATACATAGTCTCTCAAGGAAACATTTTGTATCTCCATGGAAATCTATAGCTGGTATGAAGGAAAGTCAACTCCAGTCTTAAAGTTTTGGCTTTTTTTATAGCAGTAATATTGTTCTAACAAATCCCCCTGAGGATTTCTGAGCAGATCTTATTAACTTCTCCAGGTATTTATTCTGAAGCCATGCTGGAAATCCTACAGGACAATCAATGACTGTGCTTTATGGAGTAAGAGTCTTACCCTTCCATCTAATTCCCCACAGCAAGCCTTGTAAGACCCCTGTGGAGGGGGGGCCACCACCAAACAGAGCCACACAGTTCTGTCATTAGCCTCCTCCTAGAGAGACACAGGCCCCCAAGAGCCCAATTCATGGACTTTCAGCAACTCTCCTACTTTGCTCTCCAGAGAAGCTGGAACCAGCCTTTGCTGTCTAAGATGTTTCAATCTTATAATACAACAAATGGAATTAGTCAGAGATTCCAAGACCACAAAGTCCTAATTTCCTAATGGATGTACTGAACATAAATCTCTCGTGGAAGATGATGTCTTTTAAAATTATGAATAGCAAGAATTTCCACATGTAAAAATACGGTAAGAGTCTCTTTTCCAACTAAATACTTCCTCAAAAATATGAAGTCAGACACTGAATTATAAAACTACTTTTCCCCCAACAGAACCTTTGAAGAGACAGATGACTACACTCTGATTATCCATGAATCCTACTAATAAAAGGCAGAAAAGTCTCTTCTAGTAAAAACACCCACTCATGGCCAGCAATGTGTTTTTAAAGAAGGCAATTATAAGAACCAGCTTCATTTAGATTATGTTAGTGTAATGAAGCAGAATCCTTATTCATTTTTTAAATCAATAGCTCCTTCACTTTCACTCTAAATGTATTTAGAACCTAGAATTATTCACTCATTAGTATGAGGTTACTAAAATAGATCTGATGGCAAATGCATTTTGGGCAGATCTTACCTCAACCCTAAAAGTACAGTCTCCAGATTTTCTTACTTTTGTGACAGAGCTTGTGCATTTTATAGAAAATAAGCCTGCCCAACATCTAAGTAGAAACTGCAGTGAACTCAGTTAATTTCCTACCATGAGAATATCATACAGTGCATATTTGACCAGGAAAGCTGAACTCAGCAGAACTTAGTAAGGACACCCTGTGGGCTATGTGAGAACCACTCTAGCATATTTATAACATACATTTCTACCTAGTGAATCCTACCCAAAGGAATGTTAGTTTGTGGTCAAAGAAACTTCAGTTTTGATATAAGCAATCCTCCTGTTACTACAGCATTGCCCAAAAAAAGATAAAATCCCACTATTTCCTACTCTGAATTTTATGTGATTCCACTGAGGGCCTAGAAGAATTGATCCATCAAGACGTTGAGACAAGCATCTACACACTTCCTCTCTGAAAAGGCTAGCAGGAAAGTATTGGTTCATATTGGCTTCAGGTTGGCAATGCATCTCTTCACTGATGAAGAGAATAATAAAATGAGGTAATAGAAGCTCTTAGCAAGCTATTGTAAGGCCTTTCTCAAGAAACCATGACTTAAATGACCTGACCAAATAATCAGTTGTTAACCTTTTGCTTTTGCAGGACCAGGATTTGTTTATCCTAAAAGCAAATTCTGCAAAAATGCTTTCTGAAAGAGGTTTTTAATGCAAAGCAGGTGATGAGTTGATACAGTGATTGTTAACTGTGTATGTTTTTTCTAGTCTAGTTGGTTTTCCTAACCTATTTCACAGAATCACAGATTTACTTTTTCCCCACAGATTTCCAATAACTGGATATTTAATTCATCAAATATTTTAATTTTATTAACAAAATTTGCTAAAAAAGAAAATTAGGTGAAAGAGGTAATTAATTGAGTAATGTGCATGACTCAAATGGCTCTCTAATTACAAGTTAGTCTAATGCATAATTTTGTGTTTTTCCTATCACCTGCCATTCTTTTACAAGGAGACAAGGCTTCCTAGTCACCTTGGGAAACAATAGGTTTTTATTGCAAGAGCATGTGTATTAGATCATACATACTAAAAGACAGTATAACCTACTCTGTCGTGCACCCTCTCATGCAATGCATAATGTAAGTTGAAGGTTCATGCTGACCTGTAATCACTCGCTACAAATTTAGGTCTTCCTGCAACAGCAAGCTCTATATAGGTTGATTACTTCACCTGCTGCACTCAGCAGAAGGGTCTAATTCTGTTTTCAGAGATGCATACACAAGTCTTATTTTAGGTAGCAATATATGCATATACTAACAGCACAATCATATTTAATTTTCTGATAACGTGATTGTCATGCTATATTGGAATCGGTATCTAAGTCAACTCACTAAAATGGTACCTCATTGAGCACATGAAAATCCCTGGCCACATTTTTTACAAGAACATTTCCTATTTTAGTAGAAAATTTTACTACAACTGTAGTAGAATTGTAGTTCCATAGGAAACCAGATTTATTATATGACATGCATTACCTTTCTACTACAGAGTACTACTTAAACACATTAAGTCTTTTTGCTGTAGCATTAGCTGAAGTAAATGTAGACTTATGTTTTCTCTAAAATCTATTACCACCAACTGGTATCAAGGGAGATTTTCTTAATATCTACTGACAGTGTCTTCAGCGTTCTCTAGAAACATGTCTCATAGAAATTCAGCCTCAGAACAAAAAGCCAAGCAGTTTCCAACACATTACACAAAAATTGACATTTGCGATATAATTTGTGACTTAGCAAGTAGAATGCATTTTGTGATTTCTCATGAACCAAAGCTTCAAAATCACCATCAATAATTCAAAAGTCCAGGCTATACATAAAAGATGTCCATAGTGGTAGCCTGTGTAAGACCAAATTTTCTTCTTGCATCAGATGAAACAGAGAAATCTTAGCATGTTAAGCTTCCTTTGTTATGTCATTGTTGTGACATCTTCAATGACTTCCAACAAGAGCAAGTTGTATGCAGCTCTGCCTTGGAGAAAGCACAGCTCTTGTGCTCACTGGGAGCTGTGCCCAACTGTGCAAAGGTTGAATTCAGCTCCTGTACATCCTCTCCCTTGTCTTCTCTGAAATAATTATTTTTCCAGGATTACTCAGGCAACAAAGTAGCACCATATAAACATCTATTTTCCCCTGTTTTTCTCATGATTAGAGACATTTGCATATTGAAGACCAAAATCTCTTTGAAAGCATTCCCGGTAACTTAACAAAACAAGTAGAACGTAGTAAGGAAAGCGAACAGCTTACTGGCAGAATATATACCCAGTTTCCATTAGCAGGATAGAAAAATGAAGCACAACAAAACTAATGCAAATTCCACTGTTAATAGAGGATATACTGAGATTAGAAGGCATGTTATGTCAAATAGAGTATGTACTCTAATTTTGTACAGCTGGTCAATTTAATACGTGTTGTAAAAGAAAAACTTAAAAGCAGCTTAAGACTTTTATTAAAACAGATCACTAAATGCTCCCTATCTGTCAATTGATAATCTCTTGCACATATGAATATAAGGCATAACAGCATGAGCATCTTAACTACAGATTTACAGAAAAGAGGCTCCATACATTTTATGAAGTGTAGCCTAATGTTACAGTGCAATAAAATACCAATAACTGAGACAAAGTTATTTCTCCTGAAAACTGTTAAAAAAAAAAAAGAGCAAGGAAGCAATGATTTTCATAATAGATCTTATTTGGAATGTTCATACAGTTGTTCTGTATTAAGAGACATGAAGTTCAATTGTTACTTTTAATGATTCTGCAGTAAGACAATGCAAATTCGTTGCATCTTAAAATTCTCTCCTAAAAACAACATTCCGAGGACCAAAAGAATCAGTACCTGCGCATTTAATTGTTGTTCCTAATTAAACTTCATGGAACTTACAAGCCATTTACTACTTCAGAAGTGGCTAAGCTTGTCATAAATGACAAAATAAAGAAACTCTTCAACTTTACTAACTGAGAACTTAATTCAATTATATAGTTACCCCAGATTTTATTTCCTTCCTAAGATTATATATGCTGAAGTCTGCACAGGATAAACGGAGGCTCTGAACGATGAGCAGTTTTTCACGGTTTAAAGGAAGCCTGAGATTTATGCCAGAAATATAATCTCTGACTACTGGAACAAAACTGGCAGTGGAACTTCATGTACGTACTAGGGCGCTCATCGCTCGCTGCATTTCTGAATGAGGCACACGTTTTGCCAGCAAAGCAGAGAGAGGATTTATTAGCACCGCTAACAGCCGAAATGCCTTCTGCTGTCGCAGCTGAAATTTCCCTTTCTAAAAACACGGCTGCCACGAGCACATACGAGTAGCGACGCCTCCCCACCAGTATTTAAAAATAAATAACTAAATGAAATAAGAAGAAGGAATACAGGGAGTCCCGATTTTCCCTCGCTGTCGTCGCCCCCGGCCAGGTCCTCGCGATCCGGGGCCGAAGCGCGGCCGCTCCGCGGGGCGCGCAGCGCGGGGCTCGCCCGCCCGGGGCCGCCGCTGTCCGCGGTGCTGACGGGCGCTCC
>VZRO01003914.1:150619-325318 GCA_013397915.1 Daphoenositta chrysoptera | reverse complement strand
GGGAGATGGGGTCGTGCATGGCCGCGGGGAGCCGCAAGCCGCAATAGGAGAGGCAAAAAGATCTCCACTTCAGCGGCATGTTCGGGGAGGAGGCGAGAATGGGGGTGATTTCCCTCTCAGCTCCCAGCTGAAGCAGCAGTCGGGGCTCCTGCGGCAGCGGAGCGGTGGAGATTGCATCTCCCCGATCTTGCAGCGCCGATGAGGCGATCTCAGGAGTTTGGGCAGGTCTGGGAGGACTTGGACCTTGTGTGGGTTTATGTTTGAGGTTCAGGCAGTCCTCTTCAGTGTGTTATGAAACACGTGTTGTAAAATAAGCAGTTTGCAAAAACTGCACGATGAAAATCACAGCTGATCTAGAAATAAAGAAATAACCACTGAACTCCAGGCAGTGGTTCAGACCAGGCTGATGCAACACCTCTTCAGGAGACGCTTTGTGAATTTGATTACACGGGTATCAGAGACCAATGCAAAGAGGCCAAACATAAAGCAGCCCTATAACAAAGTGATTTTCTAAAGTTGAGTTTAATTGATCAAAAGATTTGCTGGAGAGTAACCGTGAGAGCCAGTGGCAGATGTGTCACCCAGCAAGTGATCCATCTACAGGAACAGTGTATGTGCATGGTCAGGTCTGTGCTGAAGTGATGTGCCCTAAGTGAAAAATAGCAAAGAAGATCAACAGAGCTTGCTTGCCTCTAACTGGCTTTAAATGAGGCTTTGTGCAGAAATTTTCTTCATACAGAGATGGGAAGGACTGCGCAGGCCCTGCTATCGAGATGCAACTACGTGTGTGACTGTACATATGCAAACGAGCTTCCTGTGCCAGCCCCCACACGGCTGTTCACACACGTATAGGCAGTCAGGTCGTTCGCTTGACACCAATATAAGTGAAAAAAGGCTTGGGTTGGAAGACAGCACTCGGTCTTGAGCTCTGCCGGAAACTGGGAATTAATATGATCAAGGGGATTTTTGAACAAGGAATGGTATTTTAGTCCTGTCATTTCAGTCATATCTTTTGTAAGTATTGTGCCTCAGATGCCCTGCTAAGCTACGAGATTTCTGCTGCTTCCTCCACTCTGATGATAATTTGCTGTGGGTATATACAAATTACAGCACATCCAGTTCCAGTTTAATCCTATTAGTCCTGACCGGTAGAAGTGAAAGCTAAAAGATGTGAAAGAAATAAGTCTTATCTGTATGGTGCGCCCCACTTGCACCCCTACAACCTCAGTTCCTACATGCCCAGGCCTCAGAGGTACACATATAGCAAAAACAAGTAGAGGGCTATATTTACTTCCCTCAGTGAGTTGTACAATACCAATTACAATTTAGCCAACTCCTAGGGAGAGATTAAAGAAAAATTTACTTTCAGTTCTCTGATGTTTTGTAATTTTTTGTCCACAAGTCCTCACCCTTATGTCTTCTAGGTAAGGATTTAGGGTCAAATATGTCAACAGGGTAACTTCACTGAAGCTAATGGTATTGATTTGTCCCCATGTGGTTACAGATGAGGCAGCTGTGGTTTCATATGATTGAGTGCTGTAGCAATATCTACTCACCTCACTTGAAGAGCCCTAAGGCACAAAGACCAGATGACTCACCACTACCCTGTTAAGGAAATTATTTTCCACTGGGGAAATGTCTTGAGATACTGTTTTGAGCTCACATCCAAGAAAACATTTAAGCTTCCTACTCATGTCTAAGCTGAATTCAATGAGAAGCTAAGACTAGACTAAATAATTTGCTGAATTTTTTATCAATGCATCCTTTTTAAAAGACAGTCTCGTCAATGCAAAATGGAAGCATTACTGTGGAGTGGGAAGTTTTTACATAGAAAGTAAGCTAAAACATGTTGCATCAGTTTGAATTCTCTAGCTTCACTGATTTTTAAATTTATTTTATTTCCACATGTAGAACACTATATTAACAGAGTGGAGATCATTAGTGTGTGACTTAGTTCAAGAGAGTGTATTAAGTGTTCAGCTGAATGCTGAATATTACCAATAATTCTAAGTGAGGTAAATGGTGTGGGATATTGCTAATTCTTTCCAATATTTTTTCCATAGTACCTTTATCTCTTCTGATATGACATATTGAATGTGTTGCTGAGAAGTCACACTTGATGTTGGTTCCAATTAAAAGAGACTGGTCTAAGTGTTGGAGTTCTTGCTGTTTTCCTCCTACCACATCGACTAGACCATCTTCCTTGTCTGGGAATCATTTTGCACTAGACTTTCATTGACAAATTGCTTTAAGAGGAAGCTAAAACAATGAAAGCCAAATTCAAAACCTATCTTTAGTTTAAGAAGCAGCAATACATAGATTATCAAGCAGGGAATATATCTGAAGGAGAGAGAATCACACATTTGTCTGACATGAATAATAAGGAACCTCATATCTCTTGCCCCTTGACAAGCTTCAGCAAAAAAACTGAAGCAGTGTTTTTTAATAAATGAAAACAGGTTGGAGGAGGAGGAGGAGGGGTGAAGAGGAGGTTATATGTGTAGATCAAAGGATTCTTTGGAGACATAAATGCAAATCAGAAAAATAACTACTTTTTGGTGAGTGCATGTGTGAATATACAGCAATCTCAGCAGAGGAGAGCTCATGGCATGTACAATTAGGTCTCACACTAAACGATGTTGCCAGGATGGGAAGAGGGTTTTTTTTTTACATAGTGCACAAAGGTAACTGCTACAGGAAATGTGTCAGGGAATAGCCTGTGTCCTGGGAGATTGCCAGTGGGCAAGGTCATAATTGCACCGATGCAAATGTATCATATTCCCTAATGAGTATTGTCAATATAGGATTACAGCCTTCTAAAGTGGTCTGAGACCCTCCAGTGTATTTTTGACATAATCTCTAATATAGACATGAAAAACTGACAGCTGAGAGTACAAAAACTTTGATAGCAAGGGAGAGGGGGATAGAGAGAGGATGCAAGGATATTTTAGTCTCTGAGCTACTAATTTGTGACTATGTGTGTAGATCTGAGACTTCAACACCATTATTCAGAATTTTGCAAGATGACATTATAATTTTTATAATGCAAATGGATTTAGCCATGGCTCTCTGTCCAGGTCCATTCAAAGCAAGGATGTGGAACAGCAAGTGGCAGCTCTTATTTCATACAGACCAGGTACCAGGTCATCATTTCCTCAGATTTCAAGTTCTTCTCTCTTTTATGCTATTCATACTATAGGGTAGTAAAGTTATCATCCTCCAATATTCTACAAGGGGCATCAAGATTTGTGAAGTCAGGTGCTTTAAATTACAATACAGCTAGAAAAAGATAAAAAAAGAAATTTCAGATTATCCTTAAAAGACCTTTAGTCAAGGCTAGGAATATCGCTCTTGAAACATACTTATTTGTATAGTCAGTTATTTTATGTCAAAGTAATTTGATATGATGTGCCTTTCTCATGAAATACTGGTAAAATACCCACAAATATGCCTATGTGTACACTAATATGCATTTAAATATGGAAGGCAAGTTACCCTTGGTTACTAATAACTACGTAACTACTCTAAATTATGCAGTAACTAAAGTAAATTGCTCAGTACCATTTATATGCTAAATTTAAACTTCTCAACACAGAAGTAACTACATCTGTGTAAAGATAAGTGAATCAAACCTTGGGCAACTCTGATCTAACCCATAGATGTCAGCTTTAGGTTAAAGTCAGGGTCAGATAAGATGAGGTAATCTGGGCATTTGACTATTTGCAATATTAGTTTCAGATGGTTTACTTTGATGTTGTGTTTCAAGAAGAGTAGCATTCCTTGAAATAGGAAATAAAAGAAAAATCAGTCAAAATCTTATTAACTGAATATTAAATTTGTGCAAAGTTGTCTTTCTTCTAGCTCAAGACCAAACTGCTAGTCATCTCTCTGAGACCGATTTAACATTCAGTTAAATCAAAAAATTTTTACTGATTTTTTTATTTGCCTGATTTGGTTGCCCATTGGTTTTCAGGCAACGTTTCTAGAATATATTTGCAACAGGAGAAGAGGTTTCAGTGCATCAGAAACTGCAGCACCTTCAACTGGATGACAAGAACATGAACAGGAGACTGTCATCTGTCAGTATCTATTTGACATTCATGGAATATTAAGGGATTGGAGTCATAGCAGTTGTCCTCGTCCTCGTCAAATCATCTTGTATAATTAATATTCAGCCTAACACTGTTCAGAGATTCAGTGGGTAGAATAATTTTTTTATTAATTATTGTTCTTTTGGGTATCATTTGATTAATTTTTTATTAGACACATGACACACTGTAATTGTAAAGATCAACGTAATTGCTCGAGCCGCAAAGTTTAGATAATTGGTAGGACTCTGTTATCTCTTCATGTCCAGTGAAGTTATACGTGCCTTTGCTAAGGGAGAAGGTACATGATAACCCCAAGACATCATAGGTTGGGCCTGATTAAATCTCTAGATAAATTCTATCTGTCTCTAGGTATTTTTTTAAAAGCTTGATAGTTGTTTTAAGGTATCAGATCTTCACCTTTCTATTCACACAGCTACACACAGACAACCCCCTGAAGTTCATGGGTGCCCTAAAAATGGTCTTTTTCAGTGGCCAGTCAAAATAATGGAATGAAATTCCACAGGGATTAAGAGCCATGGCAAAAGCTAATTTACTTTCATTCCAAGTCTAAGGCATATTTCTTCAACCTTCCCTTATCCAGGATAAGCCCACAGAACAATGCACATAATATTTGTTCTAAAATCTCTGTCAAACAATTTCCCTCTGGGACAGAAGATGGGGAAATGAATAATACCAGGAAGATGCTAGCTGTGTTGCTTAATATGATTCTGGAAGAAAGACCAGTCTCACATCAGTGAATTGGTATAAACTGAACAGTATGGGTTTATGAACTTGCAGCACACTTCTAAATCTTTAATGAAGTCACATAATTTCTTATTAAAAATACTGGTTTTTGGGTGGTGGTTTGTTGGTTTGGGGTTTTTTGGAGGTTTTTTTTTGTTGGGTTTTTTTGCTTGCTTTTTTTATAAGTATAAACCAGAAAGCAGCAGGCTGTAACAATTTAATATCTCACTTCAATAACACATATAAAATATGTATTATATAATGTTTAAATAATGTTTATGGTTAAATGTACTTTTAAAGAGAATAATAAAGGAATCATCAAAGAGATAAAAATCTAGCGTGCACATTAAAAAATAAATTATTTATACCAAACATTATTCAAGTTTCAGTCTACAGGTTTGGAAGTATTTTTATGAATTATGGGGACTGTATGAAAATTTCCTAGCAAGCCTATATACCCAAGTACACATAGTTTTTTTTTGAAAGTTGAAAGTGTTATGATTCAGAAATACAACAGAACTTCTTCTTTAGGTAAGAGAACACAAATAAAAATTTCAGAACATCTGCAATTTCTAAGTCTCTTCCTGTCATCCTCCACTAGAGAGTGCTTTTCTTCTCCGGCTTCTCCTAAGGCCTATAATTTTTAAAAATTTTATATTAAATATTCCATGTTTCTTTTAAAGAGTTTGCCTAATTTTATTGCAACGAACTTGACTCTACCTAGTAATGCCAAGTGGTACCCATTGAAATGATACTATCTCTAATATATCCAAGTTTCTGATGGAATGTAAGAACCATTCTGATGTCACCATGTATCTGTTGTCGTTACTGTAAAATGTTGTTCCAAATTTGACAAAGTTGTAAGAACTACAACTTTGGCTGCGTGTACTTGAGGGTTTATGGAGGCAGTGACTGCTGTTTGTTTTGAGTTGGAAGCAGAATTCCCTCAAAATTTCATCTGCCCTGAATATTGTTCTAGTTGCTGGCTGGAATGCTTGTGGGCCATTCCATCAGATCAATAGTGTATGATTTATTGCAAAGGTAGGAGGGCTTTCTTGTAACTTCTATTCTTAGCAGCAGGGAATCATAATGTGTCAGGATGGAATACAGGGAACTTCTTCTACCTATTCCTGTTTAAAAGGGAAGCTTAAAAGGAAATATTGAAACAGGTATGAGTGAAAAGGGAAATATTAGTAACATGAGACAGCGCAGGCATTAATACCCTGATTCAGTCTGACTGCAAGAGGAAAAACTGAAGTACAGCAGTCAATGGGGGAAAATATGAGACTAGACAAAAAGTGGTCAGGGAAACAGAAGGAGATGGCAATAGAAGAATGAGGGCTGAGGACAGCAAAGTAAATATTCTAGTTTGGAAAAGAATGCCAAATACTTTGTGGGTTGAAAAAAAACATGTTCCAATTTGCTGAGCAGAAAGTAATTTTATTCAAACAAAGAAGTAAACAAAACTCCCCTCTGCAATTTATAATCTGGAGAAATAAAAATGAGAGGCCAACATTAAGTAATTGTTTCTCTTAATGCTAGTTCAGGGAGTCCAGTCCTACTCTCCCAGTCACATGGGCGCCCTCACCAACACCTAGGGGACACAATGATTAAAGGCAAGGAAAATAATTGTGCTTATTAACCATGGTTTTTTAATTGATAAAAAGAGGAAAAGAAAAATTAAAAACAGAGCACAAACAAAAGGAATGACTATTTCATTTTAATTATTTTTATTTATCATTTTGTGGAAAGGCTTTAACAAAGACTTTTCTGTGTCACTCTGTGTGGTCTAACCATGTGGAGAATATCTACTTCTTCCAAGTAGGAACAAGTCTTTTCTTAACATAAGTAAAAAAGATATCTTATAGGTGGATCAGCAATTCCAGCTAAGGATTGATCAGACCCGTGTAAAGTATCAGAGACAATGTAACCTGTAGGGTTATAGATGATCTGTGGATAGAAGGGCTACAAAGATGATCACAGGGCTGGAGCACCTCTTCTATCAGGACAGGCTGAGAGACCTGAGGTTGTTCAGCCTCAAGAAGAGAAGGGTCCAGGGAGACTTTAGAGCAGCCTTTTAGTATCTAATGGACTAAAAGAGAGATGGAGGGGGACTTTTTACTAGGGTAGGCAGTAATAGGACAAAGGGGAATGGCTTCAGACTGAAAGAAAATAGGTTTAGGTTAGATATTATGAAGGAATTGTTTGCTGTCTGCAAGCGAGGCACTGAAACAGGTTGTCCAGAGAAATTGTGGCGGCCCCATCCTTGGAGGTGTTCTAGGCCAGTTTGGATAAGGCTCTGAGCAACCTTGTCTAGTGCAAGGTGTCCCTGCCCATGACAGCAGGGATGCAATGAGCTGATCTTCACAATCACTTCCAACCCAAAACATTCTATATTATCGATCTAATTTTTGGGCAATTTTTTTGTCTTTCACGGGACAATGCAGTCTTGTCATAATATTACAGAAATATTCATGAAAAGAAAATCAGTGTTCCCAAGTGGTTTATTTGCAACATTTTTGCTTCACCATTCATTTTCATTTCTCTCTATTTCTTCATTTACATAAGCCAACAGACACACCATGAAAATTATGGTAAGGTTGAGAATGGGAGCAAATGCTGTCTTTGGCTACTTGTTTTACAATCCATTTCTTTCATAACTTCAAGAAAGAAGCACATCTGGTCAGAAGTGAGAGCTTCTTACTGCCTACAGGCTGATTATCTTAGTCTACCACTAATACAGTCTTGTCATGTGCTAGTAATATGTCACTACTCTTTCTTTTGTTTCTGAAGAGAATAATCTTTTTGTTTGTTTTAAAGCCTATAAACTTTCTGATACTCAACTCTGTCATAAGGTTTATTTTCTTGAAAATAAAGTTCTTTCAGCCTTCTAAGACAGGCCTTGTTCTTTTTAGTGCCATTCAATGGTGATCTAACTCTTCCACAGTTGTTTTTTTACTTACACTTGCTTTTACATTTTATTACTAAGTAAACAAATTACAAAATATTATTAGATTCCTACAAAGCACAAAGTTTTTATACACTTTCCCACTGGCAGCATAAAAGAAAATAGTGCTAAAAGTTGAAGAATGGTAAATTTTTGTCTCAGTTCTTCAAAAAATGTGTTTTCCAGTTTATCGATAATGGATTTTTATTTCTAACCCCTGAAACGGATCCCTAACTAACAAAGGATGAGGAATTTGTTTATTTGTCCAGAATATTTTGTAGTAGAAAGTAGTTCTTCCAAAATTTAACCCATAAATACATATTCTTATGTTCTCCAGTCATCACTGGCATGATTACAGATAACTTTTCAATTTGAGAAGAAGAATCTGTTAGGGTCGAAAGGATTTAACATTACAATTTGACTAATAACCATAGTTGAACCAATATTGATATTTTTTTTCCTACAGTTTTTTATCAGAAAATATCTGCTAAGTCACAGGCAAAATGCATCATTCATCCCTCAGCAGCTGGTACCCTGAAAGCAAAAATAACCTATAATGCTCCAAGTGGCTCAGGTCATACATGACGTGGTCCATGAAATGATTTCAACTTGTTGACTATTGGGAATCTGTACAACTCTAAGTTTTTTATAAAATGCAGTTTGAAGAGAAAAATAATCTGATACAAAAGGTTTTATTAGAAACATTATGTTTACATTTACACAGCCAACCCACATAGCTCACTGTTTAGAGTCTCTTGCTAAATCTTTCATTCTTTTAAAGCAGCAGAGAATGGCTAAATACAGTCTCCCTTTTCTAGCTCTGTCTTTTTTTGGATGTAGTCCTAGGTCAGACTTCTCATCTGACTTTGTAATCTGACAGGAAACTGCATTGAATTCCCAATTAGTGTTGAAGAGCCCTCTATTGAACATTTAACATTAACATTAAACATTTCCCATCCATTGCTTCATCTAAAATATGGTCTCTGAGAAATTTAGCTACATGTCCTAGGAGCAGGGAAAGAAATAGCAAAGCACAGGTTTGTTAATGACATTTCTTACCTGCTGAAGCTTTACTCTTAAAGCAGTCAGGTTTTCATAGACTTCACTGTAAGGTAAATTTTCTCCACACTTGGCTGCTGTTCTTCTGCAGTGCCTATGGTTTTCCCTGAGATAAAACAAGAAGAGCTGTAACACAATGGGATAGTCTTCAGATTTCATTCTTGACATTTGAGATATTTGCACAAGTTTCCTCCAATGTGTGCACACTTCCAGCATTTGCAGTGAGGGGGAAAAAAAAAGAGAAAAGAAAAAAAAATAGCACTGTAAATGCCATTAAACAGAAATGATCAAAAATTCACATTGCAGTGGGAATTTCATCTATTCAAGTAGCATATAAGAAGACATTTATGTAAAATAAACTTCTCATCCTCCAGCTTTAGGAACTACATAGCATGTAATGTAAAGATTTAATTACCTTTAGTTTTCCACCAGTCTAGGCCTTATCATAATTTTTGAGTTTCTTCAAATGTTGGCAGATGAAAGTGGGATATGATAATTTAGGTGTAAAATGATTGTGCCTTTTAAAAGTAGCATAGTCACAGAAAACCTGTCTCTTAGATTGCTTCAAGAAACACTGCTGAATCTCACCCAGTATCCTTTGTAATACTAATAAAATATATGTAATTTGTATAATAAAATGGATGTTTACAGCCTGGAGAGATAGGATTGGATATAATGGCCATTTATCATAGAGGTGAAAGATCACCTGTCAATGCTAATAAAGTGCTGAAAACTTCCAGTTTGGTGTGTGCCTACCTCAAAATGATTTGTAAGCCCCAAGATCATAGTGTGATTCATTGCAATCTTTGAGATTTTTCCCTTCACAGTGACATTTCCAGTTCTTTTTGACTCCCTTTCCTCTGTTCAAGGGTCCTTGGAGTATCATCCCTCTCATCACTTATTCACAGAGCTGCAATGTAAAAAGAATGGAATTTTTAGTTCCAAAAGCATTTTATTTCAAAGCTCTACCATCTTTTCTCCTTCTTGGATGTGTCCACACACTCTCATAGTCCTGGGCTGAACCCCAGAAAAGAAGTGCAGGCTTTACCTCATGGATGAATTCAGACTGGTGTCAGGGGAAGTCCATCTGGCTGCAGGTGGAAGTGAGTATGGCTACTTGCCCTGGGATCTCCAGGATGAGAAGGCAGCCATGAACTCTTTTGGGAGCTTCCCAGGAGTCCAGAAATAGAAAATCTACCAGGAAAGTGGTGAACTCATGAACCACTTAGATTTTGTGGTTTCCTGGCTGATGCAGCTCCTGACCATTGATTGACAGCTGGATGTTTGTCACCTAGTCAACTCTGCTACCACCGTAATTCCTCTGCTGCAGCAAACCTGTCCCAGGCCACATACCTACACATTCCCTGTCATGCTTAAGTCCCCTCTTCAAAGTCACCCCCCTCCCTCAACCCACTCCCTCACCATACTGTCTCACAGCTTCTTTGCCATTTATGTTCATTAGACCTTGCCAGAGATAAGCAGCACATGCAGTTCAGATTCAAGGAACTGTGAAGTTCAAATAGTAGAAAAAGAAGCTAAGTCCAAGTAGAAGGCTCTGACTTAAAGACCCCAGGGAACGCTCAGTTTCGGTCAGGATGCTCACTAGATGTCACTGTTCTCCAGAAATAGACGTGCGCACTTTTTCCTGGCTGAAATATACTGGGTCTTCAAACAAGTTCAGCAACTCATATTTTCAAAAACTGAGCTCATCTAAAAAACTTCCACAGTTCAGCAAAAGGTTCTCCAAACTCCTTACTTCACTTGCACTGTCTGATTTTCCACTCACTAATCTCAGCGTAAACCAAGAACAACTTCTCTTAAATTTAAGTAGTGGTCCTGGTTCCTGGCAATAGAGGAATCCTTACATTTTTCAGTCTTTTACCTAACCATACTTTATATTATATGACTTTAGAAATTGAGTGATCTCAAAATGAACAATGCAGCCTTTTACACTGCATGGCTACATGTGTTTTTAACATTTTTTCACTCTGCAGATAAAGAAAATATTTTTGATTACACTTTTCTCCAAGTACTTAATTCTAGGCACTCAATTTCCTATGTCTAAATTATAAGTTAGTTTTCTTAGGCTTCTTATATGATGGCTAGAGAGTAACTGTGTCTCCTACAGTGGTTCAGAAATGAAGCACAATTCACATGCTTCTAGAAAGAGCTTCTCTTTTTTGAGTGAGTACATCAGCAGCTCAGAGGAAGATGATTTGCTTTACCTAAGCACATAAAGTTACATTATTAAAATTTGCCGGTGTCAGCGCTCCCAGACATACTGGACTGTGTTCTATCCATGTATTTTAAATTAGAAATTATGCTACTAGCAAGAAAACAGGCAGGAAGAAGAGATAGAGGGGTTACTGGAGAGATAGTCATCTGTGAAGAGGATAACTGAGGTAAATCAGGCTGTGTTAAACTAGGCTCTTTTAAAGTATTTCAGAACATTGTATGTTTGCAAGCAGGCTACAGCATGGAGTCACTAATAATTGCCAGATTTGGCACTCCTATCTTCACATTTGCTAAATCAATAAACGTTGCAGAAAAAAGCCCAACCCACCAGTCACCTGTGTCCAGAGCATCATTACTGCGTGTTTCAATGTGGGGGGTCGGGCTGCTGACTTGAAGCAGTTTGCTTAGGTGCTGCAACTCGCCTCACGCAGAGCCTACTGCTCTCTAGCGACTCCTTTGTTTTTTATATAGAGAAACAAGGCTGTGAATCGTCCTCAAGAGAGCAGTTCAACAGCATTTTAAGCTGATCTAAATCAGTGGTGTGGCAAATCCCACCTCCACCTCCAGCTGTACATTCCTGCTCTTTCTCCCTTGTGTCTGGTAGGTGGTGAATTGGGTCTGTCAAAAAATCAATCCAGAATAAAAAATCAGCATAGTTTTCTATCTTGGATAAGCTCCCTAAGAGATGTGGTGTTTGACCACAGTGTTAGTAAAGGGGTAACCTGGTGATGTGCCACCAGAATGACAGCAAGACCCAAAACACCATGATTTGGGTTTGCTCACACTGCTGGAGACCCTCTCCCTTAAGGAGATGTCTGAATCAGCCTGTGCCAAGCAATGGGAGCTCCACTCTCACTCACAGAATCATAGAAGGGTTCAGGTTGAAAGGGGCCTTAAAAATCATCTAGTTCCAGCCCCCCTGCCATGGGCAGGGACACCTTGCACTTGACTAGGTTGCTCAAAGCCCCATCCAACCTGGCCTTGCAGACTCCTCTCCTTGCATCCACTGTCCCAGATTTCAGGAGATCCCATTGACCCTCTGAAAAGTAAAACTTCCAAGGCAGATTCTGGCTCCTGGCTCTAAAGAGATAACAAGTCTTTCTTCAGCAGAGCATGGAAAGGGTTTCTGTCAATGAAGAGAGGGTGGGAGGGGGTGGATGGGACACTCAAATTCCCTCGTGAGCAAAACATTAAAGCACAGCTAAGCTATATGACAGAGCAGACTAAAAGAGCAGTGATGCATATTTCTGAGTTGCTACAGCTTTCTCAGGGGCATCTTGGCTCCCACTCCGCTTACAAATTGGGAAGATCACAAATGGCTTGGAGTTATCTTTTTTTTTAGCCCCAGTGCTAACCCAAGTACAGCTTGCACAGATCAAGGGAGCTCTCTCTACATATTTTAAATTATGCAAAGCAATTAGTCTTCATTAACAGCTTGTCTAATTTAATTTCAAAGATCAAACTGTTTCCCTGCTAGATGACTGAAGTAAAAAACAAAAAAAACCCCAAGCAAACAAAAAGGAAAAAAACCCAAACAAAAAAAAGCCACAAAAAACCCCCAATCCCCCTGCAACTTCAAACTTGTATATGACTGCCAAGTGTATATATCAACTAAACTCTGGAGTCATTACTACTTACCTCAGCTTGTCATCTGCTCTCATTTTATCCAGAAACTTCACATCACTCTTGACACCATATCAGAAAATTTCATGGATGGTCTTTTGCACTACAAAGTGCCAAGTACTATGGGAGATTGATTCTTTATTTTCCTAGGAGCAGCTAGGGGAAAGACAGAAATCAAAGCCTTTCAACTAGCCCGTAGCATCAAGAGTTTTACATGAATTGAAATTCCTGTCATGTGGAATTTCTAAGGAAATTCAGAGATTTCCTTGAAATTCCTTAGGATTAAGATAATACAGCCATCTTTAAATAAACTGATAGTTGTCAGATTTGGATTAATGAGTGCCTTCACCAACCACTTCTAGGTTTTGTCTGCAGGATGTTTGTTTCTAAGATCACATATTCACAGTAGCATTAATTGATAGGCTACAAGCAAACAATTCTCTACTCTTCTTATCCATGTCTGGGAGCTTATGCTACTTAAAGATATTCAGTCTAGGACTGTGTGTCTCCTTGGTTACCCTTCATTGCTGAGAAATAAATGCTAAATTCAGAGATTTTGAAGGCCTGCAAGCATTTGCCAGAGACTCATAAAACTCTATGGTCTGTGATGCAAGTATTTATCCTTGCCTGCATTTAAGAAGGCTAAAAATCAAATAAATCCTGGGGGATTTTTTTCCAAGTAAGCCATTTCTGGTTTCCCTGCTCTGATACCACTGTATTTATATAAAACTATATCTAATGAAACAGAAGGCACTCAATGAATAGGCATAAGGAGGGGTGGAAGGCAATATAGTTTCTGACTGTGGTTCACATTCAAAGGAAATAGATGGTCTCGCTTTATTATCCTACTCTTACTTGTTCTTAGAGATCTTGAAACTTTCTCCTATTCAAGGGGCTGGAGAGCACAGGAAATTGATAGAAATGTAAATCTGGGTCAAGATTTACCAGAGTTCATAGAACTGGAGCAGTTGGGATGTGAGGGTCATGATCTAAATCCCTTTGGTTTTCAACCCCATCAGGGATTTGATCCAAATTCTGCCATTTTTCCAGACAGTGCTCTGACCAAGGATTTCTTTCCTCTTTTTTGCTGGAATAGGTTCTTTCTGTAAAACTACTGCATTTTTCATGAATGCACCTCTCCAGGCCCCCATTTGCAAACAGAATGTTTGATGGGGGGTTTTTATTCTTTTCAGTCCAACATAATAAATACATAAATGGTGTGAGTATTGCAATTATGTTCCTTACCACAGTTCCTTTCTGTTCTTAGACTGCCTTTAATCAGCCCTTTGTACATCTTGCTATTTCAAAACCTTTTTTTTAAGAAAAGCTGAGGAGTTAGTTGCTGTGTGAATAAGTAGCTGTTTAGCAGCCAAAGTGTTCCTGCTTGTTTTCAACTTGTCATCTAAGGTGCGGTTCAGAAAGTCGAGAGGTTGTTACTGGCAGAACCTTGACCAAAATATTGCTTCAGATGTCACATAAAAATCGTTTTAGAAAAAACCTGAGAGCACTGAATTTGTAAGAACTGTAGATACAGGGCCTTTAAGGCTTCATGGTCTTCTTGTATTAAGATGACATCTTGCATAAGAGGTGTTTTTTCCTACAGTAGTTTTTGGGAAACAGTCTAGCTGTGGAACTTGACCCATGAAGCACAAAGAAGAAAGAAGTTACCAACTCTTTTGGAGGAGGTCATATCAGCATGGGGGCAGGAAAATAATTTTTTGGCCAACCAGCTAAATCAAATGACAGATAGGGAGTTTGGTCACCTTAAGTTTCCTGTGCTATGAATGCATGAAAACAGGTTCTACTAAATGACCCTTCTGGCCATAGCTGGACTACATAAACTTTCAAAGGAGCTTCTTATTCTCCTACTCTGACTATAGAGAGAGCTTGAATGACCATGTTCCTCACTTGGATTCTCTGCCAGATGAGAATCTACACCACAATAGCTGCCCCTCAGTATTGTAAAACAAGTTCAAAGGGAGTATTTTCTTCTCTGTAAATATTGAAGCAAAGTGAGATTTAATAACTCATCCAGGGTCACCCAAGGAGTCTGTGACTGAACCAGAAATTTAGGCAATGTAACGCCTATTTCAGCACTTTAAATATAAAGCAATCTTACCTTTCCCTGTAAAGCTTTCATGATTTGTTCTGTTTTATATTTATATCACTTAAGTGGAAAATTTTGAAAGTAGACTCATTTATTAGAACTTATTTGAGAAGAGTAAGTTTGACAGACTAAATTAGTTTCTAAGTATCAGTTTTGGTGTTTCTTATGCATTTACCATCTTAAAATTGTGGTACTACTTTACAATAGAACAAAGATTTCCTTTTTTCCCGGTAAATCAATGCAGATGATTGCTGAGTGTGTTCCATTGGCATTTCCATTCTATTATGAAAATATTCACTCTTTGGTCTTGTGGGAGGAGAAGGTTGTGACTGAAAGATGATTTGCTTGGCAAACCAGCAGACTCTCCATACTGCAATTTTTCCTTCTTCAAGCCCAGATGCTTTTGAGACTTTACAGTGCTGTCTCACAAATATGAAAAGGCATATTCTCTCCCTACAGGCTCCTTGTGGTCCTCATGCATTGAACTAAGTACCCCTGTTCTTGACTCCAGACTGAAGGCTTCCTTTGACAGTGATTGATGGCCACCCTCTCACAGGAAGAATGACTAACTCCAACCTGTGAGTATTGGAGGCACTACGGAATATATCTGCTGTACTATTTATTTTGGGAGGCGGACGTGTGCCCACATTTTTATTCTTGGAACAAACATTCTGACATTTTCTGGCAGGTGTGAATGCTGTAACATACCAGCAGGCAGAAAAAAACCTAAAGTGACAGCTTCTAACCTCTCTGATGGAAACAAACTGACTATTACTAATGTGAAAATTGTAAACCCTCACCAGATTTCATATGAATCGTATCACTTGGAAAGCCAAATTTTTATCTTAAGGGTCCCCTGGCAGCCCAAAAGAGATGAATATTTTTTCAGGGGTGCCTACTTGCTCTTTAAAACCTAATCCAAACCATAAGACAACTGTATAATGAATTATGTAAATTTCAAACCTCAACCTGATTGTGGCCAACTTGTTTTGCCAATAGTCTAAAAAGATTATCCCTAATGTGTAAGTGACAGCATGCAGAACCCTTCTCAAACCTCTTTCAGCTGTTGTCTCATCAAAAGTGCATTGCTGTAGCTGGTCTGATGCAAAGGGATAATTTCACTTTCTATTCAGTTTAAGATCAGCAAAAATTAGTCTTAATTTTACATTGATGTATTCCAACACTTGCCTAGAAATTTACATAAGAACTTCTGAAACAAATATTTAAGGAAACCTGTTACAATAGTAGTTCCTTCCCCATTATTTAATAAGAAATGTCTTGACTGTGTTGTCTTAGAAGCTAAGAGTATCTATATATATAAAACATTAAAAATCAGAGATGGGACATATCCTTTTTACCCTGAATCCCACATATGCATAATTCTAGACTATAAATAGTAACTATTTTGATTGTCATTGGTCCATTGAGAGATAACCTCAAATTTTGAATTAAATTAAGTATTGGTATAACACGAATTTTCTGGTGTCAACCAGGACAACATAAAAGAAATAGGAAAATACAGGACTCAAAATGGGAAAATTACAATAAATTGCAGTATATAGGGCAGAATAAAAAGAGTTCTGGATATATTGCAAGAAAGTCTAAGATAAATTATAATCTTCCCCTAATAATATGCACTGTATTAACAGATATATCTACTACTCTACTACTCAAAGAACATTTTGGTTGTGAAAAATTGCAGTTTAAAAGTTAATCTTTCCTGCATGAGTCCAGCAATATAAGTCAATAGTTACCCATTTTGGACAAGTACACACACAACAATTTGTCCAAGAAAATGTCCATTAAATCATTTCAGTGCTTTAACACTACCACAAGAACAGAGTATCCTGAGAAGACAAGGTTGAGGTACCTAACTGAAGGCATAAAGGAGTCTGCCACTAACCTATTTCAGTGCCCAGAAGTCACTTCACTGCTCTATGCCTCAGTTCCCAATTTCTGTAACCATCATGCCTTTTCACTGTGACTTTTCAAGACCTGAGTTATAGTTTTTATCACAACAAATATTTGAGGTTTAGTTTGGGGACTGGTGAAGTCCTGTTTATATAGCATTTCTGGAACAATACCATTTCCAGAATGTGTTGCTATCCATATGTGACTGAATAATAAATAATCAAATGTGAATAACTATGGCTAAGAACAAATGGGCTCATCTCTGCACAGATGCCTCGTTCGTAAGCAAATTGTTCATATGCACAAATGTCTGAGAGCACAACTGAGCTGAAAAATATTTAGCATTTGAATGAATGTAGGACTGCCAAACCACAGTGTCAGACCACCAACATTCATGGCATTGGTGTAAAATCCAAATATTAAGAAATACCACATTTTTTTGTTTCTTTTTATTGGTCTTCTGGTTTTTGAGCCTGACATGATCATTTTTTTCCATCTTTCCTCAACAACTAAAGCTATTCATAAATGGAATTTCTGTCCTCAACACAAAAAACCATTAAATTATTAAACAGTGTTTTAGACTATAATAAAAAAAAAAAAAAAAAGAAAAGAAAAGTAGATATGAAAACACAGGCATGTTTAGTTCTGATAGTGTTGATATACCTAAATAACTTGAAGTCCAGATGAACTTTTTCAGTTTTATTAATATGGGAAATTGGAAATTATTTTCTCTAAGGAATAATCATTAATCCTTGATGATGATGATGATGATGATGATGATGATGATGATGATGATGATGATGATGATGATGATGCATTTTCCAGCAGAAAACCATACTGGTAAATATTTTCCTATCTATCTGCATGAGATTTTGAGGTAGATTCTTAAAAGTAAAACTGACATTTTCATTTTCATTATATCAGTCTATGTAAATTTTCCATACCAATGAGATCCATAGCATTGCTGAACCTTCATAAGCTCCATTACTGCACTTCAGCATTACTCTGAGAGAACAGTTGCCATAGGGTCAGGAGTAGATATGCAGTGGAGAAGAGCAATACCTTGTCCTCTTTCCTATCCCCATCATTTACACTAGTGATGTGGCACTGTCTCCCACATCATAGAATATGTCTACAGGCTGTGCAGCACCTGTTATTTAGGTCTGTGCTGGTTCTTGTTGAGAGAACTATGCAGCCAGATTTAGGAGATCACAGCACAGTTTTCTGTCAGGTCACTGGCTCGACTGCATGATACTGGGCAATTTTCTGCACTGCCTCTACAACAGTCAGCCACCTTAATAAGTCATCCTTTAGTTCTCATCGCTACTGGGATGACTTCTTTCAGAACAGCAGCAAGTGTATGAAACTATCTTCTCATCAACACTGTCAGTCAGTGCTGCCTATGGAGCCAATGGAGAGAAATGCCTACATCTAATTAGATGGACTGAATTACAGGAATTATAGGGGCCTAGATTGTTTTGCCTTGCTGTGTTACCTCTCTCATCTCCCACTCCCCACTTGCATAGGGATCCAAATGTGATGCCCTGAAGAGTACAAAGTCTGAGTTACTCATTGCTCTCTTTGATGCAAAACCCGTGTTACTGTATGGTAAGTTGTGTGGTAAGTCAGGAGTGTGGGCCATCTGCATACATCCTGCTGAGCCTTCATTCTCTCAAAAAAAAAAGTGCAAATAATACTCCTATCCTTTCTTAAGAGTGAACGTGCATGAGTACACTTGCTCTGTCTACATTCTGCATGTGCTGGAATGGTACCCTGTTTTTAGAGATTATTGTCAAAGGAAGACACCCAGTCTGAAAACCAGAAAGCTATGTGGCTAACACTGAAGACAGAGCTCAAGCAGTTTTCTCCAGGAACAAGTTATGCCTCTAGCAGTTCTTATTGAATACTGTAAAGCAAACATTTATACTGGCTTTCTTTTGCATCTACATGGGCTGTGTATTCTCCATGTGCACTACAGCCAGCTAATCTGAATGGAACAAAAACATTTGTTTTTCCTCACATTTCTCTATATACCAAGTCCTTCCAAATAAATATTCAGCTGAAACCACTTGTGCTATTAGGGAAAACAAATAAATCAAATTAATGAATTGATTTGAGTGCCAGAAAGATCTATCATTTCTGTGTTCTAAGAATATCCCACAAACAATTAAATGTTCATGAAACAGAGGCAAGACTGATAAAATGATGAGTCTCTCTGGCGCCAGCAATAGGCCTGGCTAAAAGCCAGCAATAGACCCAGCATTTAAAACCCTACAGAAAGCATAAGTGACCCCAGAATGGATAAACTGAGGAAGAGCTTTCCTTAGCAGTTCACCATGCTGAATGTTCCTTTAGTCTTTGGCTTCACTGCCTGGCTCAAACTTGCAGATGAATTACCCGGCGTGTTTTGTGGGTCTTTAAAACCCAGCAAAAATTAACCAGACATTTCCATTTTGATTGAATGATTTTTGGCTTTGGAGTCAGTATTCCTTGAACTGATAAAAAGTGATAAGGTGATGGAGAGCTGAAAATATCCCAGCACATCAGTGGAAATGATACTGGGTACGGTAAAATGTATTCGTTATGCCATCTGTACCATTAGCTCCTTTGGGTCCCAAAAATGGGTCATTCCACAATGAAGCAGGAGGCAGAAATTATCTTTTCCCTTCACTGCCTGCTCCACGTTGTGCCGTGATTTGGCCTGTGGTCAAGGGATCAAGAAACACAAGAGACTTTCAGGGCTGAATGGATAAAAAAGGATCTACCTTTTGGGATGTACAACCACGCTAAACCAATTTGATATACTTAAAACGAGTTTTACAGGCTTAAACTCTCTGGTAATGTAAATTCTAGTAAGCAATGGGATTGAAGGAGTTGTTTTTTTCTTTTAAGGAATTCTTAATTGCCCTCTGCTAGCAATGGTACTATCATTAATGATAGCTGAAGTAAGCCAAGTTTATTACACTGTTGCAAAAAGGAAAATAAATGACCCAAAGAGGCTGAGGAAATTGCTTTGCAGACACTGATGGGTGCTTTGCATCCGTTGAAAATCAAGCCTAGTAAACAGGCATCACTAGTAAATATCCCCAGACTGGTATAAAAAAAATCTTGAATGTAGGATGTAAGCAAAACTTCATATTTTTATTATGTAAAATACATTAATTACACACTTGTCAATTTTAATTTTAAAAGAAAAATCTGTGCTCCAGTTACTGATCTGAAACTTTAATCTCATTTGAATGCTCTAGCCTTAGAGATTGAACTCTTTCTTTTACCTCTTGACTTCCTTCCTAATTCCCTTATTTAAATGGAGCCATCTCCCTCTTTCTCTGCCTCTTCCTCAGGAGGGATGCCCGGAGGAAAAGGCAGGGCAGAGCTTTTGCTAATGCACCTGAGTAAGCTGGAAATAGAAAATGAAACCCTAGCACAGGATGCTACTGCAGGTTCTGCCTGTAATTCCATGGGGAAAAGAGAAGAGTAAAATATCTGGCTTTGCTGAAAGGATTGCATATCTACTGAAGTAGAAAATTGCTGAAAAACGGTGCCTTTTAATTGCACCCTTTAATTGTATGTGAGCAGGGCAGCAATCGCAAAAGGCATTAGAGTTACGGACTGGTCAGTTCAAGCAGGAGGTGCAAGCATCCTGCCACTCTCTGGCTCATACATATCCACTCTCCCTCTAAGTACAGCTGGTCCTGCAGATCACTAATGAGTGACTAACACTACTACAGAGCCCTGCTCTTGCAATTAAATTCTCTTGTCCTGAGAATCCTGCCCCTTCTCCTTTCAAATATAGTGTAAACTCAAGGATAACTCTGCTGCTTCACTGATAACCTGCACAAAAGAAGAAGCGCACAAATGTGTAGGTGTTCTCCCATGCTGCAGAAGGTTGTTGTGTGTGATGTGACTCTTTCATAATAAAATGTCTTTAAACAGTGTCTGGAAAACTGAAATTTTATTTTTTAATGTCCACGTTTCTTATAAATCATATCAAGTGTGTTTCAGGCACTTCACCTTCAGTCTATCGTGAACCCCAACGTTCAGATGTGAATGAGGCTTCCTGTGAGGATCCTACAGCAGAGATCAGATACCCTTTCCTCGAGGGACATACACCTTCAATGTAAGTGAGGAAATCCATGTATTCTGGCCATTCCAAATCAAATAATTCACAATTGTGTTTGTGTATATTCTAGCTGAAAACAACAGCTGGATCACAATCAGCACTTTCTTGTTGGGTACACCCTGTTATTTGACAAGGTAGAACAGAGGTATTCTGGACCTTTGGAGTTGAGACCCAGTGCTTTTTTCTCTGTGAAAGTGGAAAAAATCTTGCAATTCCATCAACATGTCCTTTTTTCAGACTATCACTGTCATTTACTTGGAATGATTAATAAGAACCTGGTTTTGGACATCATGTCTTTACAGGTGTGTGACCAATTTGTGTGATTTTTTTATCAGCACACAGAAAGGTAGCTGAAACACACATAAAGTTCAGCAAACATAAATTGCTGTACACCTGAGCGTTAGATTCCTCAAAAGGAAAAAACACTTCTCAATAGGTTGTTATCTTCAGAGATGAGAGGTACATCCTGTCTGCTGCAACCTGCAGGACTACCATCCTATGGCTCAGGTAATACCTGCTTGCAAATACTAGTAAGAATTATTAGAATCATATGCAGTTAGTGTAAATAATGAGACATTGCAGAGACTTTTAAAGTAAACTCTGTTGTTTTGTGACATCTGTCTGAAATATATGAACTGTGTTAGCTTTAGGTTACATTAAAGCAAAAAAGAATCAATTTAAACTGCTCACTGCAGGTTGCATCTTGGTTAGTGTGACATACTGTAATAGCTGAAATAAAAGAGTTTTGAAGATGATATGGTGTCCTCAGGAGTTCTGAAAGAATGGACAAAGCTTCCAGTGTTGCACTGAGTGAGGCAAATCTGTAAATAATGTGTGAGATTTTTTATTAAATAATACTGTAAGGTAGAACCCATAACACTTCCATTCATCTGCAGTTTCCTGCTGCATATACTGTACTTGTTTTTCCTTACTGCCCACAAAAGTGTAGATATTTTTCATGCAATATTTAATAAGTGGTAGTGTTTTCACAAGAGAGTTGTACTTACTATAAAAACAAAATGCAGTAATGCTGCATACCCTCAAAATTTAAAAAACCTAAAACATAATACTGCCTAACAGAATTGGTGCTGCTTTTTTTCTTTTAATCAAGAGGGAAATATTGTTTGCAGTTACAACATTTCTTCAAGGTTATTTAAGTATTTGAGTGTTCTGTTTATTGTACTGATTATGACTTGCTTTGCCAAACCCAACAAATTTTAAGTCACTGCTTTGATAGTCTACCATTCCTTCTGTTCGACATGTGGTTTTTCTAGCATATGGATGTAATATTTCATATTCCACTTCATACTTCTTGTTAAAACTCCAGTTCTTCTGCAAATCTTGGTTCTTTCACCTTCTATCTGTTCTGCTATGTCAAATCTGGCCCATTTATGACATGCCCAAGGCTGTCATAATAGTCTGTTCTAAATCCTCCTGTTAAACCCTTATTCAGATCTGGTGAGATTTTCTACATTTTTAAGAACTTAGCTATGTGCATATCAACTTCTTTCAAAAATGGCTAGCATAAAAAAAAAAAAAAAAAAGGTACACTGGGGCTTTACTGCCTAAATCTAGTAGGTACCATCAGTATGAAATGTGATATCTTCCAGATGTTTTGTAATTCTTTGCAATTGTTGAGCCAATTCTATGACATCCCAAATGACAAAATCCAGAAATTCGTATTCTGAATACTTCCTTGTGGCATTACTTAAGGGCCTGATCCTGCAACATATTGAGCATGTCATGAAAGGTCATAAATGCCCTGAAATACCACTGAACTCAGAACTTTAGAATTAAATTTTGAAACTGTATAAGATCTTCGAGCACTCACAACTTAAACTCTGGAACGTTGGTAATTGAGGATACTCTGGTTTGGAGACATATGTTACACATAGTCACAACAGTTGAGGAAATCAGTATATTTAGAACAGGAAATCCCTTTATTACACATGCCAATTAGATCAAAATTCTCACTGAGAAAGAACATAGCTAGTTTGAGAAACATGTTGGTTTCCAATAGTCTTAATTCTTGAGCAAAAACATCTGCTAAGAATACTAATCATAGTAGAAAGAACATCCTAATTAAAAATGCATTTGACATCCAAAAGTTAAAACACAAAGTCAGGTTCTGAGCTTTTTTTTAATCACTTGGAAGAAAAAAGCATTTTATCCCTTACATGATGTCCTCATTCAGAACCAAAAGCCCATATAATTCTTTACCTTGACATGGACACACACATTTTTTCCCAAGAAAAGCAGAAATTAGTTGTGTGCATTAACCTAATAAATTAAATGAAAATAGTAGTGCAGTGGCAGTTGCTCCCACTTTCTTTTTTGCCTGTGTAGCTTTCACATACAAGGTGTAAGTTTCTTACCAACTGTCCAAATTGCTGCTTCTATGTGTATCATATAATGGCATGTATTTTTGTGACACATGTTTGAATAGGAACAGATGCTTCTGCCATTCTCAGAGACCAATTTTTTCAAGTGACCTACCAGAAACATGCCTTCCAATCTTTGGCCCCCAAGATATCCTATGGCAAATTTAGTAATTTTCCGACAGTTCACCCTGAAATATTTAGCAAGTGTTTATACAGAGCAGAAAGTTCCAGATTTTTACCCTTTAAACTCTTGTGTGTTTGATCCATCTTATCATTTGCAATTTCTCAGGTGACTGTAAAATCACTAGGGCAATCCCACCCGAGAATTTTCACCCCTGTATATTCTTCTTCTAGATATACATCATAAATATTTCAGCATTTATTTAAGTGATGGCTGATGTTCAACATTCTGAGCTTGCTTTGCTGGCAATTCCCTCAGTCTTCACCCAGCTAAAATACAAACAGAAAGTATGGTTGTAGCTAGCCTTTAGTGACCTCCCAGTTTTCCTGCATGTATTTTATGTAACTTCATTCTTTTCCAAAGTAATTTCTAGAAATTACTGGATTTCACTATTGGCTACTTCATTATACAAGTCAGACAAGGTTTTCTCTAATTGCTACCTTACATACTATGGTTAAATATTATTCTGCATTATAAACCTTTCAATGAAGTAGGAGCAAAAAATGAAATTTTATTAGAGTATGAGATTCACAAGAACATAAGTATTATGGACTTATTCTGGCAATTTCAATCTTTAAATTATGGGAGACTAAATATACTTCATGCATTCAAAGCTTTCACTACAAATGTCTAGCTCTTTGGATTTGAGAAAGACTCAGATTTCGGAAGTGTATCATGTTGCAGTTTCTAGAGTTTAAAATAATTTGGGAAGCTACAGGTGAGCTGTGGTCCTTCCCTTTTATCCTTGAATTTCTTTCTCTATGGCATTCAAACATGAAGGCCTGTCAGCCTGTTTGTACACTCTCTCCTTGCTGCATATTGCCAACCTGGCAAATAGATAAAAATTTCAAGTGGTTTCCATCATTCAACATTTGTATAGTTCATCAAAGGAGGAAAAAATACTTTCCCAGAAGTAAAGTATTTGACATTTTATGTTCAGATCTTTACATTATCTGGGGGTTTTGAGTGTAATATATTACCACACTTGAAGTTACTTTTGACATTAACATTGGACTGACTGTCCACAGAAAACAGGAAGTAAAGATGCATCACTACATTTTACCAGAACAAAATTAATCAACTCAAATGCCTGAAGCATACAAGCTGGTGGTGAGTTATGTTACACTGTTAGAGTGACCTCGTACTACTGACAGAATAGTAGGAGCTCCTTCATAGCATCCAACTACTGTAAAATTAACAAAGAATATAACAAGATGAGAAGTATAACTCCTAAAAAGGCAAAACCTCAAATCATTGATCTTAACCATTCCTCTGATAGGAATAGAGCAGATCGGCCATGCTGGTAACAGATGTGAGAAATATGATCTGCTTCCTACTAGAGAGTGGACTATGCAGGACTTCTTCATCTGTTTTCATTTCTTCTGAGGATATGGAAAGGCTTCTCTGGCAACTCAATGAGAAATAGCCCTACGGTTTTTCTGTGCTAAAATATTGCTACCTCCCTTTGGGTTGCAATTTTTATATGTAAAATGCTACATTTATTCAAGTACTTGCTAGCATGTCAAAAGTAGTATAAAATTGGAAACAAATATGATTTTTTCTCAGATTAAAGACATGCAATTTTTATGTTTGCTGAGTGTTAGTTACAGATCCTTCTTTTGGATCCACAGGATCCATTTTAGCCTCTTAGTATTTTCTTTCCGGAGACTCTGTGTCCTACTTCAGAAACAGTGAGCTGCAGGATTTTGATAGACAGTAGTTATGGTTATGAAGCACTATGAGAGAGGTACCTCCAGGAAGTTGAAGGACTGTACAGTAGGACTGTTTAGTGTGTTTTCCAGAAAAAGTCAAGAAGAAGAAAGGAAAACAAAGGTCAGAGATCTTTAGTTTTCTCATTACTTTTTGTTTTCATAAATAACGTGGGGTTTTTTCCCTACATTTAAATTTAAGAGGCAGCATTCAGTATTCATGGTCACATTCTCAAATTTGCTCATGTTGTTCACTACTCATGGTCTATTCATGGTTCTTCCTAAACACTTTGGCCTCTCCAAACATAGTGAATGTGACATGGCTGCCAGTCCTGTGCAGGAGTTACTGGACTCTCTGGTGGGTTGCCTTCTTTGACCACTGCTAGCAGAAGCTATAACCCAGCAAGTCAAACACAGACTCAGGGAACAGCCTTGTTTGACCAAAAAAAAAAAAGGCATAGTGCTGTCTAGGTTGCTGTAACACAGTGACCTGGGGCTGTCAGTAACTGGAAGATCTTTATTCACCCACAAGCTAAACAGGACATCCTTAAGCATCTAAATGGGCACAAGACACCTATGTTTAGGCAACTGATTCTTTAAATATGTGTTCTCTCCTCTTCTGCAAATCTTGCAGTGAGAAATTTAAAAGTATTTTCTCAAACATCTAGCTTCTACTAAAGAGGAAAAGATGGTATCAACTCAAATACCAGAGAAGAAGGTGAACATAACTTTAGCCAAAGACTTTGGACTAAATATTTAGCTCTTACAGACCAACAGATGACTCTCCACTACATATGAATAGATTGCAAAGGTAGTCTAGATGGGTAGATAATTTTGAAATACACAGTGCCCTTATGAAAAGAAATTTTTAAATTTCTTTCACTGAAGCAATCTTAGTACCTGGCAGGGTTGTGGCAGCCAAGGATCACAATTAAATAGTGAGCCGCTATCACTGATCCAACCTTTGAAAAGACTTCCCACTTCTGGAAAACAAGCTTACTCTGCTCACACTTCCAATTTATGTCCACTATTGTCCTTGCTGCACTCTGCTGGGTTGCTTGTCCAATGCCTCTACCTTTTTTAGCACATGCATGCCTGGAAAGCTTTGGTAACTTGGGCACAGCAACAACTTGGGCTGATTCAACTCTCAAAAGTCTCTCTTGTTGACGTGGTTCAGCACCTGAAGTAATGCTGGTCTGCAGGTGAGTCCAGTGTGGGGAGGCTCAAGCTGGTCCTGTGTGAACCAGTTTGGGGCTGGAAACTACCACACTGCCTAGGTTTCTTTGTGCCAGGGTGCTGTAACACCCAGATTATCCTGGGAAACAGAGAGCTGATGTCAGTGATGTTATATTGACTTAAAACAGATGAAAATCTAGTTCTTCATATGTGATTGCAGAAAGAAAATATGGAATAAAGTTTCAGAGGATATTAAATGAATCTAGAGTCTTACCACTCTTTAGAAATTTTGCCAGCCCCATTTATTTGACAGAGTACATTTTATCATAACCAGAACATCCCTCATTCTTTCCCTAAAGAACATCTCATGGCAAAGAGTTTTATAGAACAGAAAAAGGAGAAGAGCCAGAACATCCATAAGGTCTGTCATGGAGTTCACTGTTGCCCTCTAAGTTACATGGAAAAGGTTCAGGTAATACCGTGGCTGACACAACATGTCTAAAGTAAGATTTATGCTATACTTCAGTGGAGGAAAGGAGTTAGAGTTACAGATAACCGAAGTGCTAAACTCACAAATCAAAAAAAAACCAGCACAACAACAACCCTCTTCCACAGATAATTACATGTTCTTGAACTGTTAAACTGATCAAATCTTGGAAGAAGAGATGCTGATATCTCTCTTATATAGCTAGTGTGCAATGCTCCAAAAATAGTAACAATATTACTGCCGTGATCTGTTCCAGTGTCGTCACTGTCACTGATGCTCTCCTCTACTGCTGACTAGGGTTCTACTGTCATACTATTCCTTAAAAATTTATGGGTCTCCATCTCCTCTTCTGGATGCTTCCATTATACAAGAACAAATCCCAAACCCTTATTCCTATCCAGTAAGATCACATTCAGTGTTTTACTTACTAAAAAAAGTGTTGGTGAAATATTCCTGTTTCCAATGAGAACTTAATTTAATTTATTGGGAAACAAATGAAATTAAAGAAAACAGTATGTGGTGAGAGGCTTAAATTATAATGAAAAGCAAAAAGGGAAATTCTAACCCCCCCTTTTTTTTTTAACAGAAGCAGCCCCAGACCAGAGTTTGCATTCATCTCAGCTAATCATCAATGTCTGTGTCAAAGCTCAATATCTGGACTTGTTTTGTCCCCAGTGGGAAAAATGCCAACCCAAACCAATGCAGAAATACAGGCTGGAAGCTCCCTGCAGGGAACAATTATCTAGTTCAGGACTGGCAGCAGCACTAGTGCTGGCTTTGTCTTGAAAAACGCCAGGAATGGAAGGCCAGGTTGGATGGGACTGAGAAACCTGGTCTAGTGGACAGTGTCCCTGCCCATATCAGAGTTTTGGAACTTGATGATCTTTAAGGCCTCTTCCAATCCAAACTCTTCCACAATTCTATGATTCTTTGGAGATTTCTCAACCTTTCTCGGAAGCTTGTGCAGTGGTTTCCAGAAAAAGTCACCTGTGTGGGTTTATGGAATCAGGCAACTCCTCCAACCTGTTTTAAGCGGTCACTGCAGAATGAAGGAATGGCACCTCAGACTGGGAGCCCTCCAGGGATTTTGTCACATGTGGGTGGCCAGCTTTTGAGGTTTGGCAGGACAAAGCCTATCCCAGTTAGGCATATGCAATGTAGCATATTGTCTGTGAGAAGGACTCAGCTCTCATGATTTTAGATATTGAAAAGTTTGAGTATTGAATTTAAGACCATCACACAGACCCCTTCCTTGATCAGTGGCAAAATATTTCCAAACAGTAATTCATCCCATCCTAAAGCAGATGTCTCTGAAGTGGCATAAGCTGCCTTCAGGAGATTTGCCCTTTTTATCAGCTGTGGTGGGAGGGTAGGTGAATGATTTAGACTACTGGTATACACTCCAGATTGCAGATATTTAGGTATTTTCAAATCAGATAATCCAAAATTTAGGAACAAAAACTTCTCTTCCACCCACAGAAATGTATACACACACACATATGAATCTCCAATAAACATTACAAATCCTGGTTATCATACAATTAAAAATTATTGCACTCTAACAATGTTTTTCATCCACAGAAAGAAATCTTGTGCTAAAATACTGATCAGACCTCAATTTTCCAAAAATGTCTCTCTAAAGAGACAATAATAGAAATTAGATACTTTGAGATTTAATTTATGTTTTCTACTTTTCCCATTTGCAGGAAAATACCAAAGGCATAAACAGCTTTTCTCAGTAATTATTTAGGATGATGCACAAATTTTTGAAGGAATTATATTTCAGTGTGTGTGTACTATGTAGCTAAAAGAATCCAGTATGCAATTAAACATACAGAATGCATGCTGAGATTAATATTTTTGTCTATATATAAACATATAATTTAACTTTTTAACATTTAAAAATTCAGTCAGATCAAGCAAATGCTTCTCTAGCAGTCTATGTCACTAAACTGGGAATAATCTAGTTCAAGGAAGTATATTTAATATTGAAGATTTTTTAAAAGGGTCACCAAGCAAAAATACAATTTATTGCTTTTTTAAATGAAAATGTTACCATCCTATTCATCTTAACTGCTCCATGACTAAATGGTGCTACTGCTATTTGCAGCCTCTGTCTCATTTAGTGAAGATAATGCAAAATATTTTAGTTTAGTTTAAATAAAACAGGACCACTTCATTACTTCAGGGGTGGGAGTGAGGGAGAGAGAGAATTTAGTCGTTTCAAAAAAGGATGCTGGTAAAACAAGCAACAGCAGCATGGCTGTGACACCTCTGTGGTAGGCTGGAAATACTGTACAGTGTCTAACTGATAATGCTGTTTTAAGGAAGAAGCTCCCAACATCATATATTTTATGACTGCGGTCCTGCTTACTGTTCCTTTCCCTTCATGCCCAATGTTTGTTCACATAAAATGAAGACAACTAGGTCAAACATCATTAAAAGATTTTAGGTTTTTCCTAAATAATTCTTCTGCCAATAGAGTACTAATTTTTTTTCCAGCTAATATGGACAAATAAACTGTGTGTAACCCCAGTCTTGGCTAGCAGTTTGTAGCTTGGACTGTTGATGGAAACAGGAGATGGAGTAGCATCTCTATCACAAACCATAAAGATCTGCTACTCAGAGGAATGAGCAACAGAGTAAAACTTTATTCCATGCAGTCATTTTAAATGGTTGTAGAGTTTTGGATGCTTATTTGTGGTGAACAGTTGCCTGTATATGGTGTGACAAGCTCAGTCACTGACCACAGGACAGGTATATGCAAATCTACTTAGTAGACAGATGTCAACTCCCTTGAGCCTCTCCTTAAGCACAGTGGTAGTATCCAAGTCACTGGGGTTTGGCAGGTTGAACTCTTGGTTCAGACAGGCCTTCAGTGAACCCTTCACATTTTTTCTAGGCCTCTTCAATTTATTTGGCCTGTAAATTAGTACTAAAGATTTATCAGCCAGCCCTGCTGACCGTACACTGACATAGAAAAGCCTCAAAATATTATATTATTATATCCCTTTATTTACATTATTAGATAAATATATATAGTCTGTTTTCCTGGTCTGCTTAAATATATGTTTTTCTCTATTTTCTATGATCAGAATAAAAATCATAACGGCAATCATGATCTTTTAGCTCTGAACAAGATATTAAAACAAGGAGAGCATTACTGTCTCTACAGCTACTTTTATCTCCTCCCTGCTAGACTTTCCTGGGTGTTTACCAGAAACCTATCAAACAGTACCACAATAACTACCCCTGGGCATAGTAAAAACCAAAGGGCTGGCTGAAAAACAGTAATTCCATCTCATGAAACACACTGAGGTTTCAAAGCCTGTTCTAACAGGAACAAAACCACTACCTTCTTTGAAATTAGGAGGAAGGAAAGAAATCTAACCCAGGAGACAAGCTGGAATATTGTCTATAACCTAGGGATTGGTTACTTGCCTTAGGCCAAAAAAGAGCCAAACTTGGCTTTCCAGAAGAAACCAGGCAGTGAAGAAGTTGACTTTAAGCTTCCCTTCTTCCAGGTAGATGCTTTTGTCTCTCTTGCCTGAACCTGAGAAGCTCATTCATCACATTTTCAGAGAATACCAATACGTTTTACAAAACGTTTTGTTTTTAATGAAATCACCATCACGGAAGAAAAGCGCTAACTGAAGCTTTGAAGCAAATATAGCTGCAGACAGCAGAATAAACTGCCCCTCAGAGGTTTGGCCTCCCCTTCTGCATGCGGTTGTCCATGTCAAAAAGCAGTCATACAAGGTTACTGGTTTCAGTCAGACAGGCGTCAACATTTCAGGGCACACAGAATATTTGGGGCTTTTACAAGCATAAGTACTTTGGGATGCCAGCTTAGCCCTCTGCCTTTCCTTACTTCAGATTTATGGTCAGCAAGCTTAGCCACAAACGAGGGCTCTTTCAGCCAGGCAAGTATTCACACCTGATGCCTCAGCACTAAAATACAGCCGTACTTTCAGATTTTAATTCACTTTCTACCCCAGCTGCACAAGAGTTCCCAGTACTACAAATCACTGGCCCTTTTGACAAAGGCAGGCTTGGTATTTTCATGTTGTGTATCTCTGTTTTTTCCTTTCAAAAAGCTCTAGTAAAATGGGATGACAACTGAATATTTTAGAAGGTAAAAAAGAAAGTGAGAATATGGGATTCAAATTACTCCACCACAAAACCCTGTCATGCTAGGAGAAATATAAAATTTACCAATCCTTAGCTGATTTCTTAAGGAGGCATGGTTCCTAGGTTCATTCAGTCTTCTTCATCTGATTTCCTATAGTGTTCAAACCAGTTTTAACCTAATCTGATATTAGCATAAAGATTTCAAAAGATTCCAGAATGTGTTGCCAGATACAGGAAAAAAGATTATTGTATTGTGACTGATGATTGTCAGTATGAATTCCCCAGTGTGTAATAAAGTATAAGCTTTTGTTTCATGTAATTCAGTGAAACATTTAGCCAGCTGTAAGCATACAGTGATTGCAAACTGGGCTTTCACAACTCTGCCTATTAAAGAACTCTGTAGATTTTTTGGGAAACAGATTAGATCAAGAAGCCATGCATGTAAGGTGCTACTATATAGAGAGTTTATAGACTGTCTGCATAGGAATCTTTGATGAAGTATAATTCTTTAGCAGTAACACTTAATACGCTTAAAGTCTGCATGAGGCATATGCCCAAGAAAGCAGTGACAGTGCTGAACTGCTTAGAGCTTTGTATTGACCTAGTCACCCAATTTACAAGACAACATTTCTAAAAAAAAAAAAAAAAAGCTATGTAATACTATTTATGTATATATTTATGCCAGGTTGTTCATCCTTTTTAACTATTGGGAAGCTGTGTGATTTCACCTTCTCTATATCTGAGATTGCATCTCCCGAAATGCAGGAATGCAGGATAGTCCACCACCTTACAAGTCCTCCTGGCTGCTGTACAAGGCCAGAAGACAGCTCAGCTGAGGGAACCAGCCATAGCCAAAAGTGGTAAGTCACACTACTTCTTCCTAATACACTGTCTTGTCTTATTTTAACTGATGTCCTCTGTTTTTGATCAACACTCCCCATACCATTCAATTTGGACATGTTTTATCAAGGAAAAAATCACCTTTTTCTCTTGCACTTTTCATCAATAATATAATTCAACACAAACTCCAGCTTTTCATCTAAAACAATTCCAGCAGCAAACTTAAAATCTGTCATGTAGATCACGTTCCCTAGTTTGCTCTCTGAAATGAATAAAAAAAGAAATTTTCAGGATTTTGAGGAGCAATTTTTCAAATGCAATGCAAGTAATAATAATACAGAAATGGAGTACAAGAAATAGAAAATAAAGTTTACTGTCTTGTTAAAATCCTCTGTTTTGTTTTTCTATAGTTTTGAACTACAATATTTGTCAGCAGAAATCTGTGAATAGATGCAGTTATTCCAAACTGTATTTTTAACTGGTCTGCTAAATACCTTGTGCTTTTATAATTCAGGGTAGGAAATATTCTTCCATCTTTTAAGTGGCTCCTAAGCCTTTTTAATTCACAAGACCTGAAAATAATTTATGCACATTTAATTTTTATTTGCTATTCAGCCTTTTTTTCCCATTCTTTAATGTCATCACATTCTTTTAACAGTTTTTAAAGTATATCAAATTCTATCATTAAATCAAAGTAAATTCCTGACCATTATAGTTGTAAACACAGAATTTTCATGACCTGCTGCATATTGTGACTTTGATTTTAATATGCAAACAAAACCACATTTGCTTCTTAGTCACTTTAGTAAACTCAGATAAAGAAGTAGCCACTATGCAAGGCTAGGTGTATTACGCCTCAGCCTAAAGATGATTCAAATCTCTTTGTGTTCACAGTTTATCTATATAGCATATTTTGTTACTTTTGGTAGATCATAAGTGTTTGAAATTTTTTGTTGTTGTTTTTGAAATGTCCTCCTGCTCTCTATGTTATGCAGTAGATTAATTGCTAATAAAAATGAGTTTGGCTCAGCCAAGATGGTAATGAAGTAGTGGCTGTTGAGCTGCCAATGAAGGCTTTGGCTCCCAGGCCTCCAGCCAACTCAGACTAAGAAGATTAAAGAGGTAAGTTGTTCAGTGTTGATGAAAGATGGGAAAAGGTCACACTACCTATTCTTTCCTCTTTCTAATGTAAACACCTCATATGCAATTGATAGGTCTTCAAATGCTGAGAAATGCAGTGACAGGACATCACAAACTCTTAGCTCCCTCCTAAACAACCTTCATTATCTAGAACCAGGTTATGTGCAAGCTTCCACATTTAGAAGTAGCTCCCTTGTTTAGTGCACAGTATCAGTGCGTCAGTCCTGTTTCGTAGGAGTGTACAATGGTGAGGTGGAGTTTCCAAACTCCAGCTGAACCTTTTCAAGCAGAAGGAACCTGTTTTTTTCTCAGCTGGCAGGACTAATGTGTCCTTGTGCATACTTGGGGAACACCACCAGTACAGCTGTGTTGGCTGCCAGCCATCAGCTGCCTAATTCACAGGGGAGGGTTGATGAACTCTCTTGGATTCAACTTAAACATGAGCTTAATCCCAGTAAAGTCAGTGGTGCTTTAACATATACAAAAAGCTAAGCATGGGTTGGCAAAACAAAGATGGTTACAGGAGAAGAACTTAATCTTTTCTACTGTCTTCTGCTTTGGCTTCTCAAGATTCAACCAGGTGGGTCCAATAATAGCTTCAGGACTTTCTGGCCAACCCTCCATTCCTCTCTTGGAGAATGTTCACATTTATTTTGTTTTCATTGTCAAATCAGAGTAGTCAAATTTGAAATGGCAAAGTAATTCATGAAATGGAATTTCCTTCTTCTGCCCAGTTCTAATAATGCCTTAGAGTCGAGTTTAAGTAAAAGATAATTGTATTATTATTAAACTAAGTGAAACTTGTTAGCAACACTAAAAAGTCAGACTAGAAGTGGTGTTGCTTCATGCTGCCCAAATGGGCAATAAACTGCTATTATTTCCCTTTCAAAGTGCTTTTTTCCCCCACTCATTTACGTGGTATCCCATTAGATGTTCCCTGAATGTGCACAACAGGGTCATTCTGCTGAAACATTCTTACCATGAGATTCCATGAAAATTCACACTTATCTACAATATAAATATTTCTCTCACCCATAGCTAAAAATTCAGTATTTAGTGCTCTTCTCTGATGAAAGTAAAGGGGCCTTGTGACATGAGGAGAATGTGTGGTTACTGTTGGAAATGTGTTGTCAGTTGAACTTTCCACCCTGATTAAGGAAATATATTTATGAATGAAGGCAGTAGGATAATATAACCAAATTGCATTTCTCATCTTAACTGATTAGGTAAGTGGTCTTCAAGACTGATTATAAAAAAATGAATATATTTACATTGCTATCAGGCTGTAATTGATCAGAATAATTTATTATAAGTTTATAAATATCAACTCCTGGTCCTCATCTTACATACCACTCAGAATGAGGCAGAGTATCTTGTGAATTGTAGCCTAAATCAACCCAACCTTTAGGTTGTATATGAAGAGTCTTTAAATTAAGAAAAAGATTTTTCAGATTACAGGATTTTCTTGTGGTGGGTGTTTAATCCTCCTTTTGGAGGGAGGGGAGAGAAGAAAGAAGGAAGATTACACAACACCACCTTCCTGCAACTCAGGCCTCTTCCCTGTCTTCTTCAGCCCCACAGCTGGGAGATGGTTTCCACCCCAAGAGCTGAACTGTATTACAGCCTTTGGGACAGCACAAAGCAGCTCCTACTGAAAGTACTGTCATCATCTTTCTTTGTCATCATCTTCAGAGAAAAACAAACAAACAACAACAACAAAAAAATCCCCAAACCAAGCAACCAAACCACCAACACGACCTGGCCTTCCCAGATTTTATATAGTCTATTTTTATCTGATTTTCACATGTATGAGGCAAGTTGTTCAGCTCTGTCATGTTTCTGATTTTTTTTGTGTGAATTTTATCTTCTCTAATTTTCAGCTCTTTCCCCTTACTATTCCCACTCACAACCTGCATAAGCAGTTACTCTCTGATAGCACTGCTTAACTATTCAGAAGTTTAAATATTTTTCCCCCCTCTTCCTTCCATAAATGCCTTCCCTAAAGGGATTTCGTAACTTTAAAATCTACTAAAAAGTTTCAGTTGGTCATGCAATTGTCCTTTTAATGATTTTTTTGCATTCACTTTTGTTACCATTTGCATTGAGTTATACATAGAAATACACACCTATTTTATTTTGTTTTATTTTATTTATTAAAAACCCCAACAAAATGGAATAAAAATGGAACATCTATACTGGAGAACAACAGAGGCTATACGCTACAGATTGTGAAGACCCTGATCTCTCTGGTGATACTTATTACTCTACAGAAATCATTGTCTTAAAAACAGCACAATCTCATATTAATTTCTTGCCTAATTTGTTGTGCAGGGTTATACCCCATTTCACCACTCTCAGCACACCCTTGTGTGTCCTGTCTTTAACCAAGCACTGGTGCTGCCAGAGGTCTCTTTTCTCAATCACCCCATATGAAGCAGAGTTCAGGCTGCTGGCTGGGAAAACACAGGAAAGACACAGCACTTGGTCGGATGGATCTGTGGGAAGGAATGGAAAAGACCAGTTATGTCACCGGCCACAGCTGGAACATCCTATGCAGCTGGGTTTTTTTTCCTTACAGGGGATTTGTGCAGCTAGCATAGGGTGAAAGCTAGTAGCCAGTTTTCTGACAAAGTGGATTTTACTTGAAAGTACTGACTCACTCAAAATACAGCTTTGCACAGTGTGTGTCAGATTCAATGAAACAGTAATTGGGAAAGTGTTTTCTGCCCAAGAATGAAACTTCTTCTCAGAACTATAGACAGAGGTCCTCCACCAAATAGCCAAAAACCTAGCTCTCAGAGTAGTCTCCTAAAATGTGGGAGGTCTGGGTTTCAAACCTTTGCTCCAGCCCAGGTTCTACTCACAAAGCATGAAGATTTGCAGGTCCAAAAGCCAGAAAATTATATGATGTCTGAAAGTCAAACATCTACTTTTCTATAGCTTGTCATCATAGCCTACTATAGAAATTTTTCACTCAATAGGGCCCAATAATTACTTCCACTTGATAATTTATGTAAAATTTAATTTTCTATAACTACACATGCTCTTGGTTAATTTGAATTAATAGTATATATATTGAAACTATGTATCCTTGCTACAGTGCTAGAACATTCTTCCTTGTTCAACACTGGAATGCATTGTTAACTATGAGAATATTTCTAAATAACTGGCATAATAGCAACTACATTAGGCTACTCAAGCACTGTTCAGTTTTTCACTACTTTAGAGTCTTTAAAGGTATGTAAAACACACTTTGATGGAAAGTGGAAAATAAAATCTGAAACCCCCCTGTACTTCAATAACCTCACAGACAAGTCAAACTCAGCAATTTCTGTTAAATGACTCCATGGCTCCTGTGCCTTCCCAGCAGTTTGTCAAAAGGTCTCCGGAGGATATTTGTGTGTGATTATAGCCCAGAATTACAGGCTCTAGGAAGGCAAAACTCTCTCTTGGTATGTCACTCCAGCAGTAGTCCCAGCCCTGTGCTCTCACAGTAGAAATTGTACCACAGTGGGAGGAAAAGCAAGAGAGACTGGGAACTGTTGACCTGAAGTCCCAAGGAGCAGCCTACGAAAGCTTTTTACTGCAAGTCTGGGGTTTGCTGCATCTATTGTTATATACACTGAATTCACAGTATTGAGCTGTGCATAAACTTTCTTCTCTGCCTAACAACTCCATGCACTAGAGATAGACACAACATAATTTCTGTTGATGCCTTGAGGTGGCCACCTAATAACAGAGGCTAGACAAAAATAAGAGAATAAAAGTAGGTATTTATTTGAAGGCCTTCAAAGGTACACCCTGGGCAGTCAAAAGGCGATACCCAAGATGGACACTGGGTCACAGGTTCTTCACACTTTTATAAGTTTGGTCCATTAGCATACCAGGGTTATTTCTCCAATTATAACCTCAGTTAACGATGTAATTACCCCAAATTTGCCCCTCATCTTCAAAGGCTTTTGGTTTACACATTTTGGGGCCTGAGACAACTGTTAATTTGAGTTTGCCCATAAGTCTCACTCAACCTGATGTTGGTTGGACCATCTCTCTTAGTCAGTTCAGAAGAAAACCAACACATTTGCAGAATGTGAGCCTTTGGTGAGAATGGAGCAATCTGAATGGCTAAATCTGGTGTAGATGTTTTACCTCCGTCTTGGAGGTTTCCATTTAGGCACTACTACCAAAGAGAAGATTAAATCTGTCTCAACCATAGAGCTAATGAGGTTTAGATGTAAAACGGTCACTGCACAGCAACCATTCTTTTCTGTCTATAGGCCGCCTTTTATCCAGGCAGATTCCAATGATGCAGGCAAAACCGTTTTTGTGTTTACAAGGCTTCACCCAGTGCAAGGCTGCAGGTCCCTCGGCAGTGGAGATCTGCAGTTGTTTACAAAATGCACAGCAATATCAAGAAGTTCAGAGAGGAAGAGGTTTTCAGGCTGAGGTTGGAGTAGTAGTTTAGACTCAAGATATATTAACCCTCCGGAAATTTTGGTTTCAGAGGTATAGCCAAGTGCCAGCTTCACAAAGGAACTTGAGTGGCAGCACCTTTGTCATTTGACTTGATCTTTCTGTGTCCCATCTCTGAAATGCAGTAAGGTAGTTCTTGCAGATCACTTGGGAGAGCTAGATTCCTCAGAGCAGATTTAACATGGTGAAATGTCTTTCTAACTTTGCTCTTAAATGCCTGGTTGCAGACTGCCAGGTTTGTGTACAGACAAGATAAAACACATCCAAGGAATAAGGGAAGTGCTAACAAAGTACTCCTGCTATCCTACTATAGACTGAATCTCGTAACTGTACAAGTAGGACTAGACTACTGAACTCACCAGAGGAAGGAAGAATGAGAGATTAACCCCTGGAGCTCATTCAAATTAAGGTCCCAATTCTGCAACCAAGTTCCCTAGTGCTAATAAGATTTCTACTTGCACTTCTGTTGGCAAATGGGGATTTAGTTTTACACTTCTGTTAGAATGAAACAGAATTTGACAGTACAAACTTTTCCTTATGCTAGGAACCTAAAAATATGTGCCAAATATGGAAGATAAAAGAATATAACAGAACTGCCACAGTATAAAAATAGTTTACAGTAAGCATACATTTTTATAACTACATATTTTTCCAGTTGATCCCACCCAGTCCATCTTTCTTCAAATAATCGTCATTAATCAAATACAAATACAGGCCCCATGGGTCTAACACAGATTTAAAGCTAAGCACATGTGTAACTGTTTGTTGGTCTGGAGTCTTGGTTGTCACAGTTATATTGAAAAACATTCTACAATAGTTTTTTTCTTTCCACATCCTCCTCCTTCCACCCAACAAATCAAATTACAAAGGGAGAGATCTAATAATTTTGAAAAACGTTTTCATAAATGAAACATAGTCTTAACCTACAAAAAAAAAAAAAACAAAAAAACCCCACAAAACGGAAAACGGAAAAAAACCCCAAAAAAACACAGCAACCAACCAACCAACAAAAAACCCCCAAAACAAAAAACAAACCAAAAAAAACCAGAAAAAAAATCTGCTTTTTCCATTGTCAGTAATGCCTACAGTAAAGGCTTGCTGTAAATCTTGCAGGTGGACAGCAGCTTCAGTCACATGCAATGCAGCAATGGTTACAGAGAAAGCAAATTCACAAAGCATCAGCTCACACAAGTCAGAGAAGGCAGGGGCAGATTCAGGTATGTTGCTGCTCCCTTAGGCAGCTCCTCCAAAGACACCAGAGCTGCAGCAGCCTTCTGACAAATAGCAAGTGCCCGGATTTGGGCTCAGAACAAAGAGTCAATCTGTACTCTCAGCTGTCAAAACGTACCCCACGCATCTGCTATTGCTGGAAAAAGGCTCATTGATTTCAGACATAACCATGTGGCTGTGCTTTTGCACAACTCAGTATATAAACAGTTTTATTCCTAAAGAAGCTTTCAGATGTATATATGTTCACATATTTACTTTCATAAATATAGTCTGGTTCTGTATATACATACATAAGCTACATTCACATGGACACATAGAGAAAAATTATTTCTCAAGCCACAGCTGCAAAGGAACAAACAAAAAGCCCAAAACCTGATAACACCGATAACTCCAACAAACTCAAAGAACCTGAGAAAGCAGAAAGAAACAACAGAGCACAATGTGGCCTTCCCCACACATCAGGAGAAGTCTGGACTATACTATTACCATAGTCCCAGGCTGTAATAGCATCCTCAAACACAGCTTTTTGTGAAAGCCTCCTTTCTGCAACAGGCTCCAGCATTTCACATTCCTCCTCTCCACAAAAGAGCCTTTGGATACACAAAATCAACCAGCCCTTGTTATTTTTCTTTCCATCTCTAACATCCTGTGACATGTGTTTTGTTCCCAGCTGCCCCATGACTTACTGCAGCAGGAAGATCTGCCACTTCTCAATATCCCTGTGATAAACCTTCCAGGGAACTGCATTTTGGATATTCTGTATGTACTGAAGTAGGCTTTTAACACTTTGGGGAAAAACAAGACACCTTCATGCTACTTTAATTCAATCATGCCCTTGAAGAATGATTTGTGCAGAGAGCATTTCAGCATAGAGTAAACCCTCCACCTTTCCTTTAGGAATGTCACATTGGATTCAGAGCAGGGATACAGATTTCCAGACAAATAGCAAATGAGTTTGAAGTTTCACGTGACCTATTTTCCACATACCTTGTGCAAACCTAGGACATTACTGCAATGGGAGATTAATTACTCAGGTTGTGTGAGATGAAGGAGCAAGGCCCTCCATAAGGAAAAATTGTGTAGAGGTTAAGGGTCGAGGTACGCTTCAAATGTTCCCAGTTATCTGTTTTACTAAGAACCAAAGACAAGAGCAGAAAACGATTTCTTAATTCCACTCTTCTTCCCTCTTCTTGTAGTAGGGGGATTTGCTTAATTCTTTACAGCTGACCCAGCCCTTCCTTTCTGACAATCTTTGTGCAGAGTTTACGGCATGCAGCTGCGGTCCTTCTGCTCAGGGCAGGAGTGTTAACCCTTCCCCTGACAATCCTTGAACTGGTTATTATATACAGTTCATCACACGAATCTGATTTGAGACACTGCCAGATGGTTGTTATTTAGGTGAAAGCAGACCCAGAATAATAGTCAAAAACACTACAGGGCGATTTTCAAAACTACTAATTTGTGATCAGAAGTTGGAAGGAAAAAATATGTTGGCATGGAGAAGGGGCATGGATGAGAACTGTATGTTCTTTCAGCCCTTTGCCTTCCTCCTCTTGAAGAACTTTTAAACTGCAGTCAAGAGCTTTTTCTTCCTTAAACTGTCTTATTTTGGGGCTTGGTGAGTTTGTTGGGTTTTTTGTTGGGGTTTTTTTTGTTGATTTTTTTTTTAATTAGTTGTTCTGAAACACAAACCTTTTTCAGGAAATGTTGAACTTAATGTACAGTGGAGCCAGAAAAAGAGAGCCAACCCCCCCACTGGCACTTCTGCATCTGAAACAGGACGAAAATTGACACCTGGAAATGCTGACATTCTGGAAAACAAATCTTACTCATTTTGAGTACAAGTAGGATGCTGGCAAACAAGAAGACATTGAAGTAGGAGGAATGTCGGAAAACTTACAAAAAAAAACCCTGAGAGGAGTGTTTAAGAACAAATAAATAATAAGTGTGTTGAATTTGTATCACCACATTTCAGGTCACGGAAAGAACCTGGGAGCCCCTGCTTATCTTTTCCCTCATAACAGCTGCAGAGATATTAACACTAATGCCTGAAGCAGCCTATTGAAACTGTAGGATTTATGCCAGTATGCCTCCAAACAGCATGACAGTTTCTGTTAGCATTTTGCAGCAGGTAGGCCTGGGTGAAGAAAGCCCAAACATTGCCTTCTCTGCATCTTAGTAGAGGATTCCTTTCTATGCTGGCATGCCCTCCACTGGCATCCATACACTCTCTTACATACTGTCCTTCATGTACTTTCATCATTTGGGCTAGTTTATAAGGTGCTCAAGGACTGATTTTTGGGTGATAATGTGCTATAATAGATCTGTGACACTAATACAAAAAGATGTATTACAACAATGTTTGGAAAGTGAAAACAAATAAAAAAGGCCCTAGACGTATTATATATTAGTCCAAGCAGAAGGCAATCGGAATTAATTTAGTTCTTACACTTTACTATATCATATATGTATATAAAAAGAATGCTTGTAAAGCAAAAACAATTTTCCAGGAGAAAAAGCCCAAAACAGGAGCAAATCTGCAGCACTCTGTATGCTCATATGGTGGGTGTATTTTTGTCCCATATTGCTAACCTTGTTAGTTAGTGTTTGGGGTTTTTTTCTAATTTTCTGTATTATTGTACCTAATTTGTTGTTTTTAGTAGAAAACTAGATAAAATTTGCATTGTGAGAGGTTTTACGATTGTAGCAAACAACAGAAACAGCACCACAATCATTTGGGGCCTGTCAGCTTAAACTTATGCTAGTTACAATCAAAGACACTGGCTTTTGTAAATAAACTCATATACTGCTAAGGTTTTCAGAGCCTGAGCTTTTGTAGGTCATACCACAGAAACAATCTTTCCCCTGAACCTGTTTTTCTCTATCAGGTTATTGGCTTTTCATCTAGCTATTTATGGAAAAAGTAACCAGAATCTGCCAAGCCTGTCACTGGAGACCACTTTCCCAACTCATTTGAAAGGTAGTTATATCAGTGAGACTGAAAGTTCTGCAAGGATAGAGGCTTTGGTTTGTTTCTTAAAAGATGGGATTATAATGGAAAATAGTGTTAGACTAAAGAAATAGCACTGGTGGTATAATTTGGCAGAAAAATAAAGGCCATCCAAACAAAAGGGTTTGCATTTCTGGAAATATAATTTTAGTTTTGTGCCAACACTGTCTGGACAGAGCAAAAATATGATTTACACCTTTCTAAAACCTTGAACCCAATGCCAGATGTATGTAAGAAAAGTCAAAATCCTAAGGAGTATATTTCTTGGGCTGACATTTCCAATGAGTTACTTTGATAAATAAAACTTAATTTTTACATCTGCCATAGATTCTGTGGTATGATTAATAGCTTGAACATTGTGGCCAGTAGCCAATGTATGTATGTGATTACAGAAATCTTAAATATAGTACATTTTGAATAAATATGCCAAATAAAGAGCATAAAAAACACTCCATGCATGCTTGGAAAAAATCTTGTCACGGCGTCAAATATTAAATCCTTATGAAAGTTAAATACCACAGGCATCGTTAGGCATAATCACAGAAGCATGGGGTGCCACTGGCATCAGCTCAGCTTTGGGAGCTCAATCATAGAAACCCCATTTCTGTTCATTTTGTTCTCTGCATTGTGTTTGTGCTAATTTGCTCTATATTGAAGTGGGAAAGAAAAAGGAAAACAAAACCACCTGAACACCCCTACTTTGCCAGAAGTACTATATTAAACTGCTTGTCTTTCAATTACCTACAAAAAAAAATTTTTTTTAATTAGGAAATTATACTCTGCTAACTCAGATTCAGATTTTGTGAGGAGGAGGATTCAGGTGTGTGGTGTAACCTTTGGTCACTGAACACCCATCCTCACTCACATAAACTGGCCCAGCTGTGGAACCCCCAACCCAGGGAAGGCCACATCCGTGGGACATGGACGTGAGAGGCAGCTGAGGGGGTGTCAGAATCCATCAAAGACCCCTTTAAGTGCTCCCCAGACTTATTCCTGAGGCCTTGCACCACAGCATTGCACGTGATGCAAAGTGATGCAACAGATCCAGAGTCTGCTGCAGGAGACTGTGTCAAACCTTCCCCCCCAGGGGAGGTACCTGGGCATTCCTACTGGCCTGAACATATATTAATCCATTGGATTCCATGTTTTTCAAGGGGATCCTCACCACCAAGAAGACCAGATGGAGATGATCATCAGGATGCTGGTGGGATCCACGGAGTGGTGGTATTTTCTTTGATCTGTCCCCCCACCATCTCTTTTTCTTTCTCTCTCTCTCTGTCTCTCTCACATTCACTGTTAAATAAAATCCATACTATTAACTTTGACATATAGTCTTATTTGCACCTTAGTTCAGGCAGAGGCATTTCCAATAATTTTAAAAACCAGACCATAACAAAGGGGCATCATGTTCTCCATCCGTGCTGGCAACAGCAGGAGGATCAGAGAGATCACTAAACTCCCCTGTGCTTGCACCACTCATTTCATGGAATTTTTACCTGGGAGTGTTCACTGGGATTTCAGAGGAAGTATAAATTACCCTCTAAACCTCTCTCTCTTCAGCACAGGGAATTTTTATTCCTTCTTTCTCCTTACCTCCATGCCATGGCCTGTCTTGCTTTTGCAGTCCTGCTACTGTTGGCTCTTCCTTTAGGGCTTCCACCACGCCTCTTCTCTGCAGAGAAAAACTCTGCACCAGGGGATTGGTTTTAGGTAGAAGCAAAAGGGATATAAGGTCTTGGAATTTCAGAGCTTAACTAAGGCTTGTTCAAGCCAATCAGTAATTTTGGGCATGTGGTTTTAGAAGTTTTTTTTTAAATAAAAATTATTGTGCACCAGGTTTCAAGTACCTGGATTCTGTAAGTCTCTTCTTTCTCTAAAAATTGGAAAGTAGTGCTGAACTGGTTTTATATAGAATACTTTATCTATATTTAATAGAAAATATAGACACCAAGTTCCTGATTCCAACAAGCACTTCAGGGCAGAAAGCATCGTCTATGTAATGGAAGCAGAATTGCAACCTTAACTTTTCAGGGAAGGGAGAAAGCATTGCCTTTACTATTAAAGGTTGTCCTATGCCTACCTCCTAATGCGTGAGGTTCACTTGCTATAATTACATTCCTTGCCTAATTATGTTCTTAAATATTAATCACACCTAAAGAGAGGGCTTGCTCTGCTCTGAGCGGTGAATTCAGAGCCAACACTTGTATTACACAGTATTGACATCCAGTGGAGAGTTAGAATAATTACAGGCCTGCAGATAACTAAGTGCTACTATCCGGTTTACATCCTGAGTTCAGCTTGACAAGAGTAGTCTACTTGCCTTAATCTATAGATGCTATCTTCTTATAAAATGTACCTCTTCATCTAAGTGTGTCTCTTTGTTAAGAAAAAATAGAATAATATTACAAAGAGTCTCCTATTTCTCTGTGAAGAGATTTTCTTTTGTGTAGAGTTCCCTTTTCTTCCGCTTGTACACGCTAGTTCAGGCTCCAATGAATTGTTGAACAGCTGGTCCTGGTGTAACTGCTCAGAAGTGCAGAAGTGTCCAGCAATGCAGTAGCTGATTTGGGGAAATTGTATGTTCTCTCCCAGTGTGTGCTTCACAGAAAAAAATGAGGAAAAACCAACTATATGAAGAAGCTACGCTATCTAAAGCTGTTGGTGGTTTCCACAGGCTCTTGTGACTCCAAGGCCTGTGAGGGCCTTAGTCTTGGACAGTACCTTGTGGAGTTCATAATAAAATGGAATCACTGGAAAGAAACCTCTGGTTCAGATGCTCAGGCACCCTCAAGGGTAAGGGTGTGCTCCCTCACACTCTCCATGTGACGCCATCATTAGCAGCTCTCCCCAAGGATGACTTGAACATGGCTGTGTTCACCTCAAAGCTCAAGACATTTGGTGAGATTTTTTTTCCAAAAACATGGTAATACATGTGAAGCATGGAGCCACTGTGCTTATGAAAGCAAAAGCAGTGCTATCAGGAGCACCTGCCTCACAGGAGGGTCTCATAGCAGGACCTCATCAAGGAAAAGCTATCTGCAAAGAAAGCAGAGTGCTACTTCTACTCTGCTGTAGGGACACTACACGAGCTGATAGGTACAGGTCCAGGTAGACAATGGAGGTGCATGAGAAAGGCTGCTCACAACTAATGTCTAGCTGCTGGGCACTGCTAGCAGGCAGTATAGGCAGCATTTCTCAAACAGGTGAGGAAAGTAGTAAAAAAGGCATTTCAAAATACTGTGAATCCTGTGAGATGCATGTCATTCACACCAGAGAGACTCTGAAGGTATCACCAAGGTCTGAAGTGCAGATTCCCATGGAAGATCCTCACTGGGGAAACCTTTGCAAGTGAACTAAGAGAATACTTCTTCATAACATGCTGATATGGGTCAAACGCACTGTTCTTTGAAATAAGGCCAAGTCTGCAAGAACATTTGCACAACAGAGGCTGTAATATGTATCTATATATATAAATATATATATTTATATGTGTGAGTGTGAAAGGTCACTCTTTTTATGAAATTCAACTAACAGCAGCAGATATTTTCGTTGGTAATGGTGTACATGCTGCAGTTGGATTCTCATGCAGTCATCTGGTGGGTTAGGTCACTGCTTTCAGTTATTAATTTGCTTTTTTCCAAGCTTTTGCAAATGACATGCCTGCATAATTTAATTGTTCCATGTACCCTTTACCTTAACATTTCTCACTGTCACACAGAATAGCACTAACTGGTCCTACTCGTAATTATGTCTACATTTTCTGCAATAGAAAAGAATTCGACTGACTCTCACATATTCATTATGTGTTGCATAATTGCTGATGGTTTTCCCAGTTTGTCTTGTAACTGTTCTGACTGCTATTGACTTCTCCCAATGAACAGATTTCCCTGGGACACTTCAAAGTGCATGTGACAGGAAATGCACTAAAAAAACATGTGTTAATAGAATTTCAGGTCTCTGACTAATTTGTTACATTTTGAATGAAAAATTGCCACAAATTGCAGGGTTTATAAATCATGTAAATAAAAGTTCATGCAAGAGACTGTTTTTAAAAACACCAGTATTTGAGAAAGAATAGAAAGTTACACAGATTTTTTTTTTATTTCTAAAAGCAATTATGTTATAATATATGTATAAAATGCCAGCTAATTTTTGCGAAATATACACTAGTTAACTAGCAGAAACATGCTGAGGTTTGACCACCACAAGAGGTCCCTTTCGCTCGTTACAGATCCAGGCTGCAGTGCTCTCCACCACGATGAAGTGTCCTATGTGCTCTGCTTATTTTTCTAATCCTTCCTTATTCATCAGCCCTGAAGTGTGCCAGAGAGTCTGACTGAGGGCTTCTCAGTGGAAGAGACAATAATTGTTTGCATTATGAGAAACCTTTATCTCAGTCAGCATCTGAGCAGCACGGCCGAAGAACAAGAGACATTATCTTCTTCCTTACTCTTGGAGAGTTGTTAGACATTAGCAGCACTGCACTACTAAACAGACCCACATCTGGTTTTGAGATGCTTCAAATATGAGAGGTCATATTCAGATCTTTATCTCAAGCCACTGAAGAAATATATGTGTTTTGGTTTGCTTTTGCTTTTTTAATAGCACCCATTGTCTTTGCAGTTAAATATATACCCAAGACCAAAAAAATCCTGCTTGAGTCTACATAATGAATTTTTTCAAAGTGCACAGATTTCCACAGTGAGAACTACCTCTTTGCTTTAAAGCCTGTGCTTGTATAACCATTGGGACTGCATTCTTAGGAATGGGTGGTCTATTCTGTATCCAATTTTTATGTATTTCTTAAACTGTTGGCAGTTGTCAGAGATTTGGTTGTATATGACAATATAATCTAAGTAAACATAGAACCTCACCCTTTTGTCCCCATTGTAGACAATCATTATCGTTATTAATAGCTTACTGCTTTGAGTCAAATGTGAGACTTGTAAGGAATTGCAGGACTTCACCTGGTGAAGACAAAGTGTCACTAAATAGCTTCCCAATTCTATGTACATAAGTTTTGCAGTGGATCCCTATGGCAAGTACGAGACTTGTTCACAAAAGCTAACTTCTAAAGCAGTCATTCAGAAATTTAGTTTAATCCTAGACACTGGGGAAATGTATTTTTTCTCGTTTTAGTCCCTCTCTTGTGTCTATTTATCTTCTTTTCAATTCTTATGAGACTAAATTAACTCCCTAGCACAATTCCCCTTGGACTCCTCAGAGCTGGAGAGAGTTTGTTCACAATGCTGCAGAGAGGTTTTGTTCGCTGTAGCTCCTTATCCCTTGAACCTGAGGTCCTCTGACCTGTTAGACCTCAGAATTTTAAAACACTTCACCAAAAAGAAGGAATTAAAGATAGTATTCTTGACCTCTCCTAGTCTTATCATAAATCCTGATGTTTGATAAATGCTTAGCCTGTTTTTTCCTTCATGAGTCATACATTTAAAGTACCAGAGAAAAATGATTATTCTATTCCACTGCTCTCTTGCCAGACTGTTAGAAGCTTTCAGAGCATTTATGAAATGTATGAGGCATCATCTCTACACACAGAGAAGGATTTGAGACACTGTCAGATAGTCTATCTGATATAGCTAAAATAATCAAAAGTCATTTGATCAGGCTTCACTTAGAGACCATACAGGCAATGCATCTTTTTCTCTAGGGACTTCTCTTAAAGAACAGATGAACTTATATCCATAAACATAGGAAATTGTCTATAAGTCCTCCCAACATAAAAATACCACCTTGCCCTACCTGTCACTTTCGAGCCTCTGGTCTTTTGCTTCTAAAAGAAGTGTTTTCAGTATTAACTATATTTTTCAGGATAAAGCTAGGTCTTGACTAGGTCTATTCTAACAAACAAGAAGCCAGCAGGGCACACCTCACACCCTGGTTCACAACTGTGGTTGATACAAGCAGCACACTCTCATCTGTTTCTGGCCGGTGCCTATTAGTGCTGCCCCAGGCCGTGCTCCAGCCTGGTGCCTGCCAGGGACGTGTCCTGCAAAGATGCCTGGCATTTCTGTTTTGAGAGAGCATGGAGTTTGGGTCTGTGGACAGCATCAATGCCATGCCCTTAGTACAGAGAGTGATCTCTGGCTGCCTTTGCTTGGTGGCATAGGCACTGCCTTTCAGACAACACCAAACTATTTCTTAAAAGTTACACTTACTTCAGATAGGTACACAGCCTGAATTAGCAGGACATTGCAATACCAGCCTCACCTTTTTTTTTTTTCATAACAGAAAACGTGGAAGACTGTTTTCAGCAGATTTGGCTACAGCAATGGAATTGACTTATCCTAAGCTCCTGAGTTTAGATGAGGTGACCCACTCCCTACATGTACCAATTTCTCTTCATGCACAGGGGAAATAGCTTAGTTTTGACACCAAGCTAGACACAGCTAGAAAAGGATCTCTGGAGTTTGAAGCTCCTTTTTTTGAAGTAAGGAAAGAAATACCAGCACTGATGTTGGTATAAATCTTCTGCAGCAATTTAGCGATGGCACAACTCTTCACTCAGTGGGCCAAGACTTGATGCTTGATGGTATTGTGATCTTGTTCCGCTTACTTGCTCAAAGCAGCCTACTAATTTATTAGAGTGAGTGGAGTAAGGAAAAGTCTCCTTACACACCCTGTTAGAGGTTATTCAGAACAAAGAGACTTTTGTACTTTTCACATGTGAGGCACCTTGTTAAAATTCTCTTCAAGTACTGCAACTATTACTAATTAAACTTCCTTACCGTCAAAGTAGCCACATAAATCAGCTACACAATAAATGTTCTATGAAAAATACTTTATCAAGCCTTCTGAACACACTTTAATGCAGTGCAACAGAAGAGTAACAGATCAACAACTTTATTTCCTCTGGTCAAATACCAAACCAACCAACTTAAGTTGAAAGAAACTTATATTTTATACCTACAGCTTTGATTCAACCAACAGTCTTGAATGACATAAGTACATGCAAATAGCCTTAATATCAGTCTTATTCCTCTGTGAAAATCAGGTCTTGCTTTCAAATGCCACTCTCAGATGTGCTACAGTACGTGGTAGAATGGACCTGCAATGTTAGTGTTATATTAGGTGGTATTTTTTGCTCGTATTAGTTTTTATCATTTTTATTGGTTGTTATAGACCCCTTTCTTCCATTCTCTCGGTTTTTGTTTATATTCACAGTTCCTGAAGATCAAAACTGTATGAGTTTTCCATAATACCCATTCCTGCAGAGTTTTGAATTCCTAACTACCTGAAACTGATATACTATTTAAATTAACATTATATTTGGCTCTGACTCTTCTGTGGTTGGCCTGTGGCTCTCTTAGTCTTGAGCACCATCATTGTCCTAATGCAGATTCCCACTAGATGTATCTTTTCCTCCCTGTCCTGAGATACTGCATATTGCTGATGTCTCTCTCTCATGAAAAGTGGGTATAAATTAAATCTTTGAAAAACAGAATAGTTCAAATATGCCCAGAAGTGTTTTAGTTACCTCTGCTTAAGAGTCGAGTACTAGAATGAGCAAATGAATACAATTGGGTTTTGCGCTTCTTTTCATTCTGATTAATGCCCTTTCCCATTTGACAGAGATCAAGGCAGCTGGTCTGGTTTCTTGTCTGCAAGACACATAAAGTATCTTAATCTTCTCTGTTACCTATTTTGTGTGGTGCCAGTGTCTGCATCTTCTGGGGATTCCCATATGCAAAATGGTACAATGACAAAAGCAATACTGTCTTGATTTAAGGCATCTAGACAAGTACCACTTAAATTAACAAGGAAGCATCTATTCCCAGCTTGACTCTGTGTAAGAAAGTAGAGGTTGAGAAATTCTCTAGTGAGAAAATTCTTTGAAGATCTACACTCTGGCATAATATTACTGAAGGAAAGCTTAGACTCTGTAAAGTACATGTCAACATTGTTGCTGATTTCCATCAGCCCAGAACTGCTTCCAGTGTCTTCAATAGAACAAAGGATTTGGGGCTTGGGAGATTTTTTTTTAATAATAAAAATGGAATTTTGGCTGTCTCTTCTGCACAGAGACAGTCATACCAGCAGGTGAAAAGGAAGTCAGAGATATTTAGTAAATGGAAAAATTATACACAGAAAAGGAGAGGCTTTCAGAGAACTTTCTTTTCAGAACAACTTTCAGAGATGTGCTGGAGCTTTCTTGATGTACACACAGGCTGTGGAAAAGTAACCTTCGTCTTCCTGTCTTTGGATGCCATAGGTGTGTTTCAGCAAGAGAAGCACTGAATAGCACGCATACTGGCTGATAGAACTGCTGAAATCAATGCCAATCATTTCTGGAAAGCAGACAGACTTGTGGGATGACAGATATACCAGGGATTGCAATGATACTGATTTGATCTCCACCCATCCGGCCTCTGTAACTATAAAATAAACCAAAGGAGAAAACCAAACCAAATTGGCTGTGAGAGCTGCGGGATTTCTTCTTTAGACCAGTGCCAGCTAACAGACCCCCACAAGAAAACAAAAGAAATTGTTTATAGTTTTAAAAATATTTTCCATTTTTGAAGTTACTCACAAATGAATTTCCTAAAAGGAGAAAAAAACACAGAGAGGAACAGATTAGCAAGCTAAACTTAAAGTAAAAAAAAAAAAGAGCAAAACCTCCAGCTATAATGAGATGAAAAAATTATTCCCAGAAATATAATAGATTGTTAGTTCAGAGTGTTCTCTTGCAATAATTTCTGTAACAAGCCCATAGCCAAATCCATAGCATTTTCACCATCCAGCTGTGCTTTGCAGCCGTTGGGGCAAATCTGAACATACCTTTGAGGGATGGAGTAGTACCTATATCTCATGTTTCCCCCAGAGGCGTACTCTGACATTCCCTCTCATTAACCAGTACTGTGCTGATGAAAATTTAGAGAGGCAATTCTTTGGCAATGGCCCAAATAATTCTAGCTAATCTGAGACACCAAAAAGACAGACCTGATCTACAGATGTCTTAAAGCCAACAACAGCCTTGTAGCAAATACAGAGTCTCAATCCTCTCTACCATCCTGCTGGTTGAACTTTCAGCAGCCCATTCTCCTCTGGAGTTTCACACTTGAAGTACAAATGTCCACTTTTACCTTGAGCAATAACCAGAAGTAAGACCATGGATTGATGGTCCTATCCATTACCACTAAGACCCAACACATCTCATGAGAAATTCCTTCGGTTCTGTCATGCAATTGACTTGAAATGCAGCAGGAGTATTTAAATTAAAGGGGCATCTGAACCAATGGAGCCTCCTTCTGCTTGCGCCGCAGGATTGGTTGGCTCCTGTGTTTATGAAGATGTGGGTTCTGCTGCAGCTTTTTACACTTACGGGGCAGTCATAAATCTCTCACTCTCTCTCTTTGTGAATTCTCCAAGATATGCAAGGCCTCAATAGCACCGAGATCAACCAAAATACTCAAAAGATAGGGAACAAACAATGCACAGTAAGCAATATGATTAAGCTTTTTCCTTCCAAAAACGTGGCTAAAAATGTTTCCCTTCAAATGAATTGCAAAATGCATTCAAAGAAGGACTTCATTCTCGTTGCAACGCTTTGCTCATGTGTACACCTATAGGCTGCAGGTTAGAGCATTAGCCCTGCCTGGGTAGTGTAGCCCACAGGCAACCACAAGTGATTTCAAGCTGTAGGCAGCCAAGGGGCTGAAAGCCCCCTCCCTGCTGTGCAGCATGTGCTGAGCCTGGCACAACGTGAGACCTGCTGCCACCGCTGCCTGCACCCTGCTTCTAAAATGTTCTTGCAGTTTCTCAGGTTTCTCTTCAATAGATCTGATTTTTTCCATCCCAAGGAACAGAGAATGATCAAGGGAATCATGTTTCTTTGAAAAGAGATGTGATTAGTCACTCAGAGAGTAAAAAACTCTCATCAGGACTCATTCTGTGCAGAGAAAGAGACTGGGCTGCATGCCAGACTGCTATTAATTCTACCTGGAAACAGATTAAATCCTAGGTCACTGTTCTGGACATGGAAACCTTTTGCTTCTTCCATATTTTCAGCAGGGCTCTGGAGTTTTTGGCAGTGTTTTGAGCATTGTGCTCTATAAAGCAGTGTTAAATACCGCACATTTATAGTCAGGAAACACCTCAAAGTCCCCTAATGTCAATTAGCTACTTCCTCTGCAAAGTCGTAAGCAGATGCACGAGAGCAGCTCTACAGGAATATATTTGCTAACAGGTGCACTATTAGGAAGGAAAGAAGGTTGTTTATATTAATGGGAAGGAAGTCCCCTTCAAAATTGCTCATCCAGTGTTTTCTGGCTGCTTCTGGCCCTGCTGTTGCCTCTCACTTTTCACCCATATGTGTTGGGTAATTAGGGGTTCAAACGATGCATGAAGGGCCTCTGCTTCTAGTGACTCATAGCTTCAGGGATTATCCAAGATTACCAAATGGCTTATGATTCCCTTATGATTCCCTCATGGTGTGCATAACACATTGGTCTTCATAGGTGCTGGAAGATTAAAATTACAGAGGCTCCTGACAGTAACAATAAATTACACCAAGACAGGTCTTCCAGTGGTATAAAACGGGGCAGCTTCGGTGAAGGCAGCAGAGCTTTGCCAAATTAATCATGTTGATGAACTAGCCCATTGCAAACAACTGCTGCGCAATGTTTTCTTTCCTTTTCACAACAATAACACTGTTTCTTTCTCACTGTTCGTCTCTCAAGATATAGAGGGCCAGTTACAGTTTTTTCCCCTAGTTTTAGATCACCAAACTCGTGGATTTACACAAACCTAAGTCATAATCCCAGCTATATTGACTTGGAGTCATTTTTTAGTGAGATCTGTTTTGGCATGGGACAAACAGCCACACATTTGCAATCAGCCCTTACATTTTAGTACACAAAGTCCACTGAAATCATAGATTATGTTCTCATGCCAAAAAACATTCCTATTTCTAGCTCCACCGTCAATGGGTAATAAAGCACTCAAACTATTAGGCAACCATTATCAACACTACACTTGAAAACACAAACCCTGGGTGAAAACCAGTGGTTGCAAGGAACTCTTTCAGAACTTGGAGCAAATTGGTGTGAAACAATGCAGTTTGCCTTGAGAAATGCACTGGCACAATCCTGTGCTCTTCTGAGGAAGAGAGGGACATTCTGCCTTGGTCTCATTTCACAGAGGCAGTGAATTAAAACAAATGAAAATGCTTGTACTGGCTTCAAGTTACTTGCTGGAGACACCTACACACTCATGTAAGCAATTTGAAGGTGGATTTAGAATTAGAAAATTAGTTCATCTGCCAGCTCAGATGATCCAAAAGCCCTTTAGAGATGGCCATGGGTGCACAGATCAAGTGCACAGGCACATAATTTGATCTTGTTACCACTTTTGTACTGCATTAAACATACTTCAGATCAGCATGGATGCTATTCTGTTGTATTACTTGGCCCTTTCCCTTTAGGGACAACAAATACCTGTTTGATATAGCTTTTATCATACATATATGATATAGCTCGCCTCATTTGAAGTATCCTAACACTTTGCATGCTTAATGAGAAAAGTCACAGTGTGTCAGAACCATACTGGATGAGGGCTTTCCTTCAAGGGAAAACATTTGGCCCTCGTGTTTTTCATGGACATTTTGCAAATTTCCCATTAACTTAGGAAACTAGGTCCCATTTGAAAACTGATTCAGAGTGGATTGACACCATGCAGGAACACACAGTGCACAGATAACAAAACCAGTACTCTCAAGCTACGGTGCAGAAACGTGTGAACACCAGCCCCAGTCTTCAGCATGCTGCAACCAGGTCTACAAGGTGCAGCTGAGCTGAAATGCTCTGCCCTGAGCTGGGGCACAGCACAGGTGAGATGCTCAGACTCCTGCTGCTGCTGAAATGGTGTGCTTTCCCCTGTGGCAGGTGTCTGCTCATCGTTCTGTGTGGCGTGACACGAGCGTAACCTTAGGCTTCTGAATATCAGGGAAGAGGTCCTAGAATCACTACCATGCTTTTGCAAATGTTACTTTTCTGCCTTAATCAGGCAAGCTCTATTACTGCTTCAGCAACAGACATAGGGACTGAGTAAAGGAAAGAATATGGAATTCAGCCCAGAGCCCTTTTAAATGCACTTCTACGTGTAATTTAATAGCTGCATTATAAACGTTAATGTTAGTATAAAAATCTGGGGAATTTCAGGCCCAAACTGGGCTAACTTTTTTCTTTTACCTTCTTTCCTCTTGAGAAGCTTGTTTTCTTTTTATTGCATTCCAATAACTAGAGACCATTTCACACAGGTACATCTGCAATATGTTACAGGCAGCACAGAATATTAAAACAACCTGTGCTACTGCTAGTGAAACTAATAAGGGAGGTAAAACTTTTCTCAGGCTGAGAGGAAAAAGGTGCCTATAGCAGGAACTCCATTAGCGAACTCCATTACTGAAGGGACTGCACTGAACGCTGAAGTAATTTCTAATTTAAAGTCGTGTTTCAAATGGCAGCTCTAATACTCAAAGAGGGGAGCTAGGCTACGGTGAAGTGGTGGTGGTGGTGGTGGCCAGGTAGTTCACGTGAGGTTATGTTTAGACATGGATCAGGGTTTTAAAACAAAATGGCACGTTAAGATAATAAAATCGAGGAAACTATAAAGCAGAGAGCGAGGAGGTTTATACATTAACCTTACTTACTTCATAGAGAGGGACAAACCTGCCTGCCCTAATCCTCTGAAACGACACGAGTGAGAAAGTTCACCTCCGGTGTTACTGAGCTCACACTCAGCAAAGGATCAGCTGTGAAATAGATTGGAAAGCCAGGAGTGAGAGAATAGTTCAGTTGAGAAATGGAACAGTGAAAAGGGAAAAATGAGCAGAAGGAACCAAAAAGGGGAATGGGAAGGGTAGCTGAGTGAAAGAAGCCAGAGAAACAGAGAGGAAGAGCCAAATGGAAAAATAAACAAATAGTTCCTTCTTTGGTTAAGGCTTAGGAATTCCTGCTCCACAGAAAAAATTACCATTTCCAGATTTGATTTATTTTTTTATTTCCAATTGGAAGGAAAAGTTAGAAAGACAAAAGAAATGTATAATGGAATATATATTGTGGTTCTGGCCACCCACCTGGTTACCAGACTGGCTCCCAGCATAAATTCTGACAGAATCAAGACTTTCCACCAAAATGTCACTGTCCATTGGACAGTGGCTCCACTGGAATTCCTCTGTCCAGATATATATATATCCTGTCACTGCTTTTTTAAGCTGTACAGGTACCCAGGGGGAGCTTGGCTTCAAGGATAATAACACAATATGGTATGCTACTGCACATAATTTTTCAGTTTATATTTCAAAAGGGAAGTTACTAATGTGCAGCAGGTCTTTCCAAGGACAGAAGAAGAAAATCTGTTTTATTGTTGTACCTCTATTGTTGGAGGAAGAGGGGGGAATGTGGGAGGAAGAGGGGAAGACAGACTTGTGTTCATGGAAATAATTTGTCTCTGTGTGTGAGAGGAAGTTCACTGAATCTATTCTGTGGCTCCACAAAAGACTTATAGCTCCATCTTTGGTTCTCCCAACCCCAGTTGTCCTAGACATTGTTACATTTATTGTAAGTTTGGTAACAACTGACTATTAACAATTTATTGTAAGTTTGATGAACAACTTCTAGTTCTTTGACGGTGGACTCAAGTCTCAAATAATGCACAATCTTGTAACTGGCTCCTACTTCACGTTCCCCCCCATTGAAACTGGTACCTAGCATGTTAGGAGAGGCATGACATCTTCCCAGTTTTTGATCCAAGACAAAGTCGTGTCTCTCTGCCACACCTCGAGATATCATGGTGCAGCTCTGGAAGGCTCTTCATGGCTGCAGTGACCAGATTCTTAACGTGTCACTGTTCCTTCAGGGACAGTCAGGCTGTGGAGCTGACATAGCCAGGATAGGAGAGCAGTAGTGGATATGGACAGAGGTAGGGATGGAACAAGTCTAAGGGGAGGGATGGGATATCATCCCAAAAACAAGCTGGGCTTTACCCAGGGGACATGCATGGGCAGTATGAGACCAGGCACAAGGAGGTCTGGAAACACAGATCAGGCACATTTGCAGATGAGAAGGAGTGAAAGGGGAGAAAGGAGACCTGCAGATTGAAAAGTGCTGGAGGGGTGGGGTTGAAAAGGTGAGCAGAAGAGCACTGGGTGAGAAGAGGTGGGAACTTGTGGTGGGCAGGACTGAGAAATAACATGGGGCAGTTTACCACGACCCACCATTTCACCACATTAAGATCTTTGTTCCTTTTACTTCACTTCATTTCTTTTGTTTTTAATTTTCTGGTAATTAAAAGTCAAATCCAACTGGTCTGCTTGGTCTTAAATCTGCCAAAGTTGTTACTCAGGCCTGAGGTGTCCTAGAGCAGGGGAGAGGCTGTGACCCAATACTGTAGCCTGGACCCCATATTCAGAATCTGTGACCTTATCATATGGTTCATCAAAGCGTGTGTGCCTCCTCACATAACTCCACCCAGATGTGGCTGGTCTTGGGGAAATTTGTACAAGTGTATGTGAAACTAGAGGGAAAATACGTATCTAGCTACAAAAAGGGTCACGTTTCTTTGACTTGGGAACTTACATGTCTACATCCCTGCCTCTGAAAGCAATCCAGGATCTGGGAACTCACTTGCACGTATAGATGTTTGGCAGATGCATCAGAGAAAAATACGTGATCCCACTATACATCATTACTGGCTTCGTTTATCTAAGGTAAGGGACATAAGACTGGCTAAGAAGGCCTTTCTTTTCTGTGTCAGTCCTTTGAAACTGATTTGAAAGCAGTCCAGGTTTTAATTCAGACTCAGTGTTCATTTCCAATAAATTTATTCTCAGTGCCATTTGTATTTATGCTTCTTTCAGCCTGTTTTCCTTCCATTTGGCAATCTGCATATGCAAGTTTAGCTGTTAGTTTTTGGACCTGGTTGCTGCAATTGGAGCTGGCTGAGGTCTTAAATTATGTTTGAGAGTTTGATCCCACTTGAATAAAATCAAAGAGTGCTTTCCATTAAATTTAACATGAACAACAGAGAAATCAGAAATGAGGAATATTTTGCTTCTTAAAAATATCCAGGAAGTTCTCAGCTCAGAACTTCAGCAGATGTGTACAGACAGGATGCAAAGATGGGATAGAAAGCTGATTTGTCAGAATCCAGGCTTTCAAATTAAATTAGTAGATATATTACCATCAGAGGGACAAATTCTACGCTTCAACATATATTCCTCCTTGCAAGTCTATTGCACTCAAATTTTGCACTATGTATCAGAACAAATTACAGTTTGTTAAGGTTTGTCTTCTTATAATTCCCTTTTTCACAGTTCTAGAACTTCTCAGGTGCCATCTCCAAAACAGGCATTTTTGCACAGATAATGGATGTGTTCGGGGGAAATCGCCTCTCTGTACTAACAGAAGAAGTCAGAGACATCCTAAGAGACGTGCTAGTGAAATGCTATTTTGTACCATCCTGCTGATTTAGACAAAAAATCAAACCTCAAACCTTGGTTGATTCCCTTTGAGTTTTTTGACCTTTAGCTGTGAAATCCCTGAAGGCAAAGACTCTCTCTTTTTAACTGTATGGAAACTCGTTAGCCTAAAAGAAATGCTACCATGAGCAAAGGACAATTTTGAAACTTCGTGAAGCTGCAAATGTTAGGTGGCAAAACCTCTCCCTGCGGTGATGTGTGCTTTCTCACACAAATGGTCCCCCCAAAAGTTGGCTGGACTCCTGCTGAGAAGAAATGCGCACCATTGCAAATAAAAGCTGTGATTGAGGCCTTAAAGCTTTACTTTTAGCCAGCCAGACAATAAGTCATTTGTACTTGATTTTTCATTAACTCCTTTTTTGCTGTTTAAGGGAATCTTCCCAGGGCTTTTTCTAGCTGTATTAACCCTAAGATCTTTATCTTCCATGTGCTTTTCTTCTCTATGAAGGGAAAAAAATGAAACCACATGAAACCGGGCAATGCACCAGAAAACATTTATGAAATTTCTGGTGAAGTGTTTTGGCGTAACTACATAACAATAACATACTATTTTCATTAACTTGAACAAACAAACCCAATAGATTATTAAAAAACAAAACTAAGAAGAAAGTACAGATGTGGTGTAACTTTACAATTTGACAATGCAGAGGACAGATTTACCAGCTTATTTACTGCTTCTCTTGACAAAGGAGAAGAGCTAACCCAAAAGCCATAGGCAGGATCTACAGCAAAGAACATGGGGGGAAATGCCAGATGATCCAGGTCTCACTGGTGACAGTAAAGATTCACAGCACCGTTCAGGATACAGCATTTGCAATCTTTTAACTGTCATCTGGTTGAGCTTAATGACCATAAAGGTAATGGATGCTCAGCAGAGCATTGAGTGCTTCCGAAGTGATAGGAGTGTATTCCTCATTTATGCTCCTGCAAGCATGGACTAATAATTGGTCTAGCAGCATTCTTCTCTCATTTCTTTCAGAAAATACATGGTTGTTTAATGGCATAAGAATTATTTTGGTGTCACACAGCACACAAGACCATATGCTCTGTGCAGCCGTTGGAGAAACTCACTTGAGTGACTGATCAGTCCAAACATCCTCCACTGCTGAGCTGAATTTGAGTCATGTAGGTGGTGTCACAAATTACTGCCATACGAACAATCTGCCTCAAACATAAGCAAGCTAGCTTGGACAGTAGAAGCAGTTAAGCCCAAATAATATTGCAGTTCAGGAAGACTATATTATTGTACTACTAAGGATAAATTTATCTTCAGGGAAACACTGCAGGCTGATTTATTTTGCTATGTTGCCTGTGCTTGGTAACACACAGCTTACTCAGGCCATCTCTTTGCAGGAACACACTGTGGGACATCATAGAACTATCCTAAATGTACATGATCTCCTGGAGAAAGGACACAGCAAACAGGAGATAGAAGAAAGGATAATGAAGGAAGAAGCATCAGTTCCAGACAGCTCTGGCCCAAAGAGCTGATGAAGAAGGAAGAAGGAGAGCTAGCAATTCAAAACTGTTTAGATGAAGGCTATTGTGCCAATTAAAATACAATTAAAGTGTTCAGAGATGAATGCCTCACAGTCGTGGATAAGGGGAGAGAAGGAATCCTGAGAGTTACAGCTCATCTGCTGTTATGTAAGGGTCAATATACCCACCTCAACCCACCCATTAAATCCTTCTCAGAGTTTTGAAAGACATTTATTTATGCTTGGTCAGAGCATTGGGTCTCATGAGACAATTAAAAAAGTCTTACAGAGGGCTTCTAAAAGTCCAACAGCTATTTCAAATATGAAAGAACAAAGGGTAGGCTGGGATTCAGGGATCTCACAGAGTAAGAAAGCATTCACAGTGAAGGAAGAGCAAGTGGGTTGAGTTTGCTACATTAAAGCAGATTAGTTGTGAAAGAGTGAGGGGTTTTGTGCATTTTTAAATTCTTCTCGTGTGAACTTGTACATCTGTTAGGCATTTGTGTACTAGTTTATAAGTAGTGGTGCTATTTAAGCTGGTAAGACATACAAATACCCCAAAGGGAACAAGTATGTTAACATATACAGCTGTTATGAAACTGGCATTTTCCGTGCTAGGCCAAAGAATTACCATCCGTGTGGCATTTCCACTAATTCAGAATGAATTTAAACGTTGAAAATATTGTTTTATTTCTCATACAATAGAGATTCTTTCTCTTTTAAATAGAGATGGTGTTAAGCTTACCATTGCACTTCATTCCAGTGGTTCCTCCTGAGCATCTTATAGAATACCGTGATTTGATCCAACTCCAAGGAATAATTTCCCATTCTTATGCATGGAGGTATTTTGGAAGAGGTTTTTGTTTTTCTTTTAAATGCAGTCCTGCTGTTCCAGCTCATGTTTTATTTTCCCTATCTGCCCTTTAACTAATTACTGTGTTGCAGAGTCTGGTGGTGCTTGACAAGGAGCTGAAGTGAGCTGAGTATTGTGAAGGAAAAAAGGCTGACAACAGTAGACAATGTAAAAAATGGTAATTCATGAGGATGAGAGGCAGAAAAAAGCCAGGAACAAACCTAATCACCAAAGTCCAGCACAGTGGGTCCTCTGCCCTCTTCTTTCTAACCCAAAGTGTATGCACTTTGCTCAGTGGATTTTAAGAAAGCCTTGCAATACTGTGAAAGAACAAAACCTGTCCCTTAAAACAGAGGCATGCTTTAGGCTCCTGAGCAGAGCTCTTGGACTGTGAATCCCATCTGTGCAAGCAGGATCCCTGTGCAGGAGTGTGGTATCCCCTGCTGTCCCACTAGGGTGCCACGTGGACTGTGGCCATCCATGCCCTTACAGCCCTCACACTCCATTTAGGGTACAGCTGACTGGGACCCCTGCCTTGAGTTTTTGTATTGCTCTTCCATGCCAGTCCCTGGCATGGCATCCTGATGCTCAGCCTCTTGGTGTACTTGTCTCAAACAGAATTAGAAAACCTTTCCACACAGATGAGATTCAGAGGCAAGGGTAGGAAGACCTGCCCAGTACTTAAAAGCTTTATCAGGACTTGTGCTGGCTGTGGTGGTCTCCCATCCCAAAGGAAGAGCCTGTCAGCTGGTTATAGAGATGTGCAGAGAAGCTCATCTCCCCCTGCTGAGGTTTTTCGTCTCTCAGCTTTCATTGTCACCAACTCAAGTCTTCCAAAGGAAAGCCCTGAGGTCCTTCCTTCTTCATTGATGGGAAAAGACAGACACTTCTGCAGAGAGATTTGGCTCACCTGAGGTTGTGATGGATCTGAGCTGAGCTGTTGCCAAAGCCCCGAGAGCCATGGTTTTCCTTCCAACAACTGGCAGGGAACAGACAGCATGGACCACAGGCCACAGGGTAATTGGCCCCAGCCAAACGAGCTGGAAGAAAGTGAGAGATTTTGTGATGGAAATTTTTCTGCTTCCCAGCCATTACCCAACAAAATCAGGCCATCCATGTGGAAAGTTTTGTCTGTGAGCAGTCAATGAAGAAATATGTCATTGAGTATGTTCTGATTTTGCTTTATTTGCAGTTGTTGTCCTGAAATGTAGCTTTTTGAAAATTAATGGGAATACAGACTTATAAGTCTGATGTAGCCAATGGGAGCGAAGAACTCAACTGTCTGAGCTTGCCTTTATGACTTGTAGCTGTAACTCCAATAAAGTATCATGAGCCCCTTTTTTCTATCTGTCTGCTTGTACCATCCCCCATTTCCAGCTGTGGACTAACAGATTTCTGGAAATGGGAGATGCTCATCTTAACCAAAAAAGAGACATCAGAAAGAAACTAGATTAATGCTGAGAAGGGGAGGTTTATTTTTTAGAAGATGCTTGTGCTTGTCACAGTGGAATTAAGAAATCTTATTCCTCTCACTTGATATATGGCATATTCCTACTCCTCCACATCTGTCCGGATACATGCCTAAGCAGCACACTTTCAAAGTGTCCTTGAGAGTGGCTCATCTTTTGTGCACGAGTTACAGGATGATAAAGTCTCTGTAATAATCATTTATTGTTTCCAATTTCCATCTGTATCCGGGTGTAATGTTCACAGATTCAAAAAGCTGGAACAGGCAGGTATTGGCTAAGTAGCCCACCTGGCTCCACTTATCCCCCTTTCAAATTAGAGGCAATGTAACCCAAAACCTCTATCTTCTGCTTTTTAACATTTCACACAAACTCATTTGGGAAATTTATTGTAACTTTAAAAAGATCTGACTTTTTTATTTGGTGCGTCACACTGCAAGAACAGTACAGTACCTGTTAGCCAGATGGTACAGGAATAGCATGCCAAAAGGTACCAGATTTCTTATTTAGAGTCTGCTGTGAAACATGCATATCATATTCAGGTGATATTAATGAAAAAATAATGCTGGAAAAGTTACGAGCCATTATTCCATACAGAAATGGCATTTTTTCCCTTTTACAAGCACTCTCGAGTTAAATAAGCTTTGAACTTTCAGATCTTTCTGTTTGCGGGGGTTTGCTTATAACAGTCATGTAGCCAATATGACGACAAGTTTGGAAGAGGCCCAGGTATTTTTAATCAGTGAGCCCCTGCCGCAATGTATGAAACAGATTTAAACTGCTTCAGCCTTTACATGAACAAAATTTTCTCTAACTTAATATAAAATCAATGTAACCAACTGACCAAATTCCCAGAAAATTTACTGCTCCTCAGCAGGCTAGGCTGCATTATAATTTTAATTGTCAGTCCTAATATGATCTCGCAAGGGTTTTATGAAAACCAATTTAGTTTTAGAGATTGTAAATGGTGTGGTGGCTCTGTCAGCGTGAGCACTATCAAACTGCTTTACTGTCATATCAAAATTAATATCCAGTTTTCTTTCTTGTTGGTATTAAACCAGACCAGATGTTTGCTTTGAGTTTGTAAACCCCTGGTAACAGTGACAAACAGGATGAAAGTTATAGGGGAAAACAAGGCCAGCGCCGGCGCTTGGAGCCAGTTGGTTCCCACCCCACTTTGCTCCCCGCTGTGCTCGAATAAGCCATCCCTCCCACGGGCTTGTTTGCTTTCTCGTTCAGTTGTTTGTTTGTTTGGAGGGAATTGGGTTAGAGTAGCTCAACTTCAAATGAAAAACACATCCTAATCTAGAGGGACCTGCATTGGAAATTATGCATCAGAGCATCCTGGCCCTTTTTGAGTCCTGATCCGCTCTAAAGCCTGGCTGCTGGAGCTGTGCTTCAGTCAGGAGTTTCCAGACTTGCTGACAAAGTCATGCCAGCAGAGCCCTAGCTGTTTCCAAGGATCTGCTTGGAAACAGCTTATTTTGGTCATCTTGTGTAGCTCTTTTGAGGAATGCTCTCTACTTTTCTACTTACAAGGGCTTATTTCTTTAGATGTGCCATCGGATCCTTCCAGGCCCAGGCAGCACCAGGGCTCACCATGTCCTCACTGACCTTTTTCCTCTTCACATTCATGGTGGCAATCACAAGTGACATGCTTGGATGCATGCAGTCATGTCTTCTGATTGCAGGGTCACACTGAAGTCAAGCTATAAGGAGGTTTCCTGCCGTGGCCATGGGGTCAATAAGAAAAGATGACAAAGTTGCAGGGAAATTCAAACTAAGAGCTTCTTCTTTAGGTAGATCTGCTCCAAGAGGTTTGATCTTTTCTCATGTCCCCCTCTCTCAAATAAGCCAGCACAATACTTCATGCACTGGTAGGTGAGTATGTCCAAACTACAGGCACCATTTCTTGCCTCCTTCCTCCTAGGGAAGACCTTTTGGCATTCAGACCCCCAGTTCAGAATCACCAACAGGGACTTGAGTTCCTGTTGGTGATACTGAGTCCCCTCAAAGCCTCCTTCCACTGGGACTTTCAGCCCTTCATGGGGAGGTCCTCCTCACCACAGGGACTGACCAACCCCTCTCAGGTCCTTTCCTTCTCTCACAAGCTCCACACAAATCTTGCTTGTTGGTCTTCAGCAACATTCACCTCCTGAGCGAATTCACCGCTGAGGAAGCAGCCTGTCGCAGGTGAGACACACACATGTGAAAGACTGTGAGATTTTTAGGGCTGCCATAACAAATGAAATGAATGCATAAACCTACTCAATACCTCACTTAATAAAAAAGTTTACTTTAGTGATGGCAGAGGTATGAAAAATAACTGCAAAACCTGTCATAGCAGGAGGAATTATGCAGCACTCCTGATGTCAGCTACCATTAAAGTCTGTGTAGGATGTTCTCACTATGAAACATGGAAAATTTTAATTCCTATGACTTTCCTGTTAATTTCAGTAAGGACAAAAGCATATCTCTAGCTGTGAATTTATAGTGTTTTGCGAATTTAAGACAGGCCACTTTAAACATGACCAAAGAAAAAAAAAATTTAAAAGGGTGCCTTTCTAACTTAAAATAATATTGACATAATTTTCTTGGATTTTTGCATTATTTTGAGTAGGCTTTCAAAGCAGAACTGTCAAAATGTTATTAATGGATGCAAAATGTCTCATATGCTAACTTTCTTCACATTTCATTGCAAATTCAAAAACAAGGGAAAAAAAAAAACATTTCAACAACATAAATTTAGCTTCAGCGCATTTTTATTTTTTCAGCAAAATGGGTCATTGGCATAACCTGTGAACATTTCTTGGTTTGCCATGGTTTGATGAAAATTAGAAATATTGCATTAAACTCATGTGATGAATATGCAAAATCATTTGAAACAGAAAGGAAAAAACATATCTGAGCAGGCTTTTTGCAACAAGATTTAAACTATACACAAATTCAGTCAGAAAACTTGGAAGGCAGCTTAATTTCTTTGAGCTATGAGACACAAGGGCAAAGCCCCCAGCTCAAGTAAATTGCTATTGCTCCACCAAACACATTGAAGCCATGCTAATGTCAAAGGAATTGTGCTGATTGACATCAGATGAGGATTTGGCCCCGTTTTGTCTCCTGGGTAAATGAGATTTTTGGTGTTAAAGAGAACATTATTACTCCACAAATGACACAGCACTGTTGCCCTAAACACTAACTTGCTTTTGTAATCTGTTGATTCCCAAAGATTCCTTACTCTAAATCAGGGTAAATAGAACAAAACAGTTTTCTGTTTTCTAAGAATTTTGTGTCGTGCTCTTTGTTGCTACTCTGAGTTTGCACAAATTCACCGTATCTGCCTGAACGTTGACTCCTGTCTGTGAATGTTGTCTGGCCACCAGCCTGATACTCTTCAATTTTTGTTAGAAAAAAATAGAAGTTTTTTCAGAAACTTGGTGGTTTACCAATTTAAATGTTTACAATTAACAACTACCATCCTCCGCAGAATTCTGCCATTTCAGCATAGAATAACAAGGTGGTTTAAAATAAAAGCATGGTTTAAAATCTGCAAAAACATGCTGTTATCTTATTAATTCACTGCTTTTCTGCAAATCCACATCATCTGCTAGCACCTCACCTGCCCCCAGAATCCCTAATGCTTAGTTCTGCTCTCTAACATTTGCAAAATCATACAGAAAAGTCAAAATGATAAATTATAAACTGACTGTGAAAACTTATTTTCCATGCACTGTGCTAATCCATACTCCAGTGGGGTGGACATTTCTTGGCTGCAGGCAAATGCTAAACTTCAAAGTGTGGCTCAGGTGCTGAGCTGTGTCTTGTGCCTGACGGCAGGCTGCTGACACGGAGGCCGCTGTATCCCATATCCCTAGTCATGCCTTGCATGCTTTTCAGGCATCTGGGCCTTCATAACTGTATATATATATCCTTGCTTGAATTTGTCACATTCTAGGCTACGTGAGACCCCCGAGCTCTGCAAAATGTGTAGCCACACATTGGCCAGAGTAATAAAACACATATGACATACAAAATATAAGCTAAACATACTCCCTGGAGAGGCAACGGAAAGTAGTTTCCTGGGGCCACAATTTTTGTGTGTTCTGCAGTTCTAAAGCCTGAGAAAACTGTCTTCAGCATGTGGACAAGCCTCAGGACAACCCATGAACATTAATTAAGGAAGTGCTTGCTGCCTTGCTTTCTACTATCACCTCTGTTTCAAATTGCCCAACATTTTCCATGCCAATACAACTTTGCTCCCAGGTGCATGATGAAGTCTCGGAAGAGGAAGTGTAACTGAAATGCACTTTGCAGCCTTAAAACATTTTAGTTATTCCCTTCCTTGCAGCCTTCTTTTCCTTTCGGCTGCCTATGAAATTAATTTAGTCCTAATGCCTGTGGCTTTACTGATTCCATGACACTCCTTCACGTGAACAAAACACGAAGTCCACAAGGTCTTAGTGCACAAGATCTTTTTTGTGTCTTTTCTTTCTCACAGTCGGATCAGCTACTTCAGAACGCAGGCTTTATTCTGTGTCTTATTTCCAGCACACTGTGAAGTCACTGGAGCCCCATTAGCATTCATAACAGTAGGCTGCCTGGGTTTCTAACCCATTGCAGCATTTTGACACAATCATTCTCTTTCCAGCATAAACCAAACTTTTCTAGACTTCTGCTTTTTCCATGTAAGCAGCCTGTTGCAACAACCCTCAAAACTGGTAGTCAAGTAATAGAAAATATCTTCTAGGGAGAAAGGGATCGAATCAAGAGCGTTAAAGTAAATTGTCTCACTTTAGTTCTGCTAAGGTGGGGAAGAAACCCATGGAGGGCTGCCAGATGTAACACATGACAGAGAATATACATGGTCTCATTAAGCAGCAGTGAGAGCCCAAGCAAAAGCAACAGAAGTCTAAAAGACACAAAATGCATTGTTACGTGACTGAACTTCCCTTAATTTTCCAATCTAAATTTGATAAACAGATCCACTGAAATTCAGAACAGATGAGAGAACTTCTATATTTTCTCTTTGTGGAGACTTTAGCATGTTTGTGATGTGGTGGTCAGGATCTGTAATATGCAGTAGTACATGAAGTATGCTACCCTGTGAAATACTCTCTAAATATTCAGTCTGGTGGCTTGCATTTCTTGAGAAAAAGTCAATATTCATTTCTGTTTTCTTCTCTTTGTGCACATTTTTAATTTCTGCCTACATAGTTCCAGGCTCTCTAATACATTTCTGTTTCAATATAACTCAAAGTGATAGCCATCAGACAATAGGCATAAATTCATATAATGAATCTACAAGAACAGAAGGTTTATACTAACTTTCTCACCTATCATTTCAAGCTTCAGGAATGGCTGCCATATGACCAGAAATACCTCAAGTGTCCCTCTTGGAAGATATAAAATCCACTCCACCTGCAAAGAAAATTCTCCACACCAGTAAGAAATTCATGGCAGTTGTTCCTTTTACATAATACTGTTGTGGTTATTGCAGTTAAAGCTACACATTATTAGAATTGACTTGGATTATTAACATCAACTTATGGTCATTACTATCCAGAGAAAATTAGTCTTTCAAGAATATTTGAAGCAGAGCCAGTTCCAGCTTGGAAAAACTGCCCTTGAAGTCTATTGTCCACAGCTTTTCTCATCTGTAGCACATCTCTTAAGTTAAAGCCACAGGCAAATCTTTTTCTCAGATGGTTTATGTATTTCTTTGTGTATATATTTTAAAAATTATGTTTAACAAGTTCACCACAATGAACTCTAGAATGGCCTCTCTATTCCATTGATTCAAATCCTTCTTCCACTGGCTGAAAGACTGAGGAATGAGAATATGAGGAATATGAGAAAGGTAATAGCAGGAAGTTCCCCATGTCAGTGTAACAGTCCATATGTAGAATGAGAGCAGAATCTTAAATCACAGGCAGACGGTAATTCATCATAATTGTGCTACAGAGTATTAAGAGTATCAGAGATAGCGCATCTGGATATTTTGTACCTCGACCACAGTACCCAAACCCATATCTGACAGACAATTTCCTGTACTTAATGTGATAAATCCTTTTACAATCTGGAATATCTCCTGGAGCAAAGGACCTTTTTGGAATCCTATAAAACAAGACCTTATTTCCTTCCTCTTTCAGCACACTGTTGTGTTCAGTAGACTGTAATTTCTCATTTGTGCTGACAAACATCCCAGTCCTTGATCTGTTGGCAAGAGGCTGCAGGGATCCATCACACCTCCAATCCGGTTGGGTTGTAAACTTCTGTCTTGTCTGATTGCACCCCAGTTCATGTTATACACATTCCATCTCCCCGAATTCCTCTTCCAGTTGCAATTAAGTGTGTTATAGAATCATGGCATAATAGAATCATCAAATCATTTAGGTTGGAAAATACCTTTAAGATCATCAAGTCCAATGATAAACCCATACTGTCAAGTCCACCATTAAACATTTTCCCTGAGCCTACTTGTCCTTTAAATATCATCAGGGATGATGACTCATCCACTTCCCTGGAAAGACTCTTGTTGCTTTACAACCCTTTCCATGAATGTTTCCTAATATCCAATCTAAATGGCCCCTGGCACAACCTGAGGCCATTCCTTCCTGTTGCAAACTATCTCTGCTTTATGTCTTACCTGCCCCTTTCAGCTACTGTTGTTCTCATTCACTTTAGTTTCTGATGTTCTGAGCCTTGTTTCCACATGATCCTTAATTTTTGCCCCATTTGTTTGACTGTCTATAAACATACAGAAGTGCAATAACCAGGATACCAAGGCATTGTGCTCCCAATTCTTTTGCTACAGCAATGGGAGAAGTGATTGCAATTCCCATCCTACACATCAATGCAGTGCTGGTATATTGCTTTGGTGTTCCCATTTCTGTTCCTGTTCACACCATTACTATATACTTTCTAGTAAGCAACTTCCTCAGTTACTGGCTTTTCTTAAAAGAGTCTATTTCAATCCTATTCCAGAGGATCTCAACAGTCTTTAATGCAGTAGACACTTGTCCAAGCAGGAAACAGAAGTAAATATTGGAGGCACCAATGTACAGGAAACATTCATTTCCATGGCTCTACTTCCTAATAATTGTTACTCTTAGTATATTCCTAGTCAGTGGTAGAGATACTAAGCTTTGACAAAGCTATGTTATCAATGGTTCTGACATACATTTTTGGACAAAACCATATTCATTCTAAAAGATTTTTTTTAACAGAGACAGTAGTAAGTACATTCAACTTCTTTCTCTTCCCCAACAAATCTAATCTACAAAAGATCCTCCCTGGTCTGAATTAACTGTAATAGTGAAGAACTTAATGTCAGGTTGAATAATGATAGACTTAATGTTTTGGAGAGTTGCTGCTACTTTAACTCAGGAGTATCATTAAATAGGGTTTAGGAAACATTTGTATTAAAGCAAAGTAATATATTCAATTGAAACTTTAGTAAGAAAATGCATTACAGCAGTGAAATAGTCAGTATTCATATATCAGCCTGGGTTTAGCTGATCTGACAAATCTTTTAGATAACAAAAACATAAAAACACAGTTTGAAATAATTGAGAAACACATTATGTTTACTTAATGGCAGATGTGAAATAGTGTACTGACACTTTGGGCCTTTTAATACAATCCCTATAAACCACTAATTAATCTTCTTACATTAACAAGGTCACAGACTTTCAGTGTAAAGGGCTGATGCACTGAAATGCCTTGAGACTGTTTTATGAAGCTGTCTGAGAGTGCCCTTGTGTTTGTCCATAGTTTTTGTCTGGTTGTTTTAACCACTTTCTTCCATAGCCTTGTGTGTGCAAATCCATTAGCACAGTTTACTTTAATTTTCATGAAAAATTAGGGCAAACAGTCTTTTCCAGTCTTTCACGGGTTAATGCAGATGAAGAAACTGGAGTCTCTCTAATGACTTATATTAGCTGAATTTGAGCTCCTCACAGATTAGGAGAGAAGAGTATTATATGTCTCTTATCCCTCTTAAAGCACAAGGACCTCATTTGCCTCTTATTCTTTCATGCCTTTTCTATGTCTCTGTTTCCTGTCTTTTAAAGAATTCTGGACTGCACAAGCAAATTTTAGAAAATCTAGGAGTAAGTGGAGACTTGTATTTCTCTACAAAGAGAAAAAAAATTGTAAGTGGATTTAAGAAAGAAAGGAAAAGGAATGAATTTTCCATTCTTCCCCAGTGTCCAAGTTCAGATAGATACAAGATTCAGCCTTATCAAGTGGTGAATGACATCATCCCTCTATCTCCCCAAGAAACCCAAGCAGGTTGAGCATTTTGCAAAGCACACCAAGGGGTCAGCTTTCAGTTCCAAAAAGAAATACTTGAAAAGAACAAAAAGGAAATTAATCCAAACCACTGCACAAAAAAAGAGTCTTTCAGTGAAAGGATGAGAATACTGATATTGACAGGGGTGGGGAGAAAACTTGCCAGTTTACTTGATATTAAGAATAATCAAATTGCCATGGATGAAGCCAGAAGAGATCCAAGCCTCCCTTTGGTCCCTGAATGAAGTCCTAATGTAACATTTCCCCATATCAGTACATCCCAGTTCCCTCCTAGAGGAGAAATGTCCAGGCAACTTCACCAGCCTGAATCTTTACAGGGGTAGGTTTTTTTCTGGCCTGGAGCAACATTAGGTGTTTTCTCTTTAACTGACCTCCCCAAACAACCAAAAGTCAAACATCCCCTCAGCTGAGGAGGGCTGAATCCAGTCTAAAACAGCTGAGTTTCTCCCATGCCAGAAAACCTTGGGCTAAGCAGTTAGGATAGATCTTACAGCAGAGCCAAAGAACTGGCTTTTAATTTTGTGGTTTCAATCCTATTTCAAAATTTAAACTGATAACCCTCCATCTTAATTTAAAAATAAACCCTTCTGCCTCACTTAATCATGTCTCTAAAAATACTTTGGCCAGATCCAGAGTGTCCTGGTGTCCTTTCCAGAGGGAAAGCCAGCTATTTCACCTCCTCAGTTTCATTCTCCAGGCATTCCCAGAGGCCATACAACTAGCACAGCTGTCTCTTGGTGTACCCTTTGTCTAACAGCTATGCTCTGATGAGCCCCAGCTTCTCAGAGGCCTGGATAGCCTGACAGATTTGGGGCAGATTTAGCACTGATTTAAGAACAGGTTGAATTGGCTTTCAACATGGCATCCAGGCCACAAAGGTAGATTGGGGCCAAATTCCCCTCATGCTGAGTTAAGTGCAGAAAATTCTTGGATCTTGATAATATTTAAATTTTTTCTTTCTTTTAAGTGGACCTGTCCTGTTTTGCTTCAGTCTTCTTTCAGTTTTTAAAAATCATGTTTCTTTTTGTATATCTGCCTCTGTCTTTTTTGTCCTTATTTTTTGTTTCCAATAATAGGCTTATTAATGTTCCCTTCATTGTTCCTGACAGTGCTTTACTGACTCCCATATTTCCATAAATTATAATTTTTTTCTGTTTCTATTTGGGCTGCATTTCCTATCAAAACCAATCCTTTCTGAGGAAAACACTCCCCCCCGTCCCCCCAAATCCTTAAGTGACATAACAAATCCTTTGGAGAAATTTTGACCAAGGTGTGATGTCTTATCTGTTGCCATTATATAGATGTTTGGTTTTGACGTGATAAATCACCAATATGTTTTAAATAGACTTGGTTTTAAGGTGGAATTTAGCTCTGTTGGCAAAGGAAGGGACACATTGTCTCTCTTCCGACCACTCTTCTTTTATACCATTTAAGACTATAATGATAAATACTTTTTCTCCCTTTGCTATTTTAAAGAACCAAGGTCTTGGACATGTGTCTTTCCTCTGTATGCTTGATTTTATTAGGTAACATTGAGATGATGAGATGGTTGTGAAAAAACAAAAACAACCTTCCCCAACACTCCACAAAAGAAAACCTTATGGTTTTATTGTTCTGTCAAGGATTTATTGTCAAATTCTATTTCAGCGATTCCAGACATCATGATTAAAAAGTGTTTGTGGGCTCAGAAAAGTGTCCCATTGCTATTTTGAGTGAATAGCTAACTATAAATGTTCTTTGATAAGAATACCAAGAGGACATGAAGGAACGGTGCTGGGATCTCTGTTACAGCATTGTGCACACCAGATGAATCTTATCCTACTGGCCTAGAGAGTAGACAGGGCTCATTTCCTAGCAGTCTGGATTATGACTGGGCAAAAATGACAATGATTCAATGAATAATCAATGCACCTTCATGGAATATTAAACTAATTCCCTTTCCTGACTGATCAATGCTTCTAATGTTTTTAACAAGTTCAGTATTGTAGGGTGGGTTTCATTCACTCAAATTTCACCTATTTGTAATGAAAATCACTCACCTAACCTCTTTAGCCATCTATTTTAAAATGAGATATCTCAAATCCTAGATATGTTTTTCTCTTCATTGATTATAGGGAGAGTTCAAACTGGTAGCTCAGATATGGCAGTGGGGGTGGACTAGATGGTCTTGAAAGGAACCTTCCAATCCAAACCATTTCATAATTCTGTGATGTGAGTTTCTACTCCATTGTTTTGCATGTGGCCAGATGAATCTTATCCAGACAGATTTCTTTTTGTTTTATGCTTAGCATTTTGCTGTTTCCTTTGAAAAAATGAGGGAGAAAACTTCAGAAGGCTACAGAATATTAGAAGTAAGTTTTGCAACATCAAAGGCAATGGGCATGTTTTAGTGGCAAACATGCCTCACCAGCAAGTTGATAATATTCTGAGTTACTTCATTGGCTCAATCCCATTTATACAGTCATGGTAGCATATAATCCTAGTGCTTTAGTTTTATTCCTTAGAGCTTTAGGTAATAGAGACAAATTGCCTAAATAAACAGAAGAACTGTTCACCTTAGCTCCAGATAAAACTCCTGTGTCAAAGTTCCTCACTGAAGATGTTTTGATGCTGATTTTAATGTTTTAATAACAGTTTTAACCGTTTTAACAAAAAGTCTCATGTATCATATATCATTATTTTGATGCCAGCAAAGGTTATTTTGAGGATTGTATCCAAAACCAGGCAGTTAGACAACCAAAATTTAGATGTATTAACAGCTTGGTTTTACACATCTGGATCCCCCAGAGTAGCATACAGGTCCAGACTGGAGTCTGAGCCAGCACACATTGTCAGTCTCATGTCAACGCTCATTACAAATCCATGCCAGTAATACTCAAGTTTACAGCTGCCCAAAGTTGACTCCTTCTGGCAGCAAGGGTGAGCTGTAATTTCCCCTTCATGCCCATCCATTAGGCATCCACAGCTCTAAGACCCCTTGTTATGGCAGCCCCTCTGGTCCTTCATTCAAATAGGAGAATAGTCCTCCTAATGGGAAGGAGGAGGAAGAGGAAGGTGCAATTCTATCTCTCCATGTTGCCCTTATATTCCCAATTTTTTTTTTTTTTTGTAGAGATAATCNTTTTTTTGTAGAGATAATCCAGGACTCCAGCTGCCATACCATGATCTGGGTGATTCAGGCTCAGCTCCCAGGACTTCAGATCATGGATAAGATATGCACAGAAAAAAACACTCTGGGGAGGAGGAGGAAGTAGAAGCCAGTATTTCTTTTTCCAGTTAGTACAGCTGGGTTATGGAGTCATGGTTTTGATCTGGTCCAACAAAGTTTGAATTCTTCTGGCACAGCTTTTGAGGTTCAGCAGAGGGAAGGACAAGTGCCAGAACTGTCTGGTAGCTAGATGACTTTCCTGGGAGACACATGAATTACTGAAAGCAGGGATCACTGCTTGGCCTAATGCTCTGAGTGCTAGGGAAGTGTGGGGGGTGGGACAGAAACTTCCTCTGGTTGAGTTTAAAAAAACACTGGTTGCTGCAGATGAATTTTACCTGAACCCAGTTCTGTTGGAATAAGGCATGGACAAAGGTCTCTGATCAAGGAAAGCTTTTAATGCATTTGTAAGCAACAGTTGTGTTGCTCTGTCAAGATGGGAGCAGTCAGGCTGTGCTTTGAGACAGTTGAAGGAGACACCTGAGGAGTCTTTAACTAGGGGAGCATGATACGTGGTTTTCTCTTAACAGCAGCTGTGTGAGGTGTTTAAAGTTGCTCCTAATATGAAGATGGGGGTCCACTGGAGCTGAATAAATCAGCTAATCCCAACACATAGCAGGGAGGCCTGTAAAACCTCAGCAGGTGTAAAACTGCAGCAGGTCCCTGTGGACATCATTAGACATCCTGGTACCTTAAAAATCTTGTCCCTGATGCCATCTACTTTCTGTTAGAGGGCAACCTAGGCCAGCAGCCCCCCAGGGGCTGGGACCACATGGGTTCCACTGGGGTGGCAAGGCAGAGCCTGCGCCATCCCTCCATTCCAGTCAGAAGTGGGGCAGTGCAGGGCACTAGGGCAGCTCCAGCCCCCGGCATCATGCCCTTCCTGGGGATGGGCTGAGGCCATACCAGGACGCATGGGTGGGCCCAGCTTGGTGAACTCCATGACCAGCAGGGGAGCTGGAGACCAACCCTACTGTGACATTGGTGGGGCAGGGGCCAACTGGCCCAGGAGGCTGATGCAGTGTCCTTGGCATGGGCAGTGTGCAGGGTACCCCAGGCAGCTGGGCAGGGACAATCAGGGCTGTCAGTACCTCAAGGCCCAAACACTTGCATGCAGTGGTCAGTCCAAAGGCAGGCAGGCTTTACATGGCTGCTGCTGTGCTGCCAGCCATGCCCTGTGTTTGTCCACCCACTTGCCTTAGCCGCCCTGGGCAAAGCCTTACCTGCACGACTTCTGTGTGTGCCTTGCCTCCATATGGGCTTAGATTTCACCGTTGATGCTTATTTGCAAAACACATGCTACTAAATCCAGCTTATTTATGTAACCTAAGCATCATTTGGGCCAGAGAGTGACCATCTCAGCTGCCAGGATACTGATTTAAACATCCCTGAAAGGAGACGTGGCTTTCCGATTTGGACACAAGTTAGTTCCTGCCCATTTCACAGGTAACAAAACCCTGACCATATCAAGTGTCAAACTGACCCACAGCTCTCTTAATGAAAGCACCCTGCTCCACAAGCAGAGATGCCCGGGGGCCTGAGTTCCCTGGAGCAGTCAGCCACTGCATGATGGTTTGCAGCTGTTTATGGTGACTCTGGCTGTGGGTGGTTTAGCACTCATGAGGGCACACCACATGGTGAACTCGGACTCTCAACATGACATAATTGCTGTCTTCAGACAAAATAAACACCTCAGAAACATAAACAAAGATGTTTATTGCAAATAAAAAATCATATTCACATCATTAAGTCTTATGAATTATAAAGAGGTTATTTTGCAAGTTGTGAAGCATCCATGTGCACAAGGGCTGCTGTTTTCATCAGAACAGCTGCCTGGGAAATGCATATATTTATCTGAATGTGCCAAGCCAAACCTCTAGCCTTCTATCTAGAAAGGTCTTGATTTGACTGGTGACATCATTCTGACACTTTAACAGCTTCATTTTCTCCTGATCTGGCAGTAAAGGGTCATAGAAAACACCAAACCAAGAATCTGGAAAACAAAGATATTTCTGGTATTACTTGGCAGTTCTGGAAATCCCAGGATACGACTGATACACAATGGGAATATTTTGTTTGCAAATGTCTTGGATTTACCTGCAGGCTAAATCTACTATGCAGATTTTTTTCAGTGTGGTTCTTACAGAGTATGACTCCAGAATAGAGACATTTTAATTAAGTCAGTATATACCACAGGTAAGACTTCAGACATCATGGAGAAGTTTCATTTTTTCATTTAAAGATGGATTGCCTCTGTGATGGGGAACCCTGTACCTCTGGGTGTTTAAAATGCAGTTGTTAGCTGTAATGGAGCAGCAATTACTGGGAAGTTCAAGAAATTTGGAGAAAATTTGAGCATTTTCTTTTCTGATAAAGTTAGAGGAATGTTCACTGTGTATTCTAAGGGTGGTCTCCCTTTGAAATCTCTCTTCTACTGTCATTCTCTGTTGTGTAACCACGTGTGAAGTGTATATATAGGTGTGTATACTGTATACAGGTATACATCTATACACATACCTCACTGTTTTGAGTTGCAAATGATCATGCAACAAATATTTTATATTTATCAGCAATGAACTTGGGTTAGAAACAATAGTGAGTTCACTGAAGGAGCTGTTACTTGAAATAGAAAATTCAGTAGGGTCACCTTCTCTATTGGAAATTACTGGGTAAAATTCCATGAACTGTGTCAGACAGCTGGTGAGATCAGATCAGAAAGCTTCCTTCTGGATTTAGAACTAACCAGTCTGTGAAGGTGTTCCACAAAAGTGGAAAGCACCTAACTGACACCTTTGAAGCCATGAACACTGGCATACTTTATTTACTTTAGATAGAGACAGAGAAGAGCATATGTAACACAGAGCTAAGACAAAGGGATGGACTCACTGCTGGAATAAACTGACAGGGCTTCCCTGACATACTATACCCACATTTGCACTTGTGCCCAAAAGAAACTGAGCCCTTCTTATCTGTATAATTTTCACTAGTAGGGTGAGCTGAAAGCAGTAACAGCCCACAAGTGGCATAATGAAGCAGGCAGAAGGCGGGAAGAGCTCTTCTTTTTATTCGGGCTTTCCTAGAGCAGAGAGGTGGTTAAACAAGTGGCCAGTTGCTTGAGTTAATATGGAAAGGCTAAATGTTTATCAAGTGTAAATTGCCATCTGACAATCTGTGTATCTGAGTCACATATTTTTATTCATGTTTTTTTCTAATCCTTTTATGACTGGGAGAGGCAACCACGGCAGAAAATGCCAGCTGGAGAACAGAAAAGAATGATAGCCAATGAACTAAAGGCTACAATTCACATAACTGCAGTAACTAGACCAAAGTGACTTATAATTTGCCTTGGGGGTACAGAAGCAGTTTTACACTTCTATTATATTTTTAAGGCCATTTAATATTGGTGTATTTCACCTATTTTCCCCTCAAAGTAAACATATGGGTGAGAGACCTGACCGCCCACATATAGCTCATTAAATACCACAAAGCCTGTGCTGAATAAGAAGTTGGTGGCCTGTCCTCCTCCAGTGCTGCAGCTACATAATTCTTCCCCACTTACTACTATTTTCTTGGAAACACAGTTTTGAGTTGGGGCTCTTGCCCACTCTTCTACCACGAGGAGCAATCCTCTGCCAATGATGATAAGTTTTTGCTTTGAATAACAGACTGAACTTTCCACAGCAATCTTTGTCATTTCTTTTTTCCCCTCAAACATCCATTGGTGGAGAGGTGGAGGAAAAGCAAGGAGGAAGAGTGAAAAGAAAAGAAATTACTGAAGAAAGCATCATGATGAAATCCCCTTTTTTCTTCATCATTTTCCCCTATTCAAATCAAAATCAAGTAGCTGACTGGATAGCCTCACTTCTTTTCCTCCTCTCTGCAGAGAAAATCTTGCATGTTCTTCTTCAGTGTATGGTGAGGAAATTAAAATAAACAGTTCACATACTCTGTGGTTTTTTACACAGGAATATATGGACCATCAGACGTGTGTACTCAGACACATTCATGCATGATCTTGATGCTTGAAGTTTTAACGCCTCAGAATTATAATTTTGTACCAAAACTTCTCTATAATAAGAATATGTACTTTAGGGGCTAAGTTTTCTAAGCAAAGATGAGAAAGAGGAGGAAAAGTCTGGCTATTCTTCCTCATGTCTTCTGGCGCTGTTTATTTACACACCTCTCTGTACACAGGGCTCAGTGTCAAGGCACAGCCTGGCTTCAGGACTGGCACATTTTTGGAAGAAAATGTCCTGTGTGATACACTTATACAGGCAGCAGGGTGGTCTGATCCCACCTGAAGCTTGCAGCTCAGCAGTCATATACTGTTTATGTGAAATAACAGTAAGGTTATAGCTAAGGTGAGAGGTGGTTTTCCCTTGTATATTAATTGAGCAAGCCATGTGTTTTAATCCCATTCCCAATGTATTTCCAAGTAAAACATATTGCTTGTCAGTTACTAAATATTTTAACAGTGTACACTGGTACCTCAATAACAGCCAGTCCAAAGGAGATCCCCATAATTATGACCATATTGTCTTTTAAAATTTTCATAATCACTTCTCCACAAGGCTGAAAAATAAAACAAAATTATTAATTACAGGTAAGCAATACTATCCTATGGCTATATAGGAATGCATCTTCTAAAACAACTCTCTCAAACTCTCTTTCTCTTTAACTCTGTGCTAAAGAAAGCCTATTTGAATTTAGTCTGGCTTGTTGCTAATGAACACAAAAAACACATGTGTACCTTATGCTCTGCGAAAATCTTTGCCTTCCCGAGTATGAAGATTTAGTAGCTGACCATAAAAAGTTACCGTTCCAAAGGAAGACATACAGCTGTAATGCCTAATGTTTGCATAATTTTCAGTTAACAAGGAAAGAAGTGTTTGTTCTTACTTTCGCTTGATCATTTGCTACTAGGAAAGAGCCAATGTAGCCATGACCAGATCTGAAAGGGAATTTCAGTTTCCCACCAATCTAATCTTTGGATTTGAAACTTGAAGGTTTATTATTAGACTTGGGATTAACTAAAAATATTTGGTAATAAAACCTAGCTTAAAAATTAATTTTGTCAAATGTTTGGTGGTCTTAGGCTGGGGCTGGAAGGAAGAGAGTGATCAGCATGGCTTCATGACAGGAAAATCCTGCTTGTTGAACTTGATTCCCTTCTGTGACAGGGTAACCCATTTAGCTGATCTTGGAAAGCCAGTAGATGTAATCTTTTTGGACTTCAGCAAAGATATTGATGCTGTCTTACAGTATCCTTCTGGACAAAACGTCCAGCATAAAGCCAAATAACCATGTTATGCCAGGGGGGAGCAACTGGCTCATGGGTCAGGCACAAAGAGTTATAATAAGTGGGGTAACATCAGGCTGGAGTCTGTTTAGTAGAGGGATTCTGCAGGGCTCCATCCTAGGTTCAATTATCTTCAAGATGTTCCTTTAACAACTTGGATGCAGGACTGGAAGGAATTCTAAGTAAGTTTGCCAACAGCACTAAACTAAGAGGAACTGTTGAGTCCCCTCAGAGCAGAGAGGCCCTAAAGAGAGAGCTTGACAAAACAGAGAGATGGGCAATCACCAGTCATATGAAGTTTAACAAGGTCAAGTGCCGGACTTTGCAACCCTGGTTATGTTGGGGTTAGACTGGGGAATGAGATGCTGGAGAGCAGTGCCACGGGAAAAGGCCCTGGAGATCCTGGTCCATGGCAGGTTGAACATGAGCCAGCAGTGCCCTGGCAGGCAGGAGGGCCAGCCCTGTCCTGGGGACATCAGGCACAGCATGGCCAGTGGGCAAGGGAGGGGATTGTCCTGCTCTGCTCTGAGCTGGGGGATCTCACCTCGAGTCATGGGGGCAGTTTTGGGCACCATAATATATGAAAGACAGAAAGCTATTAGAGATTGTCCAAACACGGGCCATGAGGACAGTGAAGGGCCTTGAGGGGGAGCCATATGAGGAGTGGCTGAGGGCACTTGCTCTATTTAACCTGGAGAAGGGGAGACTGAGGGGAGGCCTCATTTGGGTCTTCAGCATCTTCTTGAGGGGAAGCAGAGAGACAGGTACTGATCTCTTCACTCTTGTGAACAGTGACAGGACTCAAGGAAAGGTCATGAAGCTGAGTCAGGGGAGGTTTAAGTTGGATACCAGGAAAAGGTTTTTCCCCCAGAGGGTGGCTGGGCACTGGAACAGGCTCCCCAGGGAAGTGGTCACAGCACCAAACCTCTCAGAGTTCAAGAAGTGTTTGGATAATGCTCTCATGCACATGGTGTGACTCTTGGGGCTGCCCTGTGCAGGGCCAGGAATTGGATTCAATGATCCTGATGGGTCCCTTCCAACTCAGTTTATTCTATGATTCGTCAAGTGAAGTTCTGTGCAGAGCTACTGTCCTTTTGAATATATGCATATATCTGTTCTTACAGTGACTACACCTTTTCCAGGCACTGACAATCCTCTTTCTGCAAACTGGAGGGAAAGCCAAGTCCAGCTTAAATCCATCAAAATTACATTACTGTTACAACACTACAACAGTTTCTCCTCAAATATAGTTGTATTTTTTCACCTTATTTCCTCTCTCACAATAAACACACAGGTCTTCTCCTTCTAGTTCTTCTAAAAACCCTCTCATTTAAGCTGATTCATAACTGTGCTGAATTTCAAATCTTTTTTCCCATATCAGAAGAGTTGGATGTCTCTCCTAGCATCTCACACCACCATGAAATCTGTACGTTCATATGAGCGATATCTTGCACCTGCAGTAATTTCACAGATGGCTTCTCATGTGTCCTTTGAGGGCTTGCCTGAGGCCAAAAAGACATTAAAGCGTGGCCAAAACAGCCTCTTTGTATACATCTTATTTCCAGATTGGGTTCTGGCATCCTCTAGTTAACCAGACTGTTTCTTTGCTTCAAAATAGTATTTGCTTCCATGGGACTGCATGGGGAGGAACTTACTGCTCTGCAGGACCTGATTGAGGACCTGTGCAATTAGACAATTATACAACCAGAATGGACATTTGCTAAAATCTTCTTGGTGCTAGGTGAATACTGGCAAAGTTTGCACCACCTGCATTCTAAAACTTCGATTACTTTGTGGTATTCAATTATTTTGTGCACTTCTTTTTTCATATTTTTTTATATCCATAAAGTCCAGAATTCCTCACAAGGAGACAGGCAAACCATGAAATTTATTAATTTCTTCTACTGTCTACTAGATGGTATTCTTCTGAGTGTTCTTCTTTGCTGCCTATCACCAGATATTTTGCCTTATTATTATATTAATTGTTTTAAGATACTTTAAAGGCTGTAGTTTAAAGAATACTCTTTGAGTATTCTGCCATGAATTCTATAATTTCTAAATTTCTTTGCAGCAGATCCTGCAAAGTGAGTGCGGGTTTTTTATTAAAGGATCATGAAACCCCAAAGGTCTTGCATTTAATGTATTTGATTTTCAATATACCTTAGCATTTTGAAAGTCTCTAAGTCAACATGCCTACTGCCACAATGAGCCTGGGTGGGAACATAACCTTCTGAGAGAGGAATGAGAGCCAAAGGCTAGCTGGTGTGCAGCTCTGACCCAGAGGCATACCCTGCCCCTAAAGTCATATCAACTTTCATCAACAGTAACCATGCAGATTGCTAAGGGCCTAAACTGGAGGCATCTCAGGAAGAGGAAGGAGCAGAGTTATGAACAGTCATTTCTTAACAGATGGCACAGGAGTAGTTCTGGCTAACACAGAGAAAGCAAAAACTTTCCTTTTCAGAAAGATACAGAACTGCTGACTATGCCAGTCACCAAAGATAACTTTGGGCTAAAACTTGGCCCTTTGGAAAGAAGAGTGAACATTTTTCTCACCTTTTTATAGATGTATCTGCCTTGATATTTGGTGCAGAGGTCTGAACTAGAGGGCTTTTCCACTTTACACTCACAGATTTCTGAGGAAGGTTTGTCAAAGTTTTTTCCCCAGTCTTTAGGTCCATTCACCAATCCACAGCATTGGTTCTGCAATAAAGGAGTAAATGGGGAGAAGAGTTAAAAAAGAGCTGATTTTCAGTTTGAAGAGTGTAGGTGAAGGACCTGAGAGGAACAACAAAAACCAAAACTTATTTCATCTTTTTCCATGTGGAATTAGTCCCAAATTGGTATGTCTCAAACACCCTTTACATTTCCATACCAGTTATAAGAATGTAAATTCACAAGTTTAAAAAAAAAAAAAAAAAAAAAGAGATAGGGGAAAAGGACCAAATTTTCAGTATAAAGTGCTCAAAAAACATTAACATACTATAAAGCTAGTAATTATCAGTGCCAGAATGGAACTGGAACAGTGGGTATAGTATTTTTTGAGAATCAAGTCTTCTTTCTGTAGGTTATACTTGCAGAAGGTAAGTTGCCAGCTCCAGTAACATCCACATTTCATCTTGAAAAGCCAGGCTGGAAATGTAAAATTCATGCACATAAAACTCCGAAATCTAGAAAAATACCACTTTGAATGATAGTTATCCCTTTAAATTAGAAATGGACTGAGGAGACATGGGCTCCATTTGGGGTTTGTGAAACCTAAACCAGGTGCAGTTTCACTTCATGTTCCACTATTGAAGCCACTAAAGCTCAGGGGTGCAAACTTGGGTTTGAGGTTCTCCCTCTATTAAAGAGCAGCTGGAAATGTTCACATTATTTTGTACAAAAGCAAAGGCTGTGGGACATAATATAGCAGTCCTGATACATTTAAAGATTAATGCAGTAATTATGGGATTTTTCATTTTTCCCATCTGTCCAGAGAGCTGCTTATTGTATCAGAAGAAATAAGCTGTCTCAGAAGCAGAGGATAAGGCTGGAGGCAGAATGGGGAAGGAGAAGTGGAAGTAACATAAGACACCTAATTATTGGTCCTTGTTTCATTTTCTTTCATACAGCAGTCTTTACAAACTTAAGAATTAACTGTAAGTCTATCCATCAAAGTCATCACCCATTAGGGACTAAAAAAACAGAACAGCAGGTATTATGTCAATGTACAGACCCAGGTACTTCTGGGAGGGGAAGAGGTGTATGCTGTCAATGATATCAATAAGATTCATTCATCAATAAGGGAATTCTCTGTGTGATACCCAGGAGCACGCTCACACTAAGTGTCCACCATCTGGTGTCTTGCAGGCTGGGGGCACCAGGAAAAGTATAAATACAATAAAAACAAACCTCATCATATTTTCTTCCCTCTTCTCACACAGTAAAGCACGACATTTAATGACTTCATAGCAGTTGGATATTCCAAATTAGATACACTCCTGATGTTTTCCTCATCCCTGGGGTTATCTTCCCTTAAAAGTACTGGAGGGTTCTTATTTGAGATATGGTGAAGGATCAATGTTCCTTCTGCAGGAAAAGCTGTGTGAAAGGACCATGCAGTCCTCTCATGGAAGAGATTAGCTAACTGTCAGTCTTAGTTGCATGTGATGTGTCCTTGCTTCAACTGCTCTTATAGACAACACTATTTCATAAAGAATTCATCACAGGAAGACCATGTCCTATCAAAAGAACAAAAGCCCCTTCTGGGGTGTTTCAACTTGCCTGTAAGTCAGACCCTTGCTCATGCCCAGGGAATGAAATTCAAGTCTAAGACAGAGTAGTCTTAAAATGAAGCGGAGACAGATGCCAGAGATGAAACAGATAGCAACAACCCCTTCGTTTTTTTATTGTTTAATTACCTCTCTCTCAAACTCCTGGAACGTGTCCTGATACTCTTTATATGCTCCTGTAGTGTCTTGCAGTGCATCTATATTTGCCTGTAGAGTAAGGTTAAGGGCTAATTCCATCTGCAAGTTAAAATATATCATTAATTTTTTGGGAAGAAACAAAACTATATGAAGACATCAATGAAAATCTAGAATAATACTATACCTGAGATTTGTACACTGCTCCTAAAATACCTCCTGTGAACTGAAGAATCACGATCAGAAGCAGTCCAATGAAAAACTGGGAAGAAAGCAAAAGGGGTAGAAAACTATATTACTTTTGACCAAGGTGATATAATTTTTTTTAAGTTAACATTTATCTTTCATGTGCTTGAATAAGCATGTAGGTAGAATGACGTCCTAGTCAGAGCTGCTGCAATTATTTGGTCTTTGACCATGGGAAAAAATGGTGCTCAAGACAGAGCGTGCTCAGCGGGTGATCAAAACAAGGCGCACACCAGGACAGTGGGATGACAACTGTGTGTGGGTGAGAGCTGGGCAGGAGGACGGGGAGGACATTCTAGGTGGACCAGCAAAGGGAGGAACTGGGAATTTATAAAATTAAATAGGATAGATAATGGGGGAAAGTTGATGGAGGGAACTTTGATGATGGCTGGATGGAAAAAAAGCTGGTGACATGCTCAGGCCTCTCTGGACCCTGTCTTCTTGCTGATGAGACCAACCATCATTTCTACCACAACAGAAATCAGAAGGTGCCCAAACTCAAGGTACGCAATGAAAACACAGGATCATAACCATGCTTTTGGTTAAATTAAAAGGTTCCCATCCTCATTTGATTCTATTTGCAAGGACTCTATCCATCAAATGTAGCTGTGGCCTGTTAAAGGTAGACAAATGGGTTTTTTCCTACCAACATCAGCATGCACCCGCTCTCCTTTGCAGCACCACAGCACCCCAGGAACCCGAGGACCATAATGATGGCACCCACGGCTATTAGTAGATTAACTCCTGCAAACATGCTGCTGTCCATCCCCTGAAGAGAGAGGCAAAAAAAAATCCTTCAGTTACAAGAAGATCCTTCTAAAAACATCTGTATTCCCCAAAACAAGGTAATTATTTTGTAACTGATAAATATACTGAGTAGCAGCTATGGACAAATTCTGATCCATAAATTCTGATCCAAAGCTCTAATGCTCCCTTCCCAAATGTTTTGGTGGACAGCTTTGTAAAACCTGTTTTTTCACAGCCTTTGTTTCTGCACAAGATTAAAGTCAATTTTATAGAGTAAATTAATAAATAAAGATCTTCTGTCTTTAAAGTGGCTTTCAGTTGGTTTTCAGTTAATGAATCTTTGCTTTTTACTGGAAGTAGGAGACTTCATTATCTCAAAACCTCTCCTACATTAACCAAATGTTAAAGAAAAAAAATCTCTGTTTGTCATTAGAAGGCCAGGAAAATGCTCGGTTCCTGAGAGAACACTTCTCAGAGCGATGCTGGATATATTAGAGAAATAGCTAGATGTATTTTCCAAAGCAGCTTTCTTTCTTTTTTTTTTCCCTTTTTTTTTTTTTTTTCCCCCAAGCTTGATCTCTAATATTACCCTCAGAGATGAGAACTTTATTTTGATGTGTGGGACATTCAACTAAACAATTCATATACCTCAATATTATTAAATATCACATTATTCAGTTCCCACAGGACTGACTAAGGCCAAGGGCCAAAATAGAGAAAAATGTTCAAAGAATATTTTTCCAGTGTGACTGGTGCCAAGATTAGCAAAAATGTCTGGAAGTTGTCACATTTATCTTCTGATGGAAATTGAAAAGGTATATAGACAAGTATAATTTGAAGAATGTGTTGTTCTTTCCCTTTCCAAGCTGGACTGAACCTCCTGTTATTTATTCTTAGAAAGCTCTATTCATCTACAGCCAAATCCTTATGGTCTGCTCAGTTATTACTGAGGCGAAACATACATTGGTTTTGAATGGGAGCTTTGCCTGCCTGGAGGCAAAAATGTGAGAAAATGCTTTTAATTTTGGTCCTGACTCTTAATTCATAGGTTTTTGGGGAGTACTAAGTGTTGCTTCAGGAAAGCAGTTTGTAACACATTTAAATATTCTTTTCTGAATAGGAAATCTCTCACAAAACAAGGTATGGTAGGGGTTGTGGTTGTTCAAGCTCCATTGTATCATTTGAGCCATCATACTAGAGATTGTCAACTATCAAGTATGGCAGTTTTAGCTTCTGTTAAAATGTTGATTGAGGAAAGTTGTGATTCATCCTCTTCCACAGAAGAGAATGGCAGAGCTCTCCACCATGACCTAATTTACCCAATGGCACAGTATCATCTTGAACCAAGTTCTCTTGCATCCAGGCTCTGCCAGACTTGAGAGATCTGGGACTGGCTATGGGTAACAGTGTCATCAGCCAAATGGCAGGAAATATACAAAGCTATCTTCTTACCTCCACCATCATTTTATTTCCAGGTGGGAAAATACTGGCTTAAAAATTATTAACTGACAGACTGTGCTAGAGCAACAGGGGAGTTATCTCCAACGTAATTTATACTAAAGGCTCAATCTGAAGCTGAAAAAAAAAGCTTCCATGTCACATCTGGCCATTTTTTTCACTTCTATGGCCAAAAAGTCTTTTGGAAAATAGAAGAATGCAAATTAAGCTTTCAAGTTAATTTGCATTTCTATGGCCCAAATTCATTTGGAAATGTGTATTGCTTAAACCTTAGAGTCAGTGCCATAAGGGTATACACTGGGCAAAAGGGCCTACAAGACCATGAGGTCTTTGCAACAACAGGACCAATTTCTGCTGTGTGTCTGCAAGATTAAGAACTCCTCAAAACTGTATTTTCCCTACCTTTGCAGAAAATAGAAGTCATAATACCCAAAGCAATTTAATAACCCATACAAAAATCCAGGAGGGCAAATCAAGGTCTTTCTTCTACCCTCCATGAGGACTTTTAGGACATTGTAATCCTAGATTCTTGGGCATCTTTATATATAAATATGAAGGGAAAATGATAAGGTGTTTTTAAGGAGCTGCTGAAAATTGAAGGGAAAAATCCTTTCTCCTTTTTAAAGTTGCCGTTTCTAGGGATATAAGAGTTGTGTTATTGAAGATAGTGAGTAAGAAAGATAAAAATATTCCTTACAAAGATATGGAGTAATCCTAGGAATAGGTATGACTATACACTTCTAATAGGGAAAAACGTCAAAAAGTCTATGAGCTGCATGGCTCCACATTATTCTCTCCAACACCGAAATCATTAACAAAACCATAAATATTTTTCATTGGAGGTGAGAGACATTTTCAAACAGAAATCTGTGTGCATCAGCATGAAACTACATTAATAACACTAGCAGCTACTTCTCATAGTCACCTATCTCTGCTTGCATCAATCACTTTATCTGACTACCTGCACCATGATGTTTAATCTTAACGTCATAAAATGCATTCCTCTTCACCCACAGAAACCACCTCAACAAAAACCTAGCAAGTTTGTGGAAATAAAGATGGCAAATCAAAGTGTATGCAGTGGTTTCCACATTTTACATGGTGCTGGTATGACTGCATGCATTTACCTGCTGAGAACCACTAACACGTATCCATATAGAGACTCCCAAAATAATACAACCACACACCTGTGGGAGAAAATAAAGACAAGTTAGAAAGGCCAGCAACTTTTTTACTAACATTCAGTATCCAAATTGCACCATATGCTGTCCAAACTTCTGAAAACATTTGTTTGGCAAAGCAAAAGAAACATGAATTGCTGGAGCAGAGAATATTGATTCATTTCCAGGAAAATTCATAAGTGTAGTTAAATCTTCAGGTATGCACCAAATCCCTGATGTTTCTACCTCAGAGGACTACGCATTTTCATGATGATTTATACATGTGTTTGGGAAGCACACAGAAATTCCGTCAGATGAGAGAGTAATATAAATTGTTATTGTATGTGTAAAACGTGTCTGTAAAGAATGTTGTTTCTTGTATAATGGAAACATGAGATTTGATAAGGGATGTTTGCATATATGTTGTTTCTAGATTTATTCAGGACACATATCTGGAGACATTATCTATGGTAAAGCTATCAGGAAAAGTTCTAAATAAATTCTTTCTGCTTTTTCAAATGCAGCAATATCTGACCATGTCCAATCCTTAGAATAGTCCTCATAAAATGCCTAGAGTAATTGTTTCCATTATATTTTTACAGCAAACAGCCAAGTACAACTTGGTCTTGCACATGTGAATGCTTGACCAGGATGACTTGCCTTAAGATGCTGAAGTCAGGGAAGAGGAATCCCAGGTCCAGATACATTCCCTCATCCCTAGTTGTGCTCCTATTTCATCGATCACTGAGGTACCATTTCCCTGTGTGCCAGTCACTCTATTCCTAACCCTGGTGCTGATGATTCTTACACAGAATTTCTCTTTATTAAGTGTTGGACATAGGTAGCCAAGAGGCTACTCAGGTGTAAGGATTGTGCCTACTGAGATGACTGGTAGGAAAGAGACATCACTGAGGACCAGGGACTAGTGAGATTTAGAATTATCTCCGTCTGCCATTAATACTCAAGTCATAAATGGCCCTGAATGGCTTTTGTGAATTTCCCTTGAAGACTGAGACTACTGAAATTAAGATACTTATTTTTATATGGTTTAAATATTTTTTCTTTAAAAATACTTTCCCCATAGAAGTTTTCATATAATATTCAGCATCAAAGACATTAATGACCTTAACAGATTATTGAATATGGAATAGAGCCACCACTCAGACATTGGTACACCACATTTTCCTGCTCTAAGTTAAGCTCCTATAAGTACATTTTAAACATGAAAAAAAAAAGTTGTATAATCAATGACAGCTATAACATGTTTTCGAATTAAACTAGAACTCCCCACTGAAACCTTTTGAGTCCTGCTGAATCTGCCTAGAAACTGATGGTATCATATGACTGTACATTTCGGTCTCGTTCAGCAGCACTGTGTGAGTGATGTGGCTATTCACTAGATAACATGGGCTTGCTAATGTGAAAATTTCCACTGAAGCATCCATTGCTACAAATCCAAAGAGAGTTTGTCACACTGTCTTTTTTGTTACATAGGACCTCCCATAAAAATACAGCAGAGTAGTAGAAGCAAATTTAGCTAAAAGTACAGGAACTCATCAATCAGATGATAATGATACACTATTTCCTCCACATAAAAATAGCAACATCATTTACAAATCTAAATTTTAATAAGATGTGCACATATTTTAATTTTTAAAATAGAGTTGTTTTAGGTTGATAAAAAATGCTCCATTTCAGTAAAATCTTAATGGTTTGTTTCTGTTTATTTTCATAATACACAAAGTGCACAAAAACACACAAAGAAAAGTTTTGAAATAGAAAATGAAAATAGTCTGTTCCCAAAGACTCCAAGTTGAACATGTCAAGTTTACTGGAACAATCCATCTTGATTTTTAAGTTTTCTTAAAATAAAGTTTCAAGTAAATAAACTTTCAGGAAATTTTGTTTTTAATGAATCACCAGTGTTTTCGGATGGAATAAAATGAGCTTCTTTGAAAATGTCTTCACCCATTTTCCCAAAACTAGATGGCTATAGTATTTTTACCTTAACCCTTGATAAAGAATCAGTGATCTTATCTCAGTCTCATAAACTGAACAGCAACAGTACTGCTTCCCTCAGTTTGGTCGGTCCTTCTCAAGCTTTCAGTTTAGGTGTGATGAGGAAATACAGCCTTAGTTAGTTAAATCAATATCACCTCAGATGAGCTTGACATTGTTCTGAACCAACAGTATATTAAGACTCTGCAATTCTCATACATGCAAATACTAAATTTATGGGGAATTTCCTCCATTGGTACACCCTTTTCAAACATACAATTCAAGGATATCAGGAGGAACTTCTACAAGGTTGCTTCTGTTAAAGAAAACATTTGACTGGAGCACTTCCTTGAGACACCTGAAATTACAGCTCTAGGAGGGTCCTACAGAGAATGTGGTCTCTGGCTCAGCAAACCTGCTAAGCTTGTGTTGCTACTTCAGGGACTGAGATGTTCACATTAAGGTTTGGGGAAGGGGCCACTTTGTTCGTAGATGTGACTGCAAGGCTGGTATTAACAACTGGTCAAAGATGCTCTGTCACTATGTTTCTTCGAACTAGCATCAGACACCAGTATTCAGTGAAAAAAAAAAGGTAGTTCTACAATTTTACATGGTGTGGAGTAGCAGAAATTGACACAGTGAGGACAGCAGTAAGACTGGATATCCTGCCAACTCCAAAGAAGGGAAAGAAGAAAAATCTGACATATGTGTTAGGTTTAATGCACAAAACTGACAAGGATTAATATGAGGACTGGTAGAAACTCCATATAGGCACCCAGTTCCAAAGCACAAAAGCCCATAGTCAGCTATTTTTCACCAGACTGGGAAGAAGAAAAACTCTATTTGTGTGCTGGAGCCCAGCATGGGGCTCGTGGGTATGTAGATGCCCAAGGGACACATGTCATGTAGTGAAGCCATAGTCAATTTGCAGAGCTATCTTAGACTATTCCATGGCTAACACACTTTGTGATGCTGCATGAGCTGTTTAGAAAAAGTCATCAGAAGGCTAGGAAGACCATTCCTGAGTCTTCTAAGAGGGCTTAAAATTAAAGGAAAATATGCAACTGTCATCCTTATCTATTAAGGTTAAAGTCACCTTCATTTTCCACTATCAGTAATTTTCCACTTGTGAACTGCCTTGTGCACTAGAGAGAGCAGCTGTGGGACAAGTGGCTGTAAAGTCATCTCTGTTCCCTTTACCTTACTATGGCAGTTTAATGATTTCCAGGAATTAGAGACTGGACTGTGAACCAAAAAATTCAGTTTCATTGTATTTCTGTCAGCCCATACATCTGTTCTTTCCAATCTTTACCGTGATACACTAAACATCTTCCTAAGAATGATTAACTATAGCTGCATTCCTGTCCTTCTCTATTTCATTCTTCCCTGTCTTAATGGTGCTAAACACCTTCCTTTAAAACAGTTAACTACAGTTGCATTCCTGTCCTTCTCTGTTCCATCCAGGCAGCCACATGCATAGCAAATGCTCTCAGCTGTTTCTAACTCAGAATACAGTATGGGTTTTCCAACTTTGGTATAAAGATAAGAAGCTTGTTTCACACATGCTTGTTTCAAGGCTCCCCCAGGATCCCACCCCTTTTTTTCCCTAGGAAATCCATACTGTCCCTGGAGGCATGGGACATTATTCTAGTGTTCATTCTAGAAGTAGTTTGGAGCTTTTCTAATGCTTGTCTAAGACATTTGCCCATGTTTTAGCTTACAGTAAACACAGATGAATGTAAACAGGAGTGCTGGTTTTGGCTAGGGTAATTTTCTTCACAATGGCTGGCAGAGGGCTGTGTTTTGGATTTGTGCTGAACACAGGGTTGATAATAGAGAAGTAATAGATAGTAATAGATAATAGAGAAGTTTTTGCTATTGCTGAGCAGGGCTTACATCAAGTTTTGTTTCTCTTTTCATACTGCCACTGTGGTGAGGAGACTGGGGGTGCCTGGGAGGTTGGGAGGAGACACACCCTAGACAGGAGACCCTAACTGACCACAGGGATGTTCCATACTGTTTGACATCATGCTCGGTAGATAAACCTGGGAGGAAGCAGGAGGAAGGCAGGGGATGTTTGGAGTGATGACGTTTGTGGTCACAAGTAAACATTTCACATTATGAGGCCCTGCCCTCCTGGAGATGGCTGAACACCTGCCTGCCCATGTGAAGCAGGGAATTAATTCCTTGGGTTTTTTTGCTTGCATGCATGGCTTTTGCTTTCCCTATTAAACTGTCTTTATGTCAACTCACGAATTTTCCAGCTTTTATGCCTCCAGTTCTCTCCCTGATCCTGCTGGTGGGGGAGTGAGTGAACGTCTGCGTGGTACTTGGTTTCTGGTTGGGGTCAAACCACAAAAACAGGGAAAACTTCCTGAGGGACAGGAATTCGAATTCAGAAGCTTACAGATTCTTGTAAGTACTGTTGCATAAAAACTTCAACACAAATGTCAAAAATCTTCAATCTGCCTTGATAGAAGTGGAGGAAGAAACTGGGGTGACAGTCCAAACCATCGCTGGTCTGTCAGGAATTTCTTTGTGAGATCCATAAGCAATCAAAGAATTTGTTCTAGCCACAAATTTTCCAAGGCTACTGTTTGTGGTCCCTTTTGAATGGTATCACCTTTTCACTTGAAAAAAATCCCTTGAGGCAAAGCCCATAATGTGGCTAGTAGTTCCGCTTCTGGTTTCAGTGAACCCCTGGTGAACCTGACAAAGCTCTGTCAGGAAATCCGACAGTGAGGTTGAACCATGAGAGAAATGTTCTTTAACTCAAACCTTTCCAGAGGTTCCAGGACCTGAAATTCTTGCAACCCAGATGAGATGTGATAAATAGATAAATACGGTTTAAATAACACCCAGGAACCTGCCTGCTATGCTGTGCTGTATCGGCCTTGGCACAGCTGTGGCAGTACTGCCAGCTCATACATTCTTACAAACATTTACTGTCCACCATCAGAAACTAATTATGCACTGAATGTAAAGCAAAGAACCACAAACAAGGATATGAAAACTGTTTATCAATTAGGAGGGTAAAAATTCAAGTGAATTTTCCTTATTTTCTGTTGCAACTACATTTTCAGGATCTTGCATGCAAAGGGCAGCAATAAAAGGACAAGAACTGTGCATTGTTATTGGAGAGTCTTTTATCTTCTGACTGAGACGAGTGATGTCCCTTGACATGAGGGGCACAAGATGAGCAGGGAGACAGACTTGTAGCTTGTCTACTTTTGAATGCAGAGAGAAAGGTGTTTAGATGGAAAAAGACAAAGCGAAGGGCAAAAGTTAAATATATTCTCCCCTCCCTGATTTAGAATCATACTCTGGTTCCACTTATGCTCTATTTTCTTTACAATTCGTTTAACTACAGCATTCAGATAATGGGGAACACATTTCATACATCACTAATAACAGTTTAAACACTAACTTACCCAAAATAAAAAGTTGAAGATGAACATGGAGTACTTCATGCATCTGCTTACACCCGCCATTTTCAACAAGCTGAGACAAAACGAGTGCTGCAAAAGAAGTTTTCCTAAGAGTTTGACCTTGATATAAAAGTTGTTCTTGTGTCTTCAGAAAACCTCTCAAACCACGTCAAATACACCGTGCTCTGCTACTGAAAGAAAAAAATTATGACCAGTCATCCACAATTGCTTAAATAGTTGCTTTACCACAGGTAAATATTAACCAAGCATTGGGGAAGCACTACCAGTTGTTATCACCACAGGCTCTTATTGTGTCTTGTGATTTGTACTTCTCTGTAATAATCCTATTACTTGTCCTACGCCTCAAAAGTAAACAATGAAGTAGAAGTTATAGTTTCAACAAGGGAGCATAAAAATATTTTACAGACCTGCTTTTAAGGGGAGGTTGAAATGATTGCATTTCTTTACGCTGCAGGGTTTACTCTTTCATTGCCAGCATTCATTCAGTTGTGTTCACACTTCCACTTCAGATGTTCAACTGGCATAAAGGGGTGGGTCTGTTTTATCCTAGCAGGGAAGGGGTAAGGAATCTGCCAATATTTTCTCCCTCTGAGTATCTACTTCAGATCCTTTTCCTCTTCCTCACCAAGTCAGGACCTCAGGAACCCGAGCATTGTGGTGCACAAAACGTCCTACTGTGTAGGTTTCCAGAAGTGTTTTGAACCCCAGCATGGTAATCCTAGTTCTGGCATTAGATGCAGGATACCTCTCAACAACAGGAGCTAGGCTCATTCCAGAAGGCAAGGCAATATCCTATTTCATTGGGTTTGGGTTTTGTCTTGTTTGTTTTCTTCTGTGTCCCTCCAACTAGGAATCCTGAGGGAAAAATATAGGTATTTTTGTTGTTTTTTTTCTATCAGCCTGTTTTCTGAAGAGGCCCCATAGAGTACTGCTTGTAGGAATGAGGGTCAGACACATGTTTCTCTGTGTTTGTCATAAAAAAAGAAGCTTTAATTTTGGACGTGGACACAGTGTGAGAGATTAAGGGCACACTGATCTGAATTGATTTATGAAGTCCACTTGACCCAAATCCAGTTTTCAGTCTTCAATGTCAATTCCTGTTCCTCAGTTCCGCTCTCTGTATTTTAAAAAAATGGGAAGTGTTAGTATATAACACACTTACAGATGGTGACAAAAAGATGTAACTTAGAATTTGGCTCTTGTAGGATCCACAAAAAAAAAAAAAAAAAAAAAAAAAAAAAAAAAAAAAAAAAAAAAAAAGTACTCTACATTTAAAACAACTCCCTCCAGCTGCTCTCTTAACTAGCTTTCCCATTTTCAGGAGTGGATCTATACCTACCTCTGACTTTCTGTGCTCTGTTCTGGAGTAATACTCTTTGTTACAACTCTAGGATATCAACTGTCTGACTACCTTATTTCAAGTATTCACCCTAAATCAGAGAATGTTCCTAAAATAATTGTGCTCATGAAATACAGAGTTTGTAAGTATTGGGAGAAATAACTGTGTGGTATGGTTTAGATCTAACACACTCCACAAATAAGTAAATTGAGAAATGTGGATGTCTTTATGGAGGGATGTTGTAGACACAGATGAATCATGAGAAAAATTTAAACTGCCTTATAAAAATGTATGAAAAGGACCATGAAAGGTCGTAAGGGAATCACAGATGATACAGGATTTGAAAAGATAAGTCTGCAATCAGACCATACAATTGCAGTAAAATAAGTTTATTATAAGTGGAGTTCGGAAATGACATTATATACCACAAACTACACTGCTGTAAATCTTCACACAGAGTAGATACTGATTTAGGAAGGCTTGAGCTGTAGCAGTGTTGGCTAGGAGATGCTTAGCCTGGACATTCAGTTAGAGATGTCTGAGGTAAAATGTGCTGGGGCAATAATAATATAGGAGGCAAGCATGAGCATTCCCACTGGCTCTTCAAAAAAGGACAGTGTGCAAGGACCTTTCACATGCAAATGCCCAGAACTTTTGCTGTTTCTCAGTTTTGGCTTTGGTGGCTTTTGGGGAGGTTTCTTGGAGTGGATTGGGGATTTTGGGTTTTTTAGGGGTTTTTGGGGCTTGGGTTTTTTAATAAGCCTATTGAAGAAAACCACAATTTCTGGCAAGATCCCAGTTTACAACATGTTAAATTACAGCTGATGAGCAAAAACTCAGTATCTATCTGACTTTGCTATAATTCCTACATGTTTCATATCTATATTTAATGGTATCTAAAGTAAAAATATGCCATCTAAGTTAGAAGCAAACAAGTAGTTTACAATAAGTGACAGATTTTCAGCTTAAACCTTCCATATGATTGCCTATTTCTTATTTCCTGGCTACACAGCGCTTTTTTATGCCTAGGAGATGGAAAAGGCTACAGTTATGGCACAGATTACATTCTTAGTTGTACCATGAAGGTCATGCAGATAATTGCAGAGACTTATAAATCACAGGAATGGCATGAGAAATTTTGCTGCTATTTGTCTGCATATGAAACTGTTCCACTGCCCCTCCACTAACTGTTTAGATAATAAGCTATACCCTACCAATAACAAAGCCTGTGCCACAAACTGCTCAAAAGCTTTTCCCAGCAAAGAATTTGTGAAAACCCATTAACTTACTGCTCCTCTACAGATTAGATGAGGAGGTTTATTAGTGCAGAGCCTGGGTGCAGCACAGGGTGGGAGCCTCTGATGCAACACACAGCTCCCTCCACTACAGGGGAGCTCTGACAACATGCTTACACAAGAAACTGGAGAGAGGCATATTTTGGCAAAAAAGAGAATAAGCCAGTATGTCTGTAATGAACCTGGAGTAAAGCGTCTCGCCTTTGACACATCCCAATCAGCTACAGTTGGTTTTACAGTGTTTTTATCTTCGTTCACCTCTGAGCCTTCCTCACTTTGAGTCTTTTTTGTCGTTTCACAACCTCCTTTTTCTCTTGTGAGCTGCCTCCACAGTGTCAGGCTGTGACCAAAGCCCCATATCAGATGATTCACCACCCAGCCAGTCACACGTTCAGGTTCAGACTTGAAAAATTGGTTTGTCCTGGATAGCAGTGAAGTCCTTGAATGGTGGGGTGTGAATAGTGGAGAATAAAAGGGGTTTTGCCCATCAGAATTTCTGCTCAGTTCAGTGATAAATGTACAGCAGAGAAGATGGGTAAGATCTATATTCAGAGTGGAGCTTGAAGCTTCAAAGGGATCAGTAGATCTCAGGATCTGCTGAATCAGTAGAGTCAGCTTGTATAAGGTGTGCAGAGATGGATTTCAGGCTGTCACTGCATTTGTCTTTCAGCCAAAGGGATTACTTCCACTCTTGCAAACTCACTAGTTGCTCTGAGGTCTCTACTCAGTACAAGTTTCTGCATTTCCTGATTAAACTCCTGTCTAAACAGTAGTGCAAATTATAAGAGCTTTTTCATGCTTTCACAGTAAGTTGCTTACCCATAATGCCAGGTGAAGCAAATGTTGAATGCCATTAGCCTTGTCAGCACTTCAACCCTCACCTAAATGGGGTGTGCTGCCTAACAAAGGAATGTTTGCAGTGCAAACAGTAGGACAAACACTTTCAAACCAGTGCAAAATTTTAGTATCTGTTCTTGTCCTTGACAGTACTTGCAACGTGAAATCTGGCTAAGCTTGTCTTTAGTCTACTACAACTCAAGTTTTGAGTTACAACCTTACCAATTAGACCTTATTGCAATATTATGAAAGCTTGTAATACTTGAATTGTAAAACTGAAGATACTCCTATGTCTGATTCTTAGCAAAATACTACAGTGTCCTAACAGATCTTATTTTTGATATGTGGCACTGCCATGAAAGCTGAATTTATACTCAAATTCCACAGTCAAACAATTACAAGGCTCCCTGCCCTCATTTTAAACTATCCTTTGATTTAAGCCTTGAGATGAAGGATAAGAGTAGAAAACATGACAAAAATATACCCCAAAACTCCAAGGGCTGAATAAAAAGTAGAAGAAAAAAGACAGCAGTATTGCATTTAATCGTGTGTCTTAATCCATTTTCATGATTCTGGGTAACTGATTTGTGATTTACAATACTATCTTTGTGCCTAAACTTTTTGGAAACTTCCACGCTTCACAGGGTGCTTGTGAGCTATGGATGAGTCCAAGGCTGGTACTGCAACTGACCCCATGAAAAACAGTAGGAGTGTTTTCAGCCAGTGTCAGGCATGTATATGGGTGGCTGTATTAGCTGTCTAGAATGCCTTCACAGCTTCTTCCAAGGACTGGAGACTGCTAAAGAGTGATTAAGCTTATCCTAAAATAGGCCTGAAAACAGGACAGGTGAACTCTGCCCTTGAACTGCCTGTTTCTTGCCACTGGCCAAAAAGTGAGTCCACAAATATGAAGACATTTGAAATGGATTCCACACTGGAGTTTCCTCAACGGGACAGCATGTCTGTTCCACAGCAGACGTTTTTTGCTCTTAAAGTGCTCTAAAGGAAGAGCGTGTGTCTTTCATTTATAGAACCTCTTTGTTCTGTTAAAGTGATGCAAAAAGTGGGAAAAAAGACAACAGAAAATGAGGATCTAGTCTTAGTTATGTTACACTGTGGGCATGTCTGCAGAAGTTTTGCCGTGAGATGGATTTGCCCTGACCCAAAGCTGTGCAGCTGCTGTAGCAAGGTGTGTAGCCCAAAGCTGCAAGCCCATTCCTTCAGAGGTACTGACTGACTACAGCTCAGCAGTGCTCTGACCCCAGCCCAGCCCAGTTACAGCTCAGAACAAGCTGTAATCCACCCACGAGGCTGTCTGGTGTGACCTCAGCCGAATACTGCTACTGACTTTCTTCCTTTCTTGTCCTCCGTCCTACCACACCCTGAACTGTTACAATGATGAGCAGAGTTGTGTCTCAGAACAGGATCTGAAGCCTCCATTTCCTATGGGCTACAAGAGTCAACTGGGCTCCTGTTAGTGTCCTACTAACTGATTTCTTGCCTGTTAGGGCTTTTACTTTCATTTTTAAATAATAAGTGCTTGTAGCCATTAGCAATGTAAACACTTCTTTCATGATGACACTGTTCTTCTACACTCCAGCCAAGAGATACGCGAGCACTTTATATAAAAGATAAACTGAGTTGGTGAACAACCCAGCTCACAAAAGGCAGTGGCCTGATCATCAAAACAAACCTGGATGTCCAGGACATGTCCACACACATAGGAGCAGGCAAATCCTATTGTGTGCCTTGCCAGCCCCAGCTCTGAGCTGGGAAATGTATAGCTGGGTTACCCTGGTGCTCTCCTCTCCTCAGAGGCCTAGAGAAAGGCAGTGTGGATGTATAATATCCCTCATACCAAAACAGGCCCTCAGAGGGCACAGGCATTTCTGTGGACCAGGTGAGTTTGTTGGCCATCAGGGTGCTGGTCAGAGGTGTGTCATATCTTCTCTCTGACCACACTTTTCACATTAGCCATGTAAATCTTGTCCCCAGGGAGAGAGTTTAAACGGGGATATGTCTCCACAAAAGGTTCCTATTCTTACAAAAGTTTCATCAGAAAAGCCCCATCCAGCTCTGTGCTAAACTCCTACCCAGGCACTCCGTGGCATGGTGCCAACAACACTCATATGTTCCTGTTTTAGCAAGGTCTAGTGTCTCAAACACTCTCACTTCCCCTAAAGTAACAACTCTCCCAGAAAACAAACCTCAAGCGGCCTGTGATCCGCTCTCCCTCCCAAAGGGTGCCGCCTTCTCTTCCCATACAAAACCGGTTTCCTTCTGAGCCTTTCATCTGAAAACTCTGAAATTTTTCTGCAATACATACCTTTAAGCTGTGAGTGATACTTGGCTAGTCTTAAAATAAAATAAGTCCTTAAGTATGAATGAACTCACATACCTAATCCACATATTTCTCTTTACACCCTTCCTGCCTCTCCAGACCATCTTGTTTACTGCTAGCTTTCTTGGCTGCTTTACATAATTTAGCTCATTTTTGTACTTCATGAACTAAGCTCTTTTATGTCAGAACTTATGTCAGGGATTTCCTACTTCCCAGCACCTGGTCAGGATTCATTTAAACTGTATGTCTTCAAGTATAAAATCTTTTGGTGGTTTCAAATTAATTTTCATCACAGATTAACATGATAATCAGTGTCAGTAAGGGCTTCACTATCTAGCCTGTAAGTATATCATTAAGTCTAACTGTGTCAAAAAAAAAAAAAAAAAGCTTGCAGAAGAACCCATACTGAAAAGGTTTCTTGTAAGTTTGCATTATGTAGGCAGGGCTCCATGTACAGGACCTGTGACTAACATAAGGGGTAGTATTTCTGACCCCTGGCATTTTCAGCATATCTTGAAATTATTTGTGTCATAAAGTACAGATTGCTGTGAAGAAAGATGCTTTAAAAATGCAGAGAACAGCCTGTGTCAATGAAGAATCAAAAGGTTTCACATGCATCTTTAGAATATTGCTTTCTTTTTCAAGAAGGTGGGAGCTGATCTAAGAGTGTTTTTCCTGGAGAAGACATGCATATTTCATATTCAGTTCTAAACACTAGGAAATAATTCTAATTTTGTTTATGCTTTGTAAAGCAAAAGAAGTTTATAAGGCTAGTCACTGTGAGCACGAATTTGAAATAATATATCTAACCATTCTCCTGCCATATTTTTTCCAAGGAAAAAGAATAAACCTGTTAGAGAAATGTGATGCTTTCTCTCTGAATTTTCCCTGCTGCCCTCCAGCCATGGGTGGAAAGTGTCCCAAAGATATGAGGCCCAGACAGGTATACAGTCATTTTGAGATCCAAAACCAGATAGTTACTGGTTAGAAAATTAGAACAAGGTCATTCTGTTGTTGTTTTATAGACATGAGTTATGCAACTATAATTGTATTATTTCCTATAAAGATGCTTTCTTAATGCTTTATATGAAAATTCTGCATAATACAGGCGGGCAGGCAATGTGGTCACCAGTTATGTTTAGAATTAGTACACAGGAAGTCCATAACATCTGCCATGAAATTTTGCTCGAAAAATGCAGATTTTGTATTTATTTTGACAAGTGTATTTCTTCTATTTCAGGATAATATGACACTCAATCCCCTCTTTCAGTGAGGCATACCTCTGTTTGGCAAAGTAAGTAAATACTAAACACATAAAAAAAATTTAAAATCTAATATAAGTAAGCAAGCTTTAGCTTTCAACATTATTAGTTCCTTAAGTTTCATTTGAGGTAAAACATCCATGTTCTGAAAGTTGAATGGGAGCTTCTTTTTTGTCTATGGTTGCTGTAGACGAAGTGATGCTATCAAAATAACACAGCACAGCAAGTGAGCTACAGGCTTCACAACCCCCTGGAACTCAGAGATCCTCTGGGAGTATTCTACCAGATGTGTATGGTCTTTTCACAGTACAGAGAGGAGTTTCCATCAACCCTCATCTGCTCACTGACCTTCACAATCCCACTGACATTAAACTCTGCTTCTCTGCAGCACTTTGTGGGCACTGGGGTCTTTTCTGATTCAGATAGTTGTATTGCTTTTTCAGTTTAATCCCCTCTACCCCTGAGTGCTGTTTTTCACAAAACTTGAATATGAAAATTCTGTCATTTGCAGACTATAAACATTTGTTGAAGAAACTCCTATTTCAATTTCCATTCATCTTTGTCCCGCAAGTGCTATTCATTTATTCCCCTCTATACGTAAAAAGACTTTTCTTTCCAAATGTTTTTTCTGTAGCTGAAAGTACAGGAAGAGCACTGAAAAGTATTACTGAAAACTCTATAGTAACTACCAAATAGCAGAGTTAGAGATTTTACCTACTGGCAATGATTCAGAATTATAACTTGCACATATGCAACTTACATTTGCACTAAAAACTAATTTCCTTCTGATGCCATTGAAGAAAGATGCTGTAAAGAGCTTGTTCCTCCTCAGAAAAGCTAAGAAGCCCATGCTGAGGGACTGTTGGCCTCTCAAGCCTGTAATCAGAGCTGAGAGTGGTGAACTTTTCTTTCAGAGGAATCTCAGAACCATCCAGCGCTAAGCTTCAAATGTTAACCACTACTGTAAAAATAGTTCCTCTTTTTTTCATCTTTCACAAATTTTCTGGGATTACCTCCCTCTGTTCAGACAAACACATGGAACTGGGATAGTCCTGGCTGTTGCATAAAGATGAATCTCTTCAGTGCTAGAAGAGATGTCCAAGACCTTCCTTTACTGAGATAGAAAAAAAAAAAAAACATGCTGCAATAATCCTGGGCTTCTGTAGCTGTAGAAGGTCTTAGAGATTAGCTCAGGCTTTTGTAGGTCAGGATGTACTTCCTCACTTGCTCTCTGATCCCCTTGACTCATTCTATGACTAACACCACGATACCACAAGGGAGGAGCTTCTGAAGATGAACCTTTGATTGATGCCATCCATGAAGGATTTCAAAGCTCTGCACTCAGTTGGTTTTAGACCTGACTCCAAAAATTTAAAATCCTCCTCTGCAGGGCCAGGCAAGACAAGCTTTAGGGAACTACTCTGCCACAGAGAATCTGTCCTGGGTGGATGCTGGAATGGCAGAGACCTCTCTGTCACTTAGAGAGCTAATGCAACAACTAAAGCCAAAATTCAGTTAGTATACTCCTTATTTTATGTTATCTGAGTTGCTATAAGAACTACTACTTGCCCCTTTGAAGGTACTTGGCCAAAGACAAATCTTAAGCAACTGTGTTTATGTACACAGCATGAGCCAGAAGAACTTACAGCAAGTGTGAACTAAAAGAAATGCAAATGATGAAACTTTAGTTTTAATTTAAAATAGAATCTTTTTCATAGACAACATTTAGAACAGAGGTGAGAATATCAAAAGGAAAGGGACAAAACCTCACAACTCAAAGTCAAACAGGATTGTTTTCATGTCATACCTCCTTGGAACACAGTTGCTGCAGTTAAGATAATAAAAGACACTCTTCCATTAAGCTGTAGGCTTCCCATCACCTGAAAGCTAGGCTTTGTGTCTTCTCTTTGCTAAACCATTTACTCTCTCAAAGTGAAGAATTTCTTCCTTTGTTGTGTCCACAGATGAGATTAACAAGCACATATACTTTATACACTTCATTAATCGTTGTGATGATTCATGTGCATGGGGGTCAGACTCTAATCCAAGTCAGACCTCTAAAAATACTTGACCTCCAGATGTCTGTGCTGACTGCTGTAGCTAAGAGCAGAGTTTGGACACATTGTCTTTCTTTTCATAGTACCATAGTACAGATTAATCATATTCAAACTATCCTTACCAAAGACATACTTAGCAGTGTGCTGACGATACCTAAAGAGAAAGGACATTTAGGCAAGGATTTTGATTTTGGTTTTAGTTCAAAATTTGGCATCAAAGCAATCTGTCTATTGAAAGAGTCTTTGGCTATTAAAAGTAAGGTATAACCACAGTGCTGCACACAATAAGCTTGTTGCTAAACATGTCAGCCATAGTGAGAGCATCCTCCAGGGCACACCCCGTTGTGCCCAGGACTGTGCTCCAGGGTGCCCCAGACTTCTGCAACAGGTGTCAGGGAAGTACTACAACCAAACAGAAATGTTGCAAGAGAAGAATAACCATGATTCTAATCACTATTTATGCTTGGATTTAGCTCCATTCTTGGGTTTTGAGGTGCGCAGTTCTTCATGAGTCAAATTTATTCACAGATCTGAAAGGCTTTTTCTCCTGTCCTTTCACCCAATCCCGCAGAAATCAGATGTCTGCTTGCATCTGAGTACTGCTGTGTTGGTTGATTTAGTCTTTCTGCTGCACTACTCCAAATTTATTCTGTGATGTCCACCCAGAACACCCTGTCATAGGGATATTTCTTTTCCATACTTTTTAAATATGATCCCTTTCACTTAATGGCAGCCACTTAAAAGTTAGTTTTCTAACCTGAAGGTGATCCATCGTAAGTATATAAAAGAGGTGAGATGGCTAACTGTTGGCAAGAATATCTTTTTTTTTAGAGATGAATTCTTTAGACTGAATATAAAGGGTTATATCAGATTATATGCCAAATTTAAGAAGCTAATATTAAAGCAAGTAGGTATTACCCTAAGAGCTTTCTATCTGTGCAAGAATTTAAATGTTGTGCATTACACAAATCATACCATAAACCAAAGTCTGCTGGCTTTACTCAGAGATAAGATATATAGATATATAGATATAGCTATATATAATATATATATGTCAGATATATAGCTTATAGATAAGGTATTTTCCACCCTGTTGGATTACTTAGAAAATATTTACTCATCCCAGGGAGTCTGTTAATCATGTACATAAAGGGTCATATTTTTACCTGGTATAAATGGGAATAACTTCACTGATTTTAAAATTGTTCTTAGTAGCAGAAGAAACATACCACAGACCATTAACTCCTGAAAATATTGAAAAGGAGTCCATCAGATCAGAATAGATGTAGGAAGTTTAATATCTTCCACAATGATCTGTCTGATGTATTTCCTCATAAAGCCTGTCAACGATGGCAAAAAAAGAAAAAAAATCACAAAGGTCAAAAGCTCTTCTCTGAAACCATCTGCACTGCAGTTTCAATAGAGGTTGCTGTTAAATGTGGTGGATTCTACTTCACTTGAAGCACTTAGATTAAATCTGAATACCTTTCTGAATAGATGTGCTGTAGATCAAAGAGAGGCATTGAGCCTGGAGCAAAAAGGAATGAGTGGGTTTCTATGGGCTGTATTACATTAAATTTCAGAATAGATGATCTTAATGCTCTCTCCTCACCTGAACATATGAATCCAGTCTCATTTAGCTAGATTGTAATTCACAATTATGGAGATTTCATGAACTATAAAAATATAATTTTTAGTTTAAGAAATTGGCCTTTGAGGTCAGTGAGTACTCTTGAGTCACATTAAGCATTCTTTTCTTAGTGCAGATATCATATCCTTTTTTATTATCCTCCATTTTAGCAGGTTTTTTTCTTCACTTCCTCTGCTCCTGTCCTATTCTGGTTAGGAACATTCTTCTAACTTCTATTCTAAACTTGCATATGGCCAGTTTATATTTATATACTTGATTTCTGTCATTTCTTACAACTATGTCTTTTAGCCTAAATAGTCATTTTCTTTCTGTAACACCTTTATGAACTGAAAGACTGCTTTGTCCAAAAGATGCCACATTCTCCTAGTTTCTCCTCACAAGATGCTGAACCTTACCTTGTCTCTCTGCAGCACTTCCATTTGAGTTCATCTTTCCTGATTAAGGGAGCTCCACAACGGATATGAAATTCCAGATGAGGTCTGAAAAATAGCAACAGCCATCCCTCTTTCTACGTGTAATTGCTCTCCTGACCAGAGCTGTCTTTCTTGTCTGTATCACAGCAACAGCACACACTCATCCTGGTAAATAATATGTCCAAATTCCCATCCTTAGATTTTACCAGATTAGTTTCTGGTTTACGACACAAGGGGGTTTTTTATCACTGTCCAAGCTAAATACCTGACATTGTATTTTGCAGAAATTCATCCCATTCTAATCCACCAGACCTCAGGCTATTCAGCTTTTTCTCTGTATCTTGATTGCTCATATCTTGATCATCTCTCAACCCTTTGTGTCACTCTCATTTCCCATCAGCTTCTCTCACTCTCCACACTACAGGAAAAATATTGAAAAATAAAGATCCCAAGTCTGCTCCTTTACTGCTTCTGCTCTACTCCTGTATAAACTAATTTGCTTCAATGACAGCATCTTCCTTTTCAGCACTCTCTGATTACGTCTCTATTTTAAGCTTCTCCTTGCCCACCATAGAGTGCTTCTGTTGATCTCCATCTTCACTGGTTTAACAGATATTCCCCTGCACAGCATCCCATCACATGCTTTACAGAGATGGGATAGAAAGGAGCTCTTGCATTTCTGCATTTATTCTGCAACTTATCTGGAAGTACAGACTTGAGATTGCCTTATGCAGCAGGTATCTGCAAATTCTGATTTTTTTGTGAAACGTTTTATCTACCATATCTTTTAATATCCATCTGTACTCCTGCACCAGTTGATTGTGCAGTCTATTGATCATTTCTTGAAGCTCTGTTATGCTTAATGCATGTAATCACATATACATTCTGTAATGGGCTATACATGCTAAATTAATGAATAACATGAAGTGTCTCCCCTAACTAGCTCTACTTATTCTATAGTTCTTTGGATTTCTTCTCCTAGTAGTCTCCTAGCCACCATTGTCTCCTCCAAATAGTCCCTGCTTTTAAAGGCAAAAATAAAGTATGTTTTTAAGAAAGAAAAAAAAAAAGAGCTATATAAAATTAGCATTTCACTACTTTTTATTTGTTCCTGCAATAACTCATTTTTGATTACTGGAATGTAACATCTGGCTGTGATCTCTCAGCATCAAACTAGACTTTCATAACCAACTATTGTGTTTCCAGGCAATGTGTCTCCCAAATTATGACAACATACCAATATAGACAAAATGTGTTTATGAGCCTTCAACTGCAGTGGAGGATGTGAGATCATTGGACTGAGTTCTTAACCACATTAGGCTTGTTTGGGCGTCACTGCAGATTTCATGAGAAAACTTAAAGGCAGTTAAAGAGCAATCCCAGTGTACTTGGTGCACAGAGGAATCCTCTACATTTGCCAAATTGGTATAACTACTTTGGCTCCAGCTCTGGTTACAGAAAGTCTTTTGGGGCATGGCCAAGCAATACCGACCCTGACTGCTGCACTCAAAGCAGGCTTTTGCAATCCCGACACTTCTCCAAACCAAATGCTCGGCTCTAGCATCAGGAGTGGGGGAGAAAACAGGTCAAAGGGTCAATGACAGGGAAATACTGGGGAAATCAGGGAAAGAAGGAATATTGTGGGCTACTTAGGGCAAGGGAAATCGAGAGAGATGGGGGCTATACATGGACTGTGCTACACAGTAAACTACTAGCAACAGAGAACAGAGACAGACAAATTAAACACAGCTTTAGATACAAGTTCACACCCCTCAGTTTGTGAGTCATGTAACCCGAAGTTAAGGAAAAGAAACCCTAGTTTGAAACTGCACCCAGCCTTTCTCCTCCCTTATTCAGTTAATAAATAATTTTTGTAGATAACAATAACTGGTATGTGAAACTCATGCAATGATGGAGACTTCGGTCTCATATACATTACACATTATCTACTAACACACCTTGAGGGATGATTAGAACTTGTGTATGATGATGTGTAACTGTTGGTACCTGGCACATTACCGTTTAAATTAAAATATGGTGTGTAATGTAATGCACACATTTGCTGACGAAACAGGAAGGAAAAGGTACACTGCAGCAAACAAAATGTTCTTTTACTAAACTCTCTTTTTTCAGCATATGCTCAGCTTCTCGACTAGGGTGAAATTGATACTGCACCTTGTAGCAAATTTTAGTAAGATAGTATTGTTCCAGAAATTGTAAACTAAACATAAATTTTTCATAATGCTTTACACCTTTTAATTAGTTTCTTGGAGGCTTTTTGTCTGTTGAATATATCTTATTCTTCAGCATGTAAATAGCATCATTTTACTTGTGTCTTTTCATTACTTCAGACTTTGGCCCTGAAAATGTCCTGGACCTGTGCTGTGTCAGAGCCCTGCTTAACTCCCAGAGACCAGCTCTGTATGTGGAGCTTTGCTTGGAAAGGTTCATTGACACCTGGGCTGTTTGGGTAGCCAGGCACAATAAACTCTACATCTTGCTCAGAACTACACAGAGACTGACCCAACCACAGGAAAAAAAAAAAAAAAGGCAAATAATGGATATAGTAAATATTTGTATTCATAAGCAAGGAAACAAAACTTACAGGTTAAGAATGTCCAGAAAGATTTGGTCAAATAAATTTTTTTCTGTTAAAATAAATTGCAGTACAACCACAAAAAAAGCCCCCAAACCTCTCATTATTTTGAGATCTTAATCAAGGTTTACTTAGCTTTTATTTTCTCCACTCTTATGACAAAATTAATGTGCCAATGTTAATTAGATGTGCTTAACAACACATGAAAGTAACCCCAAGCAGAACTGGAAAAAAAGGTCAACTTTTTACTTAGCTAAACATCTGTGGTGAGAAGAATTTTACTGAAAACCTTAGCACAGCAAAATCACACACACAAATAAGCTGTAGTCTGTAAAAGTCACAGCCATTCATAAAATGTAGTACACAAGGTTGTTAGAAAGAGCTAAGAGAAAGACCTTTCTATTCCAAAACAAATTTACAAAGTCAAAAATTAAACAAAGATTGGTGGAAGGTAAGAGAAAGCAGAACAGAAAGCATTAATTATTTTGTGAAGGACAAAAATGCAACAAAAGAAGGGAAATGAGAAGCAGCATTTTGCCAGGAAAGCCGTCATTTGATCTTTTAGAAGCAGTTGTTCATAGAAATTGGCAGGGAAGGGACTTCCACGTCCATAACTCCAAGTCAGAGGTGAATGGGGCTTTAACCTTATACTTCTGGGACAATATTTGTAAAGAGACAAGAAAGAGACACACCCAGGGTCAAAATGAGATGAGGAAAAACATATGAGAAACTAGAACTCGGTTTCTCAAGAAAAAATAGAAAATAACGGAACTCCTCCTTCTCAGGTAGTGCTGTGTCTTAGACCCAAATAGCAGGAATATAAATTGGTAGCTGTCACTGTTCTTTTTGTTAAAATGCCAGCAGCAAATGCCTCACAGAATATATGTGTAAACACAGCTTGTAGCTGAGGTATTCTCAAAAGGTGAAAACATTACTTACTAACTGATAAGAAAACAAATGCAGCAGAATGCCAATGCAAAACCTGTGAGATACCTGGCAGTAGGGTGGATGGATACAGCAGAAACTAAATAATGACCTTTTAATTTATGCAAAATATTTTCAAATATTCATAACCCACCCAGCTATGACAGAGACTAACGTGTACTGAGGTGGGGCAGTGTTGGGGTGTATAGGCTTATCCCTTACTGAATGCTATTCTTCAGTCTGAAAGTCTAAAAGAAAGTTGGGCAAAGGAAAGTAATTTTTGTTATGAGGAAGGAAAACATCTAAGCATCTACAGGAACGCACAGTCGTCTACCAACACTGTGAAAGTAGATGGTTTCTTGCTTTCTTCTTTGAATGCCCTCTTGGTTCTCCTGCAAAAATGCTGGGCACCTTACCTGGGATGGATGAAGCTTCTTCCTTGACAGGAGTGGAGACAGCTAGCACCACAAGCTCAAGGTGAAAAAACCTCAGGGAAAAACCTTTCTCTCATATTTGTGAGCTATTCTCTTCATGCATGTGTTCAGACAGGGTTGCCTAAAAGCACTGTAGAGCATCACTCCCATAAAGCATAATTACTATTGTAAACAGGTTATTTTCGACTTTTTGCTGGTGTATGACTATCTAACCTTGAGCAAAAGCCAGGGTCCTGCTGCCACAGACCGAGGACCTGTGCATGATGCTGAGCCGTTTGTTCCCGGCTCGCAATACTGCGAAGGGGCAGGAGATGGCAGAAGGAAGCCCTGAACTGGCATCCCACCAGACCACTGGGAAAGCCCTGCTGGGAGCTACTCAGCAGAGGACAAAACAGCCACGTCTGACCTCCGTGTGAGGATGGCTTTTCATCTTGGCATTTTAGAGTGTTTACTCTGCCTTTGTGTATTATCCTTCAGTAGCAGGGATGAATGTTAAAAGGAACAGGAAAACTCACATTATCAATGAATGGCTTAAGGGCTGCTGCAATAAGCGGAATTCTTGGCTTTTTTGATCATGGGACAAGCTGAAAACCGAGCAGAAACATAAAACACTTAATCCTGTAATAGACTGGCTGTGAATTTCTCTTTTCACCCTGTTATTTTGTTCTGCTTTTGTAACCATTGCTGAGATCAGATTCTGGTCCTTTATGGCAACTTTTGGAGAGTCATGTTCCAAAGGACAACAGTCCTCTGAATTCTCAAAAAAGGATGACACACCAGATTTGGATCTCTTGAACAGCTCATTTTATATGTTTTAGCCAGGTGCTTTGCTTAATGAGACCTTCATGCACTTTCTGCTTGCAAGGGCTCATTTGCAAACTGGTCCAAACACACCATCAGAGAGAACACCAGCACAATGCCAGTGCCAGTCCTGCTTTCCTTCATTCAGTGTTAAGCAAGCTGTCAAAGGCAACGCTCCTCCCTCTCGAGTGAAAATTTAGTGAAACCACAAAACCCTTTCATCCACATGGAACTTTAAAGGGGAGTTATTGCATTTTGACAAAGCTGCAAAGATGAAGACAGAAACATTATTTGAGCCTTGAACATTGGCTGATTTCTTGCTAGTCTCCTCGCTTGATCAAATACCTTAAAATGAGAGTCAGCAGCTAAACTAATCTGTTCTGGAACAGATGCTACAGGCAATGCCCGAGTGAGCAATGACCACAGCTAAGTCTCCAAAGGTAGCTGTAGGTCACTGCACAGAGCTATTGCAGAGTGGGCTGACTAGGAAAGTCTCCTTTACCTGCTTCTCTGCTCTTTTCTTTCTCCCCACTTCAAAATTCCTGGAGAGCCCAGTGCTCTGAATGACTCACTGTCATCATTGCTTTTCTGGCAAGCTCTTCTCTGCACCCTTATTGCCTCACATGAGGAGAGGACAAGGAGATGGGGACTTCGATTGGCTGCCTCATGGTGTGCCTGCTGCCTGCAGCACCCCGAGGTGATGGCAAATACAGACAGCCTCTGCCCCCAGGGCTCTTCACGGAGCTCTGCATCACTGCAAACAGACCCATGCTCATAACAGCACTAAGAACTGAACACAGAGGTGCTCAAACTTAGCAGCACTTACACCACATCCCTTTGCACAGTCAGATTGGTGTCAACACGACTGCAGAGGGTAAGATGAAGGCCACTGTTGTTTTTTAATTGGTTTAGTTCAAGAAGGAGCAGCAAGTGGCTAATCACATTTTTAAAGGAACTGAACCTCTTTAATGTGTCTGGCCTCCCTCCCAGGTCCAGGTGACCAAAGCAGTAACTGCATTGCCTTGGTGCCCCTCTCAAAGGCCAGCCTAAGCACAGCACCACGAAGCAGCACTCCCCTGGTGTGCCCACCCAGCATTCTGTCTGCTGACACTCTTGTCCTTGCTCCCACTGCCCTGATAAAGTGTGGTACAAATTGGAGTTGTTTGGGTTGTTAAATAAGACCAGCTGTGTTAATTTTATCTCCACTCAAAACAAAGCAAAACAAACACACACAGAAAGGGTTTGACAAGGGGAAAGAGAAGAAGGAAATCAATAGGGAAATAAATAATGGGTTTTAAGCTTCTGAGAGGGTATTAATGCAGATTAAAGAGCAAACAAAAACTCTGAAGCAAGCTGACGGTGTCCTTTTAAGTGAACATGTGTGGGTTTATACATTCACATATGCCCTACAGGTGCACTTGCCAGCTATCCAACCAGACTGTATAAAAAGTATGCATGATTTTCTCTCCTCTCCCTCAACCCCACCAGACATATTTACTGTAAAAGAAGCTGAACAAGTTTGGTCTCTTCCTAAGAGAAACTGTTAATAATTACTTCAGGTATACAAAGACTTGCCGCTTTTCTTTTTCTCTTAACACAAAAAGTTCGGTAAGGTGTTCTGTTTATTAGCCTCAGCACTTCAGCCATCACTCTGATTTTCAGACATTGTGAAGAAATCTTTTTGTAGGAAGAAAAAATTGCTGCTATCTCTTCAAATAGTTTCTGTGAGATTTCTCAGAAAAATCCATGAGAATGTTGTTGATACTCCTTGGTGGAGTTCAAACCTGTCAAAAGATGGGTCCTGGAGCAAATTTGAAGGCCAGCTTGTCTTGACGTCTCACATCAGACACCAAGTCTGCCACTCTGTGATTGAACAAGTGACCAAAAGAAAGCATAGAAGCCCCTACTCCCCATTTCTCTTGAGACTGCTAAGGAGAGTGCCATGTCCATCAATAAGAATGACATGGGAGGAGGGCAGCAAAAGAAGTACAAAAAAGCTGAACCATGGCATGGTGATGGGACTTAATCAAACCTTGCTGCAAAGCTGGTGATTTTGATGAGAATGACAAATTTAAATTTAACAAATTTAACAAATCAAGTATTTTCCTGTCAATTGATTTTATAAAAAATCTGTAGAAGACCAGGCCCATTTTGCACCCAGTAAATTGTCACATTTTGGGATGGGTCTTATCACTGCACGGAAAGCATTGTCCTTTTTCATAAAACCACAAACTCTCTTACGACCATTATTGCCAGTAGCCCCCATCAGTATCTGGAACATCTGCAGTTGAGTCAATTGGCCGTGTAACCAATGCCCAACCTGTTGTAGAAGTGAGAAAAGAGTAACAAAATTAAGTAAATTATGCTTTTAGTAATCAAAGATTTGGTGATGCCCATGACTTTTCCAGATGCCTAGACAACAGGAAAAGAAAGTCAGAGAGGCAGAAAGATATCTTTAAAGATCTTAGCTCTATCCCACTTGTAGGTGCCCATCTCCTAAAAATTTACCTCTGCAAATCTCTCTCTTCCTCTATGTAATCCTCATTCTAACAGTTCACTTCCACATGTCTGACAATCATTAATGTCTAAAATTAAACCTACTGCAAATTTTTCCCAATTTTTTCACTGCTCTTAACCTCATACTTCCTCCAGCCCATGATCAGGGAAAATTTTAGATTTTGCACCCTCTTTCAGTCAATGTATGAGCCAAGTCAACTTGCCTCCTCCTACATAATAATTCACAGATTCATCCTTTCTTTCAGCAGCCAGCTGAGGCTCATAGCAGCATCCCATCTTTTTGCACTTTGGCTGTTATAATCTGGTCTCCAGCCATGTTCCAGCAATACTGCTGCCTTCACTTCCATCCAAAATAGCAGGATTAGAACCCTGTTCTCAGCTCATTGCTTTGGCTGCATCACCACTCTCCTTGTGTCCTTACAGTGGCTTTGTAGTTTTGAACACCAGCAATTTACCTTTGCCTTTCAGATCCTTCACATTTAGCCTCACCCTATCTGTCAAATATATTGGCCCATCAAACTGCCAGCTTCTGCCTCTGATCTGACAAAGATGACAGCGTTGATCACCACTTCTGCTTCTTCCTTTGTCACCTTTATTCTTTCATCTGCCCATTCCTTGTGCGAGAGGAATATTACTAGGGAAAATACATAATTTCACCTCCCCTGGAGGCTTCTCCATCTAGGGACAGAGAAATAAACTCCATAACTCCCTTCCTGCACTGGCCTAACAAATGCAAGGCTGTGATTTCAGCATTCCTGCTAAACCCTGTTCAATTTGTACTTGTATTTAACTTGCACTGAGGTCATCTTCCATGACTGACATTGGGAAGAGTTGCAGCCTTTGCTGCCTGCCTCTGACCTGCACATCACATGGGAGCCCTTGCTACTTTTAGAAGTGTTAGCAGTGACTGTGAGGAATCTCTCTCTGGAATTATTAATAAGGAATCCAAATAATGTTATTTTTGTAACGATAGGGGGCCATGTCCATGAAAGGTATTAAGTGCCTAACTTAAATTTTAGACGTCTAACCTATGGAAATCAGTATCAAATTAGTAACTTTAGAGAAACTAGACAGCCTCCTCCCTCTAGCTCTGCAGATATGTTTTTGAGACCTCAAGTCTCAAATGGCTGCAGCAGAGAGTGTGGGTGGTTAGCTCTGCCTACACCGAACTACAGTGCAAGGTTTTCCCTATAACTGCATCTCTTCCCAGCAAGGGAAGCTCAGTTTCTGGGTCATTGCTGTGTCAGCCTCTGCTGCTTCATCTGTTTTGTCTGTTTTACACATATTCTCTTTGTCTTCTCATCGCTTCTCCTGCCAGTCAGTGAACATGAGCCCTAGATAATGGCAGTATCTTACAGCCATAGCAGCATTCCTGCTTACACTTTGATATGCTGGCCAGTTCCCGCTCAGATTGTCGCTCATAAGGTCTTCCTCCCTTAGCCTAGTTATGAGCCAGGAAAGAACAGCTTCATGCCCTCTGCAAATGAGCAAATTATGGTTGCTCAGCTGCCACATCAATACCTGCCTTTAAGGTAATGACCTGGTCACAGACTCTAGCATTGCAACGATTAATTTTACCGAACAAAGGTGTTTATTCTCAGCTATCGTTATTATTCTGCTTGCTTAGGTCTTGGGAACCTCTTTGGGCTATTGACTTGATGCTCTTTGGGAGAGGTTATGGAATTGGATTGCTCAGGACTTTGAGACAGCTAAAATGGATATTGATGACTAGGCTCATTGTTATATAATTGCAGAATATCAGGAGGCTGTTACAGTCAAGTAGTTTTGGCCACCTCCCCTTCTTTCATAGAAGCCAAAATCTTGTACCTGGACTGTGTTGCCTAACCAAACTGTGGTTTTTCTGGCCATTTTTCATTTGCTGCTTCTACTACTATGGATTCTTGGCAATGAACCTTAGTGTTGCTGCCTGCAGGATACAGAGTTAAATGACAGAGTTTGGAAGAGGTTTTAACTTTATTAACTCTTAGCTACCAAAGGGGAATGGTGTTATATTTGGATTTTTTTATTCTTTTGATGTTTCTAGAAATCCCACTGAAACACTGTTGACTAAAGTTCAGTCACTCATAAAACTTTATAGATCATTAAAATTTCTGTTTATTCCAGCTCTGAGGGAGATGTAGGTTACACTAGTTTAGATGTTACTAACCTTTATTCCTTAACAACCAACAAAAATCTGGTCCAAATTAAATCCCAGAGATTTAGTTTAGAGGTTAATTTTGCCAGTGGACAGCCTCGAAAATTACGTTTTGTCCCGAAAAAATCATAATAATTTATGTTTCATTTTTTCTCCCTGAATACAGAACATGGACCAAAAGTCAAATAGATGGGAGTCCTTGTAATGTTGTCAATTCTTTATAGGAGGAGATACTTTTTAGTCTAAAACAGTAAGTGAAGTTTACTTACTTCACTTTCCATTTCACTGGGCCTTGTACCCTGATTGCTCACACTGAACACCCACAAGCTTACTCTGGTCCCATTTTGGATGAACCAAGTCCCTAAAAATCAAAACCTTTGAAATTTCTGGATTACAAGTATTGTTCAAATAAATGTATAAACTGTGTGGTGTTGTTACAGCAAAAAGATCTATCACACAGCTTGTGGGTTCTTTGGACAACCCCAACAAGGTACTTCAGTGGAACAAATGTTTTCCAGCAGAATGTCCTGAGGAGGAAAATCTGACCTCGACAAAAAGGATCCATCATAAGACAGTGAATTTAATTACTGTGACTTCCCTTGCATTGAGTTGTGTCTATTTGCCTGTTTTGCTCCCTATCCGTAATTATATGTCAGTTTGTTTCCTCCTGTTTCCCATACTCTTCTGGTATACTGCCTTCCACATCCATACAGACCTGTCCCAGGGCAGCACTTTACACTAACCTTCAGCCTGTGAACTGCCTCAGGAGACTTTAGCTTGTGCTTAACTGTAATGAATTTTTCTGACCGGGATGTTCAAATACTGAAATGCTGGAAAATATTTAGATAGGAGTACCAGGTAATTTTCTTCAGGCTCCTGCTCTCTTGGTACAAGTGTTTCAGGGTAGTTATTTTTAGGTGCTGTCTGCGTGTAAAACTGAAAAGCACCAATGATTTTCCCATGCTAAATCATCTTCCTGGTCAGTGTGCTCCTTTCCTGTTTCAGGTTTCAGTGATGACTAAAATTAAAGAGAAATCTTTAGCTACTCTGAGGTCAAAAAGATCTCAATTGGAATCTCTAACATTTAGCGTGCTCTGTTGATGCTGCACTGCTCTATAGAAAGCTCTTGAAAGCTTTGCATAGTAAATGCGAGATTTACATGCTGTCTGAAACTCACCAGTTTCAAAGGATCTGATTCTTAGTTCAAGAGCTGCATAAATACACGTTTTTCCTTTTTTATAGGATTACTTTAGAACAAACACATTGTGTTATGATCGGTAATTAAATCAATAAATCTCTGAAACAATTCACAGCTTTTTGATTTATTTCAGTGGTCAGTGCAACATCTTGTGTTCACATTGAGCTCTTTGAAAATTATATATGGCTATGTTGACAAGTTATTTTTTTCCATTCCATCTCTTTCTCACTTCCTAATGAGACTGAAGACTGCATATAGCTCAACTATTTTTTCATAATGTACTTTCTGGAGTACTTAGCACTTATGTTTCATATCAACTTTTATTTTGAGTAATGAATTAGTACTTCAACCCCAAAATCCCTCTGACAAGAACTTGAATGCACATGTATTTTCCCAAGTATCACAAATAACACATGCAAATGTGCACACAATATACATGTGTGCTCATCAAGGAGGAGAAGGAAGGTCTATCAAAACATTTGGATCTTCATTTCAGGCAGGCATGCTGAAGTTTGGATGTTTGTTCAAAGTCTATCCAAATGTATCTGAATCTTTTGGCTTTGGAAATCAATCGGAAATCTTGCAAGGTCAAACTTTCTCATGAGATTACCTCTAATACCTCTCAGCTTCAGTCAGGCCAGTAAAAATACCACAAAATGCTCTCTTATCCCCTTTTTCTCCCAGCTGAAAATGGAAAAGATGAGGAATGTGAAAATTAAACAATTAATCAAAATTTTTCCAACCCTCAGGAAAAGGCTTGGTTCAGTTCAAGTTTGGGGTTTTTTTACAAGGTTTCAGGTTTGCTCTTGTTTTATGCAAACTTGTTCAGAGAACCCAAAACTGTATGTGAATTGCACTAATTCTCGTGGTCAGAACTGCTCCTGTTAGCTTTAATGGGCTTAATAAAAGCTCCAGAGTCTTTCAGTTTCAGAGTACAATGTTTACTAGGGGTTTCTATCCTTACATGCAACCACATTCCCAGTTTTTTCCCACTTCCTGATATTATGGGGTACTTTTTTTCAGCAACTCTCCTGACACATAAGGAAAACACCGATCTATAAATCTATTTTAACTGTGCAGAGGCGTAGTCAAGCCTATACACCACACACATTATAGTGGGCTAATGTGGAATTTAATGTGATACAGACACATTGTTCAGGGATGTTGTACATCAATGTACCATACATGCTTTTGACCCAGTGATGATTTCCTGAAACACTATCTTCTGCTGAGAAGGAATTCCAGGAACACTGTTGCTTTGATCCTGGTACTGCAAAGATCTTCTTCAGAACTGGTGAGTTCCTGAAGTTCTTTTCAGTTCCTAAAGCCTATATCTCATGCAGATTAGGAGCAGTTTTAGATGATTCATCAAACAACATGTCTTAGGATGACTGTGAACTGTTACCTCAAAGTTGCATGAAAAATGACCATACTGTAAAAAATAAATAAAAAATAAAATAAAATAAATTTTTTAAATGTTAACACACAAATATAATTCTCCTTTGTAACTGAGGAAGATTTTGAATGGCTGCTGGTTGTCACAGAATAATGGCAGCATCAAATAAAATGTTTCCAGGTGGAAGTTCTTCTTTCTCCCTCTTGATTCCTCTTCACACTGGTAAGTGAAATGCCAAGGAAGTTATTCCAAAATTAAGTTTTTGCCAAAATGCTCTGTAATGAAAATAGAATAAACATTAAATTCTTGACCACTTTACAAGAAAGGAAGTTAAAGCCATGAAATTACACAAATTTTATTATTGGATTGTTTGTTTTTCTCTGTAAAAAAGTGTATGGTACAATAGATGAAAGGTATGAATTAATTAAGAAAAGTTAATACAGTTGCAAGTATAAATCTGGATTTTCTCTGTATTTCAACAAATGTGAGAATGCCAAGCTTGCACTTCTGAAGGTGTCCGTGTGGCGATATGCAAAATATAATTCGTTTTCTTTTAGATTTTAATGACATTTGTTCATTTTCCCACTGGGACTGAAAATTAATTATAAAGAGTTGCACATTTTCCAGTGATCTTGCTTTGTTTTGAACACTACTGTTAATTTCATCTGGAGTTTGATGATTAAGTTCTTTATAAGTCCGCTCTACACAGAAAAACACACACACTGTAAAAAAGAAAGAAATAAAAAGGATTTATCCCAACAAGAAGCCTTCACTTTTCCAAGAGGTCTGTTGAATAGAAGGTGTTTCAGACACTCATGATGCAATTAAAATTAGTCATTGTACTGAAGTCAATAGCTGGCATGAGGCAAGTAACTTTACTGGGATTAGTCCCAGTTGCATTTCAATTCAACTCCCAAATTTCAGCTGTACTGAATTATTCCTGGTTAGACAAAAGAATGAAGTTATGGGACAAAATGGAGGGATAATATTATTTCAGCAGTCTAAAGAGATGTCCATCATTTGTTTTGAAAGCTACATAGATGCATTTACTCAACATTTTCAAAGGCTTGGGTTTATTTCTTAATGTTGTTCTTGTCTTCACCATTTTCCCTCTGTTCCCAAATTACCACTAACTGGTAATATTGAGGGAGACTTCAGTTTAAGTCAGAAAGACCAATAAGAACTCGTATCACACTAAAATTTGTGCTTGCCATGCAAACCAGCTCAAGTGTACTCCTTAATGTTCCAAGTTTAATGGAGTGGATTTGAGATATTTTGGACTACGTTTTTGCTCGTAAAACAATTACAGTCAGGACATCAGTTTGAACATTTCCCAGGATGATCTGTTAAATATAATTGTTAGAATACTTCCCAGTTTTGACATGAGACAATTAATACTCTCCCAAACAATGCTAAGGGGTTAGCACAGGGCAGAGACTTCTCCCAGGAGGAGTATAGACAAGGTTGTCCTGTTCTGAGAAGGAAACATTTTTAGCAATCACAAAGTCTGCCATGACACTTGTCCCTGAGATTGATATCTGTCCCATTTTCTCTACTGTAGGGGTCAGCTGCCCATATGCAGGGCAGGGAGTCCATGTGCCTGCTCAGGATGCAGTGGTCAGTGCAGCCAAAAATGAAACTCAAGTGAGTTGCCATGAAGAGAGCAAAATCTTGAACTGCATTCTCTACCAGTAATGACCAAGATACATCTGAATTGGACGTGTTTGGAAGAGTAGTGGCAGGTCCTTTACATGTCAGTTGTTTGACAAATTATCTAAGTATATTTCCTTATGCCCAAGAACACAAATTCAATCATAGCAGATTAATCTTGAACTGATGGAAATGGGATTTCTTGCATATGAAAAATAAATCTGATACTACTTTTATATGTAAAACTAAACCGTATCTTTATAGAGGAGAATGAAATTACATAAGACAGTGAGTAAGAAGCTGAATTCCTCATGGGACTATTTTTTTTATCCTGAAGACTGGCATAACCTCTCTGTTATATTGTGTTAAACAGTTATAAAATTCTTCTTCCAGTAGTTTGTGCATTCCTTGGCCGCAATAAATAATACTTTTTCTCTCTTTCTCATTTTTCTTTAAGGGAATTTAATCATTAGGAGTGGTGCCAGATTTGTAGCACTGGAAAAGGAAGACTTCAGCTTTATGGAAGGTAAGCCAGTGGGTAGCAAGAATGCAAATATATTCATGATGCACTTCCACTTTTTAGCTTCACAAGGAAAAATACTCTCTGGAGCATTCTGTTTTTCACACTTCATTAAGAGCTTTACTATGCTCTAAATACACCTTTCTATGTGTATGAGCATGTGACAGAGTAGAGGATAGAAATATTTATGTACCCTTTTCTTAGGGTTTCCTTTTCTTTCTTCAGTCAGAATGAGTGGTTGGACAACAGAGGAATTGTCTCCCCAAACCAACAGCACTCTCACTGTCTGGTGGTCAGGAGGTTGCACAGAAATCAAAAGATTAAAGATAGAGAAACCATGGGAACTCAACACTGGTTCCCAGGTCAGATTGCAGGCAGGCTTTCTGCCACCAGAAGTCTGTCTGTTCTTCCCTGCAACTTCCCTTCCTGATTCTTCCTGGGAACCTGCACCACGAAGGTGGGAGGCAACTCTATGAGCCATGACAGTCTCAGCATCCACCAGCTACTGAGGGTTTAAACAATGGCTCAGATGGATCAACAAACAGTCCTTATTTCATAGTCACCTGTCCTCAAAGCAGCTGCACAGGACAGGAGGGAGGGCTGGGGCTGGAGACAGAGGACAGGACAGCACAGCTGACTCTCTTGTCTCTGTGCACGCAGTACAGCACGTAATGGCAGCCTGTATCTTACACTGGAACTGTACTGAACTGCATCAGGAAAAGGGAAATTTATGTGATGGGAACAAAATACACAAATTTAAGAGCTGGACTAGAACCAGTTACATATTTCGCTGGGTAATATCAATGATAAATTACCAGATTTGGTAACTAGATTTTACAGAAGTATGAATCTTGTATGTGTCCAGAAGAGAAGATTTAAAGTGAAATGGGATACAATGTGGTAGGAAAAAATTCCAAATGGCTGCCACTAGTAAAAACACAGTTTGGATCTGTTGTCTAAGCAGAAACATGCAATTTTCCAGGGTATAAATAGAGTTGGTGAATTTCTGTGTCAACAAAAGGGCAAAAATGGTTTAAGGTAAGTTAATAGAAAGGCCATAGTTCAGTGCCAGTCATTTCAAGTCAGAGTCCTCTGACTGCATATCAAATGTATACAGACTGCTCTAGTTTCAAGCTAATTGGTTTGGGATTTTCCAGTGCTCTGTACGGCTTGATCAGGAACACATGAGACCATAGAAGTGTCAAAGGATATCATTGGCAATACCTCAGTAGCAAATCTTTCCTCTTTTCTTGCATGGTCCATTTAATCAAACACTTGTATCAGTGGCAGATGCATTGCAAAAACACATTTTTTATTTTTATGCCCTTTTTATGAAAGCTGTAAAGTTATATGCTCAAAAGACTTTGGCTAAAAAAATTATGTGAAAATGGATAACATTTACTTTTCCTAAGCTTGGGGTGGAGTAAGCAGTTCACATTTATGAATATCCCTGAACACAATGCATTTTTATTAACATTTCTACTTACCAGCTATTACCATATGTCTGATTTAAAATGCACTTTTGAAAGATTAAATTCAAAATACCTGCTATCTTTATGCATATGAGGAGGTCCAACAATTCATACAAGATGCATTAGGGAAGACTGAAAAAAAGGCTGGCTGATGACTTGTTTTTCCATATTTTACCTCTTTATGCCAACCTGAGGATATCTTAAATACATTAGAGAGGCATTCTGCCCACCAATGGGTGTTTAGAATAATGGCATTATCTGAAGTGGCTCAAGCTGACAAAACAATCAGGGCCAAACCTGAGCCCCCATTTTTTATGGAAGGAAAATTCCCATTGACGTCAATGGGAGTTTTGCCTGACTACAAAATAAGGAAATTGGCCCCAAATGATATCTCCAAAGGGGGCTTTACTCACAACATAGCAGCTGTATCTCATGAGCCAAATCTCCAGGTTTCCATTATTCTTCTCCCAGCCATTAGTGAAATTACTGAGTGAGCCAAAGTAAGAATAATACCTCTGCTCTGGGAAGTGAGGGCTAAAGCATGCACCACATATTCTGCATGTACACGCACAGTTTACAGTCATGTCACTGTTCTCAGAAAGAAAGTTACAGTAACAGGCCACCATGCTTGCTACAGTAAAACCAAGGGAATTCACAGCAGGGGCATCAAAGTGATAGAGCACCATAAAAGTCAGCAATGAAAGGACCTATGGTTAGATTCAAAAATACTTAGGCCCCTGAAAAGGGTTTGGTTTGGGTTTTTTTCGATTCAGATCTTTTTACACAGTGACTTCTTGGTATAATAAACAGGAATAGTTATCTGAAAGTACAGATCAAAAGTCCAGGACTCTCCTCCTTCAGGAAATTGCCCAGATCCCCCTCTTTTTCTCTGGCCTTAACTCTCTTTTTTCCATTTATTTTGACAAAATGAACTAAGTTCACTTCCCTTTGCTTCCCCACATCCATGGTTTAAGGCACTTGTGTGGTTGATCTGAATCTTCATGTCTTTATGATGAAGAGGGTCTGAATCCAGATTTCCTACACCTCAAAATTGAAGGCTCACACCGTTACATTACTATATAGAAGAGGATGGGATGGATGTCCTCATGCTCTAGCTTTATAATGAGGGTGGCACCCAAAAACAAATTTTGTGAGGAATCCCTTTGTTCATACATTTTGAGTAGATTCTGCTTTCCAGATGAAGTCTCTCAGTGCACTTTGGATGAGGAGGTGGCTAAGTTCTGAACCCCAGGCAAGCTTAGGCACAACATCTGTCCAAGGACACTTAGCTTACTGGGATAGTCTTCTCTCACATACTCCATTTCTGTCCCTTACCATCCCTGACCCGTGTAGCAATGTGGAGTGCCAAATGACAATTAGCAGCTCGACAAGAAAATTCAAAAATAAGTGCTTTGTCACCAGTTGTCAAGGCTTGAAAACAAACCAGTGAAAGACTGCAAGTCAGAAATACAATTTTAATAGGAAGAGGGAAAAAAGGTAGAATAAACGCAATAGTAGAAAAAAGAAACCTTACAGAGTCAGAATACAACCTGGCACCCTGTTGGTCGGGGTGTTGGTAGCAGTCCAAATGAGGTAGTCCTGTTGAGAGTAGTGATCCTATAGAGGAGTCTGGTCTCAGAAGGTCCAGCGGTGGCTATGTGGGTCTCGTCCTCTGGGAATCCAGTGGAAAGGCTGCCTGTGGTGTTCGAAATCTCAGCTTATATCCAGGATGGAATGCTTGGATTCCTCCCTCTGGGCGGAGCATCCCACAATGGGATGATGTAATTTTGTCGGTCATGTGGCAAGGCGTTGATGGGCCATTAACAGAATATTGTCCGGAAGGGGTTATCTGTGAGTCATGTGGTGAAACCCATTAACAGGAGATAGTCTGGAGGGAGGAGGCAAGCAACACCACCCACCTGGTGTCAACAGTTCATGCAGATGGTAATAGAATACACTGCAACCCAGGACACCAGTGCAAAACCATGAAGCCTTGGTGAATCAGCCCATTTACATACTCTCTGTTCAATAAATTTTGCTCCACAAATGAATAATGCTAAGCCACCATGCCTGCTACATGAGGTCTTCTTAACCAATATCCCCCTGCCAGAGATCCTATAATGCAACGTTCTGGGTTATGCAACCTGCACACTGGTGTTTCAATGGGAAAAATGCAGGTTATGGAGAATGCAGGTTATGGAGAATGCAGCTCAGCTGAGCAACAAGATCGCTGGGTAATGACATATGGGGTTTTTCCTGATCTTCACTTCTTCTGGCATCACCAGCTAGAATAACATTAAAATAAAAATATAGATCAAAAGTATGAAAGAAATGGAAAAGCAAGAGTTCTTTTCAAAGGTCATTGAAAATTCACCTTGAAAATGGGGGAACTTAAATACCAGGATGTTCATCAGTCCTGTCACCATGAGTCACAAAGCCTGTAAGGAACAGAACCTTAGAGATCCCTTTTTATGTTCCTTTACTGTCTCCAGTAGTCAGCGTTGATATTAGCTGAGCTGTTCTCAAGTTGTGTGTGATAAAGGTCTGACAGTCCAGTGACATGCTTACCATATGGTCCATCCACATACCAGTCAGCTACATGGGAGCTCCACCTTGATGGCCTCTGACCCTCCTTTGTAGTACCCAGGATATGTCATTGTGGACTAAAGCACGGCATTCTGCTCATTTCAGCAGCTGAATGGGCTGCATCCACAGTAATGCTGGCACTTTCCTGGTCAGGGACTGGGCCATATTGGCACGATCCAAAGAGCAAACACACAAGTCCCACACAAACGTTCAGCATTACTGTCAGGCCATCCTTGTAGAGAAGTCCAGTAAGCTTGGTGTATCAGCCACTCCTCCTGGTCTTGTGCCATGAGTGAACTTGAGGATACACTCTGTCCCATCATCCTGATCTCCAAAGAAGTTCTCTTCATAGGGTGAAAAAACCTTGCAGTTTTTTTCAAACTGTGACCTGATTTTCATATTCTATTGATGAGTTCTCAACTATGACATAAGTTTAAAATAATTTTCTAGTTAAAGTTAGGTATCTGCCAAAGAGAAAAAGCAATTAGTATATAGAGTTATGCTTTTAAAATTGATGGAAAAATTGCCCTGACATTGAAATGAACATCAAAAGTGTTGTGATCGAATTGGTCTCTTAAAGATGAAGAACAACACATGTTTCACCTTCACCAGGCTTCTTTCACAACATGCCTCTTGCAGAAAAACAATTTTTGTCAGCTTTCTGGAGTCAGTGAGCCTATACTGCAGCAGGCCTGGGTGACAGCCAGAAAGTGATTGTCTTCAGAGGATCATGGGTAATGCCTTGCTAATTAACTATAATGGTAACCTGGTAATGTTTAATAGAGGGTTAGGCATTGCTTTCCCCTCCATCAGATGTTATCCGTTCAAGGAGAAAAAATATTTGTAAGGTGATTTCACTTACGGTTTCAACATATTCTAAATGAACAATCTTTGTTCTCCCACAAATGGTATTGTGTTGGATAACACAGTTGACAAGGTTTCATAAATCCTTTTCCAAGTTCAGCTTAATTGCAATTCAATATTCTTTTGTTTCTATTAACCCAGGTAAATAAATAGAGTGAACTGGCAATTTTGAACTGTGATCTATGGCACAGTCCCCGATGTACTGGCACACGCTGAATTCTTGCAGATCACAAATCTGCAAGAAACATGTTTGTGTCTTCCAACAAAATGTCATCAAACCTCTGAAGGAATCCATATTTATACTTCACATGGTGTGCTACAGCTTCACATTAGAAGCAGGCAGGCAGACTAAAGCAGCAGGCTTGAAACAGGGAGAGGAAAGATTCCTCCTTTGAACCTTGTTCTTTCCAAGTATTAGTATCGTATCTTATTTAAATTAAACTATTTTCTAATGAAAGAAACTATCTTTTTTTTCCCATTCTTTCCCCTTTCCACACAAATCCTCTGTTATTTATTATAAGATGATCTTCTGTGCTTTCCTGGACTACCTAAAACCCCAGTTGTCTGATAATACCGTGTATATTTTACAATTCCCTTTATCCCCCTGTGGTGAAAACCCCTTTCAATCCCTGACTAGAAAACACTTACCATAAAATTTAACAGACTATGGTGAGGTGCTCTACCAAAGAATTTCTAAAAAAACTCAGCTGTTATAGGATAAATAACTGCTTAAAATACACAAAGCAAAGATTGAGGCTAAGAGGTCACTTTTCATAGAGGTATATCTCTGTTGTCCTGGAATCTGTCCTGTTTAACAGATTTATACAGGAACTGGATGAACAAGAAGGCGGCAATATTTGCTGATCATATACAATAGACCAGAGTATCCATAATCAAGACAAATGCAAAGAATTGCAGAAGAATCTTCTAGGGCTAAGGGACAAAATAGAATTTGGAGTTTATTTGACAAGTGTAAAGCAATACACACAGGCAAAATAATATCTTATGGTTCATTTATTTATTAATTTCCACTATTAAGGAAACCAGTTCTGGAGTAATGGTAAATAATTACCTACAAAATTAATGTAACACACAGTAGTGGTCAAAAAGATAGCGAGGATGTTAGGAAATATTAGGAAGGAAGCTAAAACCAAAATAAATCTATATTATTCAAGCAGTACATATGTGTTGAAGACAATAATAGAAATAGAGAAAATACAGTGAAAAGTATCAGAGTGATTAGACTGGAACAGTTTCCATATGTGGGCAGATTAGGAGTAGTAGGACACTCTTAATCCTGGACAAGAATCGTGAAGCCTCAGAGGACAGTTTGATGGTCAGGGCTAGTGGGATACATTAATTCACTGGCCTAGACAAAGACATAGAAGACATCATAATAAGCAATGATTCAAGGGGAAACCTCAGGTACATGGAGACTGTAATCTGCTAACTACCAGAAGCTGGGAGAGTATAACAAAGAAAGATAATACTTGCCTTGGTCTTGCATTATTCTTTAAGTATCTTGTCTCGGGCATCAGTCTCTGGTGGTACTAAGCCAGGTGGTCTGGCCTCGTTTATCTCTTCTTAGGATCTCCTTATGGGAGATTCATTTCATCTCCCTTTGGATAAGGATTTCTAAAGTGAAGAAAACTACACCTGAAGTTGTCATCAGAGGCTCCTATTATGTTGAGAATCAGGCATTTTTAGGACGATTCATGTAAACTGGTTTAGACACTGTCATGGCTTAACCCCAACCAGCAGCTAGCCCCACACCATCACTCCAAAGATCTCCCCCTTCCCCTTCCCTCCACTTTATGCACTGAGCATGATGTCATATGGACTGGAATATCCCTTTGGTCAACTGGTGTTACCTGTCCTGTCTGTGCCTCCTCCCATCCTTCCATGCCCCCCAAATCTCCTCACCTGTGCAGCAGTACAAAAGGAGAAAGAAAAGGCCTTGGTTCTGTGTAAGCCCTGCTCAGCAATAGCAAAAGCTTCTCTACATTATCAACCCTGTGTTCAGCATAAATCCAAAACACAACCCCACACCCGCCACTCTGAAGAAAATTAACTCTACCCCACCCAAAACTAGCACAGACACCTACCTCAGAATGAGATGAATCATACTTTATAAATGTTTGTTTCTCTCCATTGACTACAAAGGCAACCAGAAGTGATTATTTTTATTATAGATGTTTATATTTAGCCAGATTAATCTCATCCATTGTTTTTTTTTTCCTCCCCCACTATTAAAATAATACTGGTTAGGAGTGCAGCAGAGCAGAAACAAGGCCAATTAAGCACTGTAGATGCACATTCATGACAATTACCCAAACCACATTCTGAACCATGATTTCCAGGGATTCAAAGGAAGTTAATGGGCTCGTATGGCAGTTCAATTCTTGTGATGTCTTAACCATGGTAGGCAGCTAAATATCATGCAGTCACTCCCTCACGCCCTCACAGCAAGATGGGGGGAGAATCAGAAGAATAAAGGTGAGGAAATATGTGTTGAGATAAAGAGAGTTCAAACATTTGAAAAACTGGAGGGGAAAAATTGACAACTAAAAGAAACATATGATGCAAAAGAAAAATAATTGCACACCACCAACCTAACAACAGACAGCCAGTACCTTATTAATGGCAGCTCCCACGAAACTTCCACCCCCCAGCTTTTATTGCTGAGGGTGACACCACATGGAATCAAATATTCCTTTGGTCAGTTGGAGTTGGCTGTCCTGGATGTGTCCTTTCCCAGCTTCGTGCACATTCCCAGCCCACTCACTGGTGGGGCAGTCTGAGAAGCAGAAAAGGCCTTGATCCTTTTTAATCACTCAACAGTAACCAAAATGTCCCAATGTTATCAACACTGTTTTCATCATAAATCCAAAACATAACCCCCCACCATCTTCTATGAATGAATTTAACTGTCTCCCAACCAAACCCAGTACCAATAAGAATAAGGAAAACCTCCAGCAGGCAACCAGTAGGCACCATCTACATAATGCTCTAGAGGAGCTTTGTAGCTGCATTTCTGATCAGGATATCTATGGCATGAGGAAACCCTTCCTAGGATTCCTCCAACTCCTATTAGGGAAATGATGAGAGCAGTCCATTTTGGCAAAGCCTGTCAGCTAGCACTGGTGGCAAGCTGAGTTTTGTGTCTGTCTATCTATCTATCTATCTCTCTCTCTATCTATCTATCTATATCTTCCTATCTATATCTATCTATCTATCTATTTATCTATCTATCCTATACCTAAAATGCAGAGAAGTGAGAAGACTTTCTTGCCATGGACAGGTTCAAGCAGATATCTGCCAGGATTTGCTTTTCACAAAGTAACTACAGGTAACACTACTTGCACATATGTTGTCAACACACAGGCAAAGAGCTGTCAAAATATTTTATCATGCAAGTTTAAATGCAAACAACCAAAACTTCCCAAGTGCTAGACTGTCCTCTGCTTTAAGCAAAACACGTCACTAAAACTATTGTGGTTCTGCTTAAAAACATGACAATAAGGTCAGGTATGTAGAATTTCCACCTTCAGTGGTGGTCCAAATTTCTCTTGTGCTTGAGTTTAAGGCAAAAAAGATGTGGTGCTGTTTATTCTGGTTTGGATTAAAAAATGAAAAATAAATATTTTTCATGGAGTCTTACAGGGCTTTTGGCTTTCCCAAATGACATTGCATCTGGATTTCTCCACCCTTTTCTTTGGGTGGGAGACCCAAATGGAACTCACTAGCACAACCTTTGGCATATCCAAAGTTTTGGCAATCTGTTTAGGCTAAATAGGTCAACAGGGTGGAGATAGCTCTTAAAGCTTCAAACTGTTCTTGAAAGTTAAAACGTCACCAGCTATTTCTATCAACATGTAGGTTAAGATCACAGTTACACGAAGCATAAGAAAAACCTGTTTTGCCAATGGTCAGCAACTCCAAATTGGAGAGAGGTGGGGGAAAGGTGGCCTGTTGCAGCCCCAAAACAAACTTAAAAAGGTTTAAAAGGAGGAACTAAGAATGATAAGGAGAGTATTCTGGACTGTGGTGTTGGCTGCACCACTAGAGGCAGGCAGGCAAAGGCAGAAGAGGTGTGGCTGAGCCCTGTAGACATGTATGATGTGACTCCAATGTTTATGGAAAGAAAACTGCAGCCAAATATTTGGAACCTGATGAGCATTCTCAGCTGCAAATAGCAGTTATTTCAACAGGCAAATGGGCTTTATACTAGACTTTTTGGACTTAAGGGTTCTCTGTGCCCTGTCTTACTTCCTCATCCAGAAACTCTTCTTCCACCACTTACACTTTGTAAAAACATGCCACAAATACTTACAATACATGAAATCAAGAAATTTCCAGATGCAAGGGGGTAAGAGCACAAAAGATAGCCTACTCTTTCCTCCATCTTTAATATTATTCTTGCATTAAGCCTGCAAGAAAAACTATTTTTGTGCAAATTACAATTTCAGTATTTACATGCTACAAGGTAGTGATAATCCAAATCATCATGTATGCTGGCAAAATAGCACCTGAGGGTAAATGACATCTGAGTAAACTTGCTTCTGTAGTATTATCATTCATCCCAAATGCCTCTTAGTTTTAATGAGTAGAATAAGGACTACAAGGCCACTCCAAAATTCTTCAAACCGTCACAAAAATTCTTTATACATACATCAACAAACTTTGTTCATCAGACAGCAAGTGTGGTCACACGATGTATAAGTTTCATACAGTTTCTTAAAAGCTACAGCATTCCAATATTTGAGTAGCAAACTATTTTAACAAAGGAGAGAAACACAGATGAATTTGAATTTTTATATTTTAAATTATTAGGTAAATGAAAAACACAGGTCAGGGATATCTCTCTACATATAAATGCAAGTGCGAGCTTGAGAACACATATTAATTGGTAAAATGAGTACTTATGGGAGGGCAATTTTGTTTTAAATTCGCACATGGCTGGATATCATAGAGAATTTGGGACGTTTGGGCACTACAGAATGAAGGAACTGATGTTGCTGGCATTGTTTTTACTTGTAGTATCATCCAACATAAACATTTCCATTTTTATTTTAAAGTATCTGGTGGTTTTTGTCTAGAATCCTGCTGAGTTCATACACTCTCAGACTTAACTTTGTTCATCTTATTTGGTTAATTCATTATTTCAGTGCTGTTACATGTACAGAATTTTGTATTGGCTGCACACATTTTTATAAATGGATTTTTATTTTTAAACTAGCAGTATGAGCTTGCATACCCCTAAATTATGTGAAAAAACCCAGCACATAAATATCTGTCTGAGTACATGTGTCTAGAAGTCCCAGCAGAGTATGAAAAGTGGTTAACCTACCAATATATAGGCACATACCAATTTTGTGTACTCAATACATTTGCACCAAGAGTTAGATTTTCCACTCTAACTGGTCTATATTTGGAGATGGTAGAGAAAAGCGTGGAAAAAATAAAAAAGATTATTTTAATTCCTTAATCCCAGGAGATCTGTATTTAGAAGTCGGTCCTTTTATTTTCCACTGGATGAAGAGCCTCAGTGAATATACCTCAGTGTTAGCCTGCTCTACTGTTCACATATGGCAAATGGCTTTTATTTATTTCAAGGGTGGAAACACGACCAATGCACAAAATGCTTCCATAATGCCATGATCTTTCTGCAGGCAATGGATTCTATTGCAACAGGAAAAGTTCTGCTGGTTGCTCCAGTAATTTTAAAATCACTTTGTACTGTATAAGAAGACAGAGGGATTTAGCCAAGCCTGTTCTAGATAAAGCATTGAATACGAGAGTGAGCTGAGGTTAGGTGTTGCTAGGAGAGATGGAGGCATATCCTCAACTGGCATAGACCATTCCAAAAGCTACACTCATTTAAATTATCAAAGGATCTGATATTCAGTTCATTTAAAAAATGGAAAACTGAATCAACTGAGTCCTTGTACAACATGTTGTGATGAGATTTTTTTTTAAAATGTTATCCGGGGAATGTACTCCCCAACACTGAGTCATACTGCAAGGGAAGCATCAACAAGCACATTAATGGATGTAGCTCTTACTTTTAACTGGATCCAAGACACAGATGATATGCTGTGTCGTGCAACAGGATAGATGCCTGGTTCCCATCACAGGTTCTGATGGATAGTTTTACAGTCCTCCATTACAGCACTGGAAAAGAGTTTATTTCCTGAGTGGAAGAGACAGGAAAAAGTGTTGCCTTCATGAAAATGCAAGAGAAATAAGCATTCTAAGTAGTTTCAGCCAAATGTGGGGATTATATTCTTTTTCTGAGACCATCCAGACCAATTTGGCCATTAGAAAAATGACTGATTTTTCTAAATTTTTTAAAATATATTTTCAGCACCATAACCAAAACAAATATTATTGGGTCTGGGTCACTGAGTCCCCTGCATTCCAGATATGTCCCATTCATTAAGCTCCTCTTAAAACTGCTAGCACCTTGCCTGTTGCACTAGCTGGGCTGCTCCACAATCTTGCAATTTTAGTGACTAAAATGCTTCTTTTTTGTTCCAGTTAGATTTGAACACACAGTGTATTTACCATGACATTTTCTTTCAGTCTTCTTCCTCTTTAGAACTGATTTTAAATTTTCCCCTAAGCAGGATCTTGTCTCCCCATCAATCAAGCATCCCGTTTCTGTTTTGGGGCAGCTCACTTCCATGGGTATGGGTGAGGGCAGTTACTCAGTCAAAGATTGCTTTGCTCCCCCTTTCATAACTAACATGTCCTGTGGTCACATGTGTCTTCTCCAACTTCTGCATTGCAGGGTGGTCCTGTGATCAGCCAGTGTTCCTGATTCTTCTCAGCCCTAAGTGAGCACTTCCACATCTTTCAATGTGTCTGTTTTCTTCAGCAAATGAATCCCTGGTTCGTTTCAAAAACGCTTGCACATTTTCCTTGTAACATACACACATTTCTATCTATCATTATAATTCTCAAAGTATTACAATCTTCCTTATAAGATAGCTTGATTGTGCTGAATATTGGCAATACCTCTTCACTTTATAGCATCACGAAACCTCATGATCATCCTCCAGACTTCTGTACCACTTTCTACAGTGAAACTGCTAAATAAAATCTGTCCCCAAATGTGCTGCATTGTTCTCTTCTCAGCACTAGTGGTGGTCTTACAATTACCAATAGCATTTGCTCTCCAATTTGTGTCAGGGAAATTAATGTCCCACAAGACAATGCCTAGTAAAATTATTTCTACATTTATGTTAAAGGCAACACTTGCAACATATAAAACTGATCTTCAAGGTCTGTTCAAAAAATAATTTTCTTAATTTCTTCCCCAGATTTAATATCTAATGTCTTCTATGTAATTTCCTTTATCTCATTATTTTTCTGCATTCTACATCTAAACGTGTCATGCTTGCCTGGTTCATTTGCTTTCTTCTCTGAATACTGCATATCCTTCAACAAGTACTTCTCAGTCCTTCTGGCTCTTCTATTACACCTTTTTCTTTTCTCTATAATAGTTAAACTCATATATGTATCCACAGTTCACATTCCTTCATTTTGTTTTTTCGGTTCTTTACCTTATTTCTTCCAGTCTTTACTTGTTTCAATTATTTCTTTCTGATTTCATTCAATTCTCTGGCTAAATTACATTATTTTATCTGCAGCATCCACTTGACTGTGACTCTATTCATTAATAATTTCTCTTTATTCCTAAACTTTCTACCCTTTAGTTGTATTTTTTTCTACCCTTTACCTAGTTTCACTGCTAATGTGAAATAAAACATGAGTTTTCTTTGGAGATTACGTAAGTGTCTCTCAACCTGCTCTCTGCATCTATTTGTTTAAAACTTTCCTTATAAATTACCTACTTAATTCCATAAACTGGAAGCCACAAACCATCTCAGTAGCCCAGTTCTTTATATTTTCACTGCTTTTCTCTCTTTCACTAGAAAAGATAGCAATGCTGTTGAGGTTCCTCACTTCACTTCTCCTAAAATGCAACCTGTCTGGCCTAATGCAAACAGAGCAATGCTGTTTACATTTTTACCACAATTAAGACTTTTTATCAATTTGTTTCTACTTCTATGCATCCCAGAGCCTAAAAACAGTATGTTTTTCTGTCCTCTGGGCCTGGTCTGGAGACAAGACCATTGATTCTTCTCAAGGAGGAATACGAATCACACAATCCATTTTCCATGAGGGCCCTAAAGAGGGTTCTTCTACTTGTTTGAAACTCATTTCATCTCATCTGTATTTCTCTTTCAAATCAGATGTGTATTGTCTATTTTCCCATTGGGTTCTAATCCACAGCCATCCTTCATACTCATTTTCTTGCATCTGCACTCTCATCCTTTCTTGTGCCTTTCTGTTCTGCCTTTCATGTTTTCTGTAGCAGCTGTATTCTGTTATCCTATTTCTCTTCTGATATCCTATTTTTCTTCTGCTAGTTAGTACTACTTGTTGTTGGATGTTTCTTTGGACCTTCCTTTCCACCAAACTCTGCTTTCCAGATCTGCATCATCAGAAGTTATCTGCACCTCTGCCATTACTTGTGCCATATTCTCCTGCTCCATTGTGTCCCATCCCCGATGTCAGACCTGACTTATGGTTGCCCTTCTAGTAGTCCCAACTTCTCTTCTAGGAGTGTGAGTAGCATTTGGGCCAAAAGTACCTTCTGCCATAAATGCTCTGGAAAGATCATACTCATCCCACAAATTCTGCAGCTGGTGATCTATGTCTCCTGTCTTACTTGAGGCACTAACCTCTTTCATCCCCAATCCCTAGCATTAGCAAAATATCAGGGCAAAATGCAGACGTCACCACATAATCTCTTCCTGTATCTTCTTTAATGTTTTTACACATTTTCCATTATCTAAAAGAGTAAGGACACAGAGTGGTCCCTCTGCATAAATCAAAATCTGTAATTAATGTGGTTTATGTTTTCAAAAATAGGAGTTTAAACTCACAATGACTACTTAGACAATGGCTTGAATTTCCCAAATGCATGGCTGTCCACATTTCCCAGTGATTGAACTGGAGCAAAATGGAGACTTCATGGCCTAACTTTCGGCACCTCAAAGAAAATCTTGACGAAAGACTATGTACCAAAATTCTTATAATTTAAAAGAACAAACATTGTCCATACAAAATGTGGAAGTGAAGAAGTGCCTGCAACAATGGACAGGTACTGACTTAGAAAGGATTTGCAGAATAATACAGATCAAAAAAATGTAAAATTCACTTCTGTGATGTAACTGGGAAGCTCTTCATTTACAAGGACTACAATCTAATTATACAGCCTAGCAGTAGCTGAAACTGCAGTTACATAGGGAAACGAAATAGGATACAAACCTGACTGTCACTGTATCCCCATGATCCTTGACCAGACACAGGTAGCAATGATAATTTGAGACAAACAGCGTTATACTAACAGTACATCATTATGATGAGAAGAAGCAGTGACATTTTCAGGAGGAAGTTTACTGAATATTGGAATAGCCACCTTCAGGAATTCCCAAAGTGTAACTGGGAAGGAAACAGTGCCAAAAAGCTCGTAAACACCATGATACAGCTGTGAGATGTCTGTGTTATATAGAGAATGCATCGTACTAGAAAAAGAGGATAATCCTTGACACAGAGGTGTACAGACACTGTATTTTTAGCATGTCTGGTGTTCCCAAGAAAATTAGTGGAAATTTCCACCCAATAAGACGGGCTACTAGCTGCTTTTCCCAAAGAAAACTTAAGAATGATTTGGTAATGAGTAAATGTGTTTAAAAAATTCATTCTCAGTATTATTTTCTTTCCCCTAGTAAAGAAAAAGTTATAATTACTTGGTGAGAAATCATAGCTGTGAATAGCGAGTTATTGTTGGCATCACACCCAAGCACCACCACATTTTTTCCCACCTACTGTGTAGCATAGCTGGCAAGTCCCTGAAAATTAATGACCTACTCAGAAACAGATATTTGGACAATATTTTGTGAAGGCTGGAATGGTCTTTACTGCTAATATTGAGGGATAAGCAGCTATGCAGAACCAAGAGAACTCCAGGAAAGGCTACGTAAGTGTGACAATCAGTCCTCTCCATCTTTCCTTGCACCCAGCACAGAAGAGTCAGTCATTGACTACTGACTTCCAAAGTGAGCTACTAAACTTCAGTATAAAGCGAACATTCTAGTAAAACAAAACACACTTAAAATCAAATTTATGGTGAAAAGTGGTGAAAAAGAAGCCTAAAGGGCCTTTTCTTAGTTTTGTTTGCCCACTTTTGTTTCTTTTTCTCTTACAATATGCAGAATCTCTTTTTTTTTCTTTTATGCACACAAATCTTGAGAGTAGAAAAGGCTATTTAACAAGGCATCAAAAATATCTCTTTCTGGCAGAGCTATGTCCAGGAACTTGTGCTGGTTATAGCACAATGCATTAATATTGCACAATATTGCACAATAGTATTAACCTGTCCAACATTCTTTGTGTGAATAGAATAGCTGCCCTAAGTTACAACACTCTTCACTCTTCCCTGTAGTGGCACAGAAACTGAAGTGGCACAGGAACTGAGCAGACAGATCTCTCTAAAAACAGAGTGAAACAAAGAAATTACCTCCTTTCAAGGGAAATTGCTGCTATTAACATCACCACATTGAACTTTTACTGAAAAACAGTAGTTAGACAGTACTGATCATGGAAAAGAACTTCACTGGAAATTTAAGTATGCAGGTCTCATAGTCTAGTAAAAAATTTTCAAGTTCAGTGTAACAGAGGGCCTGTGCAAATCAGAATCTGTTCGTTTACCTAATACACCCTCTTACACCTGCAAAGCTGTTAATTACTAGATGAGTTACCAGGAAGGGGGGAGCCAGGCCCAAAAATTAAATACAGGAGCATGTGAGAGTATATGTACAATCTGAAACATTTTCAAATTTTCTGAAATCTAATGAGTTCAAATAATTATGGACTTGGGAAACAAATAATCAATCTGTTTTCTATCAAGAAGACAATTGCATCAAGAAGACTCACTTGGAGCCCAATGCTGAGTAATAAACCACCCATGCAGTTTCCATTTTTGACTTCTTGCTTTTGGGGGGTGTGTGAAATAAGCTGCAGATGGCAGTCAAAAGCACAGCCTTTGGTAGCTTCTTTCCAATGAATACATTTTCCTGGACACTTGCTGTTCTGGATTTTTACAGTGTGAAAGTAAAAAGAAACAGTTGTGCAGTTTAACTGAGGTTTCATTTGAAGGAATTGCATGATGGTTTCATTACTGAGATGGCAAGTACAGCTCAATCTAGTCAATATGGAATTTCCTTTTTCCATTCTCTGGCTATAACAGGATACAACAGGCAGTGAAATAGGCACTTAGTCACTGGGTTTTTTACAAATCTTTTTAATTCCCTTATTGCCCAATCTTGCAGTTGTTGTGAACTTGCCAACATTTTTCTTGACATAATTCCTGCAAAAGCAGGCCCTTAAATATGAATTATAATTAAAATAACCTTTCACTGCTATCCATGGACTGCCATCCATAAAACTAGAAATAAATATATACATATATTAATAGAAATAATGTGACATTTCTTTAAAGACACCATCTAATAGGCTAACTAAATGTGATAGCTATTGGCCTGGTTCATGACAACATTACATCATTTTATTCTTCACAAGCCTTGCAAGAAAGTGCCATTGACAGAATGGGCTTTCCTATATCCAACATGCCTTAGGTACTGCAGGAACTAACTTTTGAGTACTCTCTGAAGACTATTCAGAAGTCTGGTCATAGTTTCCAAGAAAATGCAGAAGCGATGCGATTTGCAGCCATAAGGCTTAACTCTGATTCCAAAGAGATAATTATAGGAAATTTGATTCAGAGCCTTGGAGTTACCTTTTTAGTGACTGAACATATACTGTACATAGGTCCACACACCTGTGTCCCAGAAATGGATATCTGTCTCACCTGTTCCCTTCTCTAAAGAAATCCCCCATTTTTTACTTGGCCTTTTCACAGGTTCTTTCACACCCTCTCTTTAGAGTTAAGTCTACTGAGGTTTTTGTCTTAGGTCTTTTGTCTTTGTACTTAGGTCTTTCCTGACCTTATGTAAACATACATTTGGACGAACTCCAAACTACTACTTTTATGAATAATAAATACTGATGATGAATAATAGGATGAAAGAGAAATATAAACACTTAAGAAAAGACTGAAAAATTAATATAGAGAAATTTTCTATTGGTAATTTTGCAACTTATTTCTAATACGGTGGAAACAGAATAGACCAAAGCCAACCAGGACAAAAAGGCAGTTATTTTTTCCAAGTAAAACTAGCAGAGTTTGACTGGTAACATTCAAATATCAGCAATATCAATGATATTGTACAAAATTAATGATTTGTATCAGAAATACTGTGGCCAGTAGGACAAGGCAAGCGATCATCTCACTGTACTCAGCACTGGTGAGGTTGCAGCTTGAGTCCTGTGTCCAGTTTTGGGCCTCTCACTGCAGGAAAGACATTGAGGTGCTGGAGGGCATCCACAGAAGGGCAACAGAGCTGGGGAAGGGTCTGGAGCACAAGTCTGATGAGGAGTAGATGAGGAAACCAGGGTTGTTTAGTGTGAAGCAAAGGAGGCTGAGGGAAGACCTTATTGCCCTCTACATTTACTTAAAAGGAGCTTGTGTGAGGTGGGATTTCATCTCTACTCCCAGGTAAGAAGCAACAGGATGAGAGGAAATGGACTGAAGTTGCACAAGGGGAGGTTGAGATTGGATATTAGGAAAAATTCCTTCATGGAAAATGTTGCCAAGCATTGGAACAGGCTTTCCAAGGAAGTGGTTGAGTCACCATTCCTGGTAGTGTTCAAAAAACATGTGGATATGGCATTTGAGGACATGGTGGTGGTGTTACGTTGATGGCTGAAATTTATGACCTTATAGGTATTTTCTAACCTTAAGAATTCTAATATTCTATTTTTTTTTCCTGAAAAAACCAGTCATCTCTTGAAGTATTGCACTGTGTGACCTGGTACTGGATCCACAATGAGATATAATTACCAAATAGGGGGTTTTTTTAAATAGCGAATGTAGACTTTCATTAATGATGTCATCGGTGTCTAGATCTTAATTTCTTATGGAAGCTTCCATCCAATTTCTTCAGTACTGTTTCATGCCTGTCCTCCTTGACCATTTGACTATCTTTTAAAACACCCTATTTCCTCTGAGGATGAAGAAAACGGGGAAAAGAAGCCTCATGCAAGAAGAAACAAGACCTCATCTCTGATTGTTCCAGATTTTTCCCCCTTTCATACGTCTTTGTGCGGTACTGTACCTTCTCAGGAACTGCCCTTGTGTTAGTTCACTTAATGGTCTATTAAAATCTGTATATTCAATCAAATCTGTACAAACACATTCCTTCCATTACTTATTCTTTTCACACCAATGTTAATGATCAGTAAGAGCTTCATCAGGATTGCAAAAGTCTCGATTCATTCTCTAAATCAAAGGCAGTATTCAACTGTTTATATACTTTTTAGGTAATTCTTTTTACCAATGGTAAGTTTTCATATGTTTGATTCTAAAGACAGATAACGTATGTGAGGATTCAGACATGTTTTGTACACTCCAAATACATTCTGAAAAACAAAGTATAGAATTTTTTCCTCTTTCACTTGTCTGCAGCCCCTCTTCTCAATCTCTCACCTTCATACATTTTTTATTAGTGCTGTAATTTAAATATAAAATGAGCTTACCATTCACCTAGGCTAATCAGATCTGACTACATATGAATGATATTTGGGATTATGCCCTGCATGAGGACATTCACTAACTCCCTGAGGTCTTAATTTTTCTGTTGAGGTTTATGATCAGGAAGACTAATCAGTCTTGTGATGCACACTTCAGGATTTCATTATTGTAAGTTTTTTTCTCCAACTGTTGAAAGAAACTAGAAGTACAATGCAATGTTTTATATACATTTGGTGGATCTTTTTATATTTGGTTTTAGAAACCAGAACTGTGTTCTAAGAAAAGAAAGAAGAAAAAATTTAAAAGATTTTATGATGTGTAGAAAGTGCTCCAGCCTTTTTAATTGTGTGACACACACATAAGGCAAGAGCATGAGCCCACAAAATTTCACAGATATCTCCAAAGAATCTTCAACAGTAGGTGAAGTGGGACAGTTTCTTGCCTGGCTGCGTTGTCAGGTGACCAACACTGAGAAATACTTGACGAATCAAATTCTTTTCAAGATCCCCGAAGTCCAGAGGTTTCATCCATGCGCTCAGATGCACACAGTTTTGGAAAGAGGAAGCAAACAGCTTGCATTTTCTTCCCATGTCCTGTAGACTCTGAAAACAGACATAGGAGTTACACAGCGGTTGGTCTCAATTTTCCTAACAAATTAACTTTCCTTTGTTATCATGAGTCCAGTGTCCTCTTCCTCCACCTTTTCCAGTGAAAAATATACTTAATTCCATAACATCTTGTGGGTAAAGGGCCTGAATTGATAGTCCACTTTCACATCCTAGGATTTTAATGGCTTTTAAACACAGAAAGACCCCATGGCTGTAAAGTTCTGAATTCATGCTGACTTTTAAGATGTCTGTTATCACAGCTTAGCACAACACATAACTATGCACTGAAACGTATATTGGACTGGTTCCTAGCAGTGACAGGCTTTACATGCTTGAAGGGCAGTCTGCTCACATGCCTTGCTGAATCTCATTTACTTATCTTTGGGGAAAAAAATACTATTTCAGGGTGCCACATGAAGCGTCACTGGCGAAGAAAAGTAAGATGTTTAGCATATGTGAGCACAGGTGGCGTATCTTCTCAGGGAGTAGAATGCATAAAAAGGTCCCACTTACATTAACTTAACAAATAGGACCCCTAGTCATGGATCATAACTGTAGAACATAACAGAAAGACAGTATCTCTTCCAAAAATCCTTACTCTAAAAGAATGAGAAAAGCGATAGAGATGAAAAAAAGGCTAGAAAATATTTCAGATGGTGATAAGAAGTGAAATTAATCTTCATCTGCTATACAGTTATGGTTGCAACCTAGCAGTCTACCCACTGGTATTTTTTGCAGGCATCAGCATGGACAACTTTTGCAGAGAGCTGTGAAAGATAAAACACAGAGTGGCTTGGCTTTGCAAGTTTTACAGGGTGCTCCTCTCAATTGTATCCTGCAGCATCACTGGATAAACTTTGATCAGAAACATTAACAACTGAAAAAGCCCTTTCCAGTGAAATTATATAGGATGACCATCAGGGACTCTGCTTCCTTTCCTGATTAGCTATTAAAATGCTGACAGTCAGCACTATACAAGACTTAAATTTTATCTCTAGGTTTATATTATGAAACACAGCTTGGCAGGTTTTTCTTTGATACGAATGATTTACAAATACGCCACATCAGCTCCACACTCCTTGTTTTAAAATTATTTATAGTTTTATACCTTGTACTAGTTACACAACTAGTTATATAATTAAAGTACACAACTAGTTATATAATTAAAGTTATGCCAGTAGAAATGGCTTTCACCAAAGGGCTTAATCCTCTCCACACTTAGCATTAAGTCAGTAAGAGACAGATGAGCTCAATGGTTCCTCATATTTATGTATGCAAAGGCACTGAATATGTAAGTATTTCTCACTTGAAAAGTGTTGCATAAAATTAGTTGACAGAAAGGGTGTGTAACAGGTCCCTGTTTCGTTCCTCTGTCGGTCAGATCTGTAGTCTGTGGTGTCATGCCCAGCACCTTTATTTGATTTGAGTGTGATTCATGCACATGTAAATATGAAGTTTGATAATACCATGGTTTATTCTGAAATGTTCAATTGGATTTTACTTCTATAAGAAAGATGGATAAAAAAATCAAGAATAAAAAGAGTTGGCAAGAAGAACTGCATATGCAAAACTACAAATATAATTGAAAGGCTGTATTCAAGCTCTTTTGAGCAGCAAAGCAGTTTAATCTGGAGGAATCTCAATCATATAATGGCAATTAATTCAAAAACTCATTCACTCCTAAGGATTATGGTAGAAGAAATTATTTGGGGCCAAGGCATCTTAGAGTGTGTGAGATTTTATCACCATTAGTACATATTATCCTCAGTAAGAACAGCAGGATTTAGTCAAATACAAAGAATCTCTCATAAGATCTCTCTTGTTTTCTTAGCAAAATGTGGTATTTTTGAAAGGAAAAAGCTTTGTATATCCAGGCAGCTTTGGAGATAGTAATCCCCATCCCAAACTCAACTCTTAGAGTGCATGGAAAGATGGAATGCAGAGGCTGACAGAAAAGATTTAGAACTTCAAACAGGAAGGTAAACGAAACAGTGCAATAAAGCAAAACAATTTCCACTGACTGATCAGTCTGATTAGAGCACCAGCATTGTATCCAGTTCCCTCACTTTATAGCCACTGAGGCATAACGACATAAAAAAATCACCCAGAGAGTAGGAAAGCAGCGAGCAGTGGAAAGTTCCATGAAGTGTTCCTGCTGTGGATGGCTTACAGGGATGCTCAGAAATGGACACTTCACATGTATTTTGTCATAAATACATCATTCAGGAGATCTGAATTAGAGTCAATGACATCTGTATTGCATGACTTTGACAGTCATTAACTGCTCAGTAATTTTACATTTAACATAGAAAATTATTTCCAAAGTACTTTTTGGACACCAGCTCAAAACTTTTTGAATTTTCTCACTAAGGTATACCTCTCACAGTGTATAATGCCAGTAAAACTATTATTCTCAAGTTTTCTTTGTTGTGTCTGTTTCCCATTTTAATTACATGGAAAAGTCATATTGTTTTTCCAATAATCTGTTGCTTGGCATAAGAGATAATAAGTTACTAAATCATGCATTACGTTTCTAAAAATGAAGGGCCTAACTCACATCATGACTTATAGCTCCAATTTGGTGTCCTAAAGAGTACCACATTTTATTAGTGTAACCTTGTCACTGTCATTCATGGTGATAGAATGTGACACATTTAAGAGAAATGTATAGATGCTGAACCATGGACACAGATGATACAGTGGCATTTGGCTTACAGCGAGTTGGTTCGCTGTGCCTCCTTTTCCACTCTGGAACACAAGCCCTTCATTTCTCACTTCTTTGTGACAATCTTTTTTTCTCCAGATGCCATTTCAATGACATCTTTATGCCCCCTTTTTTTGGCATAACCTATCATATCTTTTGTCTGAGTTGATGCTGCTTGCCTAGGGACGATGTTGGGCTTAGGCACAGATCCTGTAGGTTGCTGTACATGGCACGAGTTGCAGGGAGTGGAAGGATAGTGTCGGCCTTATTCTTCACCTTCTCTGTTTTCTCAGGAGGAGTTGGGAAAGTGAGAAATATCTGGATAGAGAAAACCACCGTATTTCCTCTGCAAGCAAGGAGACCTGTGAAAGGTCAATGGCTCAGTGGCTCTACCACTACTACCTGGCCCAGGTCTCTTCCACTCCCCTTTGGACCAGCAAACAGAAAAGGTGTCTACTTTTTGAGGGTACTCTGGGCAGTGTGGCAAAACGTATTTCAAGCCAATTCTTGCATTGTTATGATGTTAATTGTATTTTGGCTTCCTCTCATTTTCCATTTCACCTGTCTCCAGAGCTTTTCATTTGTGACCAGGTTTTGGGCACTGGTCTAAATGTGTGTGGCAGGGCATATCACCCCTCTCCCCACCACAGGTGGCCCGTGCAGACAGGACAGATAACCCAGGCAGGCAAGGCCCAGCAGGTATCATCTCCTGGTGCCAAAAGGTCTGCCAGCCTAACCAAGAATCAGCACCTTGGTATGGAGAACAGATGTGGGAAGAGAGAAAAGAAAAAAATACATAGGTGACCAACAGGCCTGCTTTACACTTTAAAAGTTCTACAGATTATCATGGAGGCAGAAGTCTCTTACACGCTCCCTGGGAATGTGTGAGATGACTTCTCTCCAAAGTTTGGATGCAACTTTGTAGCTACTTTTCTGGAAATTGAGGGGAAGGATTTCGATGTGTGCTCCATCACAATTGGATGGTAAGAAACATTGGATCCTAAGTTACACTGTTTCTTTGCTAGTTGTAAAACTAATGGTACCTTTAACCCTGCATGTAATACTCTTTTTGTCTTATTCCTGTGTAGTAATAGTCTGTTTTAAGTCTTATGTCTGTTAGTTTTGTGTCTATTAAATAAATAATTCATTCTATAATAGACTGAATCAGTCATTATTAAAGAACTTGCAAACAAGAGTTGGTTTTGGGGTGCTGGCCATCCCTGTAAAGCTACTGCCTGCTGCCAGAGGCCTGGACAAGAGGTGGGGACTTATTTAAACCCCCACACCCATTCATAACAATGTGCCTACCCATACAGAGCCAGCCTAGACCTACAGTTTGTAAGGAGGTGAATATGAAAGCAGCTTTCATATATCTTCAAGTTGCACTACCATACAGTAAAACAGTTTTTACAAGGGTAAAAGTATATAGGATTTAATTTCAAAGGCAAGATTTCTGTTTCTGCATGGCATATAGTTCTTGCTATTCTAGCCTTAACATCAGTTTGTACTAACTTACCCTATTTTTAAAATTCACGTAGAATTACCTTATTTGTTACGGACCTATTAATTAATTTTATTATTGAGGCTTATTATTTTTAATACTAGGAATCTGCTAATAAACAAGATCAAAATGTCTTAATTTTGGTGCTTTATAATGGGGATATCTATGAAGACTTACACACATCAACACTGTTTTTAATTATGTATGCATAAAATATATGAAGACATAGCCATGAATGTCCTCCACATATATACATGTACATACACATACAAAAGGCACTGATAAATAAATAAATAAATAACAATAATTGGTACATAAAGATATCAACAATTTTGGATCCTTGCTTTGTCACCAGTAGGGTCAATTTCTAACAAAGCCAAGGAAAATCCCCTTGTATCTCAACTGGTGTTTTATTTTCACATCTTGTTGCAAATAACCTTCCACTTAATATAGGAATAACATGTAAAAGTAGGGTCAAACCACCTCTATAGGCTGATCTTTATTTCTTCATAAATAAACAAGTTCAGTATGACTAAATACAAGGAGAGAGATGCGAGGAATGAAGACAGCAAGTCAAATTGAAAAGAACAAGGTTATTATCCTAAACCACAGCATCACTGGAAAATTTTTCAAAATCATGATTATTGACTAACATCTGTTTCCAGTGTAGTGTAGACAGAGAACACATTCCTTGAACAGAGGGATGTCTAACAGTGTCAGGAGTGGTAATTTCTTAGTAATACGGTATTAATGAGAACATTGCTGAAACACATGTGGCAGGGTCTCAGAGAAGAACTACAAGAATAGAAAATGGTCTGGGAATAGGTTTTGCAGCGAGAGAGTGACAGAAGCTCTATTCATTTAGTTAATTAAGAAAGTGACTGGATCATATTCTTCAAATATCCACATGGGGAAGAGATTTTCGATAAAAAATCAATTTTTTAGCACAGCAAAGGAAGGCATAATAAGACCCAAAGGTTATATTTTAAATGGTAAATGGAGTTTTCCAGCCATCTAGTATTTTGATAAACAGAAATCAGGCTTCTCATAATCTCCATTTTGAGCTGATGAGTTCTCAGCTTACAACAACATCTTATATTTTCTCTATAGTACCTTTCTGAAATGCTTTTAAGCTCTTACTGCTGAATCTCATGTGTAGTTCCCCATGTTCTCAAGGCAATGCAGTTATTTTCATTGGCTATCCTGATTATCTAAGCTTCCCAATACTGTACTATCAGTACATCATTCCCACTTTTCTTCTATGACTATCAGGGAAAAGATTTATCTTAATACAGATTGGTTCCTTTTGAATATTGTCCTAAATCACCTTCCATGGTCATCTCACAGTTGTGCTCTTAAATTCCACTTTCTCCAAGCAAGAAAACAGTTTTCAGCAGCATAATGAGGACATTGTAAAAGAACAGACAGAATATGCCCCCTTTATTTCCTTTCTCTAGAAAATGAAGTCATTCTATCTAAAAGAAAAGAAAAAGAAAAAAAGAAAAATAATAGAAAAGATTAAGTTAGTTTGGCACATCCTGCTATGGTAAACCAATATTCCACTTCCCTTTTATCTGTAGCTTAAATGGTCTTTCCCTTCAAAACCTGTTTTAAAACTACATGCATTACTGAGCCACACTCACAAATATGCAGTTGCACACAGCAGCTTCCTCTTCTTACGCACAGGCAAAACACTTGTCTTTGGACTTGGTGCTACCACTAATCCAGTAAGCTTGATTTATAATAGTTACTACTAGATCTGTATTTTGGCACAAATTCTCTAAGAGGACAGCCACTGCTGAATTTGTTACCCTTTTATTAAAATCACCCCTAATTTTGTTTTTATTTCTATTATAGTTATTTCCATTATTTTGTTCCCATTTATACTTAATTTTTCTCCTGTAGCCAGTAATCGTCAACTTACTGAAAAGCAGAGCAAATTACTCTTTCATTTTGTGTCAATAGCTATGGTTTCTTTAACCTCGTTACCATTCAGCTACTTATTTTAGGTCTTTAGCTTGTCTTCAACCCTAGGTGTCTCTATCCTTCTGTTTAGTGCATGAACACAGTGAAGAATTGCTGTAGAGTAATCATCTTTTTAACCTATAGTTTGTCAGCTGCTTCTCTGTGGTCATCTATGACCATCTGGTGGTTAAATGCAAGGTAGCTGATTACTTTCAGTGAGGCTTGAGCTGGTGTGTTTTTTCATGATTGAGGTGCATTTACAGATAATTTCTGTGCTTCAGATGACAGATGGTCACTTGTAGAGCTGCTGCTATTCACCAAAGGCATGTTCTGTACCCAGACTCTGGCCTTTTGAAATACTAAATCCACCTACAGGTCTAAATTTCTGCATCTTTCTAACTGACTTTCCAATTGCCCAGTCTAAAGTTATTTTCTATAATGCCTTCCTTAAATGCAAACTGTTCCAACTACTTATAAGCTTATTAACTCTTTCAAGTGCTCTCCAGTTGTGTCAGAAATTGTTGGTGAAGAAACGTGTCTGCAGTAACAGCACAGAGATGTAACTCTGTCTTCAGAATGGTATTTTCTAAAATACAACTAAATTAAATGTCAAATGAAAGCCTGTCCTAATGACATATTCTGACCGAAAGGTCTTTCTCTAGTATAAGCAATGAACCAGATTATTTGAGTAAGCAATTATATTTTTCTGCACGTAAGAGTGGTAAAAAACATGATTCCTTGCACTTTTATTTATAACTGTGGGAAATGTGAAAGAAACCCTCAGATTGTTGGGGAAATGGTTGACTTACATTCAGTTTTCTAATCGTTTTGACCCCAGCAGTGTCCAGGAGGTATCACATTGCACTGAATAGAGAACACAAACTATAATTCACTCTAGAAGCTGCCTCCTTTTAGCAGTTACTTCCTTTTGTCACCTTTGCATGCTTATCTGTGGAGTCTGTGGAACTCAAAACTCTTAAGTTTTGGACTAAAATTCCTGTCTCTTGTGATCGCCTCATGTTATCTCTCCCTGCCTTTTATTTAAGTGAAGTGATTCCAGAACAAAAGCCAACCAAACTTTCTATACTTTTTGACTGTGGAAGGTGAAACACATACTTTGGGGTGCAATTTTTAAGCATAACCTTGACACTGTCTCCTGTTTATTTCCAGAACTAAAAGAACTTCTTGAAAAACTGAGCTATAAAATTCTATTAGGTTCTCTCAGTTATTGACTAATACTGTCCCGAGGCATTCATTTTCTCATACTTTGACAAAAGTACCTTACCTGAGTGAAACCGTGGGCCTTTTGATGTCAAAGGCAAAACTCAATTTCATGACTGGATTTTACCCTCTGGGTTATATTTTCAAAATATACATTTCAACAGTATAAAATGTCCTGAAAATTCCATGCCAACACCACCAGCACCACACATAGTAGAACATTTTTGCATTGGCATGAATAATGCTGGCACCTCCCTTCCTGTGGTTTTGCTTTTTCTGTACATAGGCATTTAGTTTTAAATTTTGGGAGAAAATGTTATTTATACTTGTATCTACATAACGTCTACATCAGTATAAACAGCACTGGTAATAAAAAATAACACAACTATGCTTGGTTTGCTTTTTGCATTGCCATTATATTAGCCCTAACCAATGCTGCATTGATTTTACATTTCTTAAGTGTTTTTCTATTTTAAAATCCTTAGCAGTGCAGGCCTTTATTACAGCAGAGTGGTTCTTGACCCTCATCATAATGGGAATGTTCTCAATACCAGCAGCCTTTCTGGCACTCTCAGCAGAGTAGAATGCTCGTGATACATTTACTGTAGTGGGGTGAGTAATACACATTTAGAATTTGGTTTACTCCATTATATTTCACATCACTGTGAAACCTGCCTGAAATAAGTAAAGTATTTTTTAATGGACACTATATTGTTTCTATAATGTACAGCTTTCTTGAGAACACATTCTTTCTTTACCCTATTAGACTGAAGGGTTCCTTTTGATCACACTTCACTCTTGATTTGACTGACTGCAGACCCCTACTTAACAAAAATTCTCATGGGCTTGGCTCACCATGATATCTGAGAACACAAGCCCTTCTTCAACACATTAAAGATACCAAGGAATAATAAAATGCAATTCAGAGAGAAAAAATTACAGGTTTTAACACAAGGATCACATAAAGGTAGCCCCAGAGAATCAGGGATGATGGACCAGTGCTCTTTCTCCAGTTTTTTTTTTGGGTTTTTTTTTTTGGACAAAATCCTTCTACTTAGCAACAGCAATACACATTTTATGAAGACAAAAAAAAACCCTTTTATTCTATCAGAATGATTTATTGTCATAAATATAAGTTGAATAACAGGTAACTATATTTCTTAAAGAAAAAACAGCATTTGAAAATTATTCTAAAATAACCTCCTGTGGTAAAAGACCCTCATAAAACTAGACATGAACCACAGGCACAAGGGCTTTTGGCATAGCTAGAACATACTTATAGGAACAGCACTGAAAGGATTACTTGGCTTTTGGGAAAACTTGCCCTTTGCAAGCATAGATAATCCTCACCAGACTTGAATAATAGAAAATTTTATTTAATATACAATCCATGGTTCTTATGTTTAAAAATGTTATCTTTTTTTACAGATCACCTTGAGTGAGCATGAATATATGGAAAAGTATAGATAGAAATGTAAAAACCAAAACTGATGATCAAACTTAGCCAGGGTTTATAACAAACAAATAAACAAACAGAAATTATACATGGGATTTAAACAGATGTCTTGCATGTGGAGACTGCATATATTTTCCCACTCCCTACAGTGTTTCCGTATGTAGTTATACGGCATGCTATTCAATTCTAAAATGCCAGAGAGAACTGTCATACACTACATTTGTTTTCATTAGGTGAGCAACCTATGCCAGAGCTCCTTGATCAAACACCATTCAACAGTCACACAAAAATCTATTAAACAGAACAGAAAAAACTTTGCTATCAACACTCACTAGAAATATTATCTTCTTACTCAACTGATCTGCTTCCTCTCTGATTATTAGGTTTGTATCGACTGACTTTATTGACATAAAAACCTTTGCTTAACTTTATTTCTATAAGCCCCACAAGCCAAAAAGATGCTTATTACTACATTTATTCACATTTCTGCAAAACTAAAGAGTTGCTTGTTTGTTCTAGTCAGACTTACGCTTTTCAATCCTATTAAGAAAATAGAATTAAAAGGAAATCAGCAAGAGACTAACTTACTCACATTTTTATAACTGGTGAGAAAATGGTAAGAAAGATCTCATTTTCATTGTTTGCTCTCACAATTTGCAGCTTTGGCAGTTTACACAACACTCTTTTTTTACTTTATAAACTGACCTCTTTTATTTTTGGACTGTTGAGACTCAGCAAACATGGAACATAAGGATATCAGTTTTATTCACTTTTCAGATTAAAAGTAAGCTTTAACTGTTCTTGAAAATCCTTTCCCAATTCTATGGTTCATGAAGCACAAACTACCCCACCATGTGAGCTGTGCCTTCATGCACACCTGACCTACTCCAGTTTCCTGGCCTATCTTCACAGCTCAAAGAGAATTACAGAAGATAAGTTCTGATGCAGTCGAGTGGCTACAGGGTACTGAAAGCAGCATTAAATAAATGAACTATTGTTAGCTATCAGTTTGACTCTCTGCCAACCAGCTAAATGAATCACTTTGAAAAATTAAACAAAAAGAGGTTAATTTTACGTGACTGTTGTTTGACTTTCCGCTTTTTTGTTTTAGTGGGGACCCAAGGCTGATGCCATGCTATGTTAGGCAGAGAATAAGAACTACATATTTGTCCATTACCAACCAATAACTAATGCATTAAACCCTCTTATTTTTCACTTCTATTGTTTGCTATTAGAAATCTGTAGTGCAGACCCATAAGTCTACAATAAAGCCTCTGGATATTTTAGAACTAAAACCTCTCTATCCTCTTAAAATATTTAGCTGGTTTTCTTTGCTCTTTATGTAGTAAATAAGCCTGTAGGGATACTGAATACAGATGGCTAAACAATTTTGGGTGTTTTAGCAGTTTATGTGTGCCCTTCAATCTCTTAGAAAAGGCAAAGAGCAGGAGAGGCAGGGTTGCTGCAATAAAATGTTTTACACAGTGAATTTGGCTTGGTTGCGTAGAATGTTAATGTTGGAGTAAACCACCAGTTTGGCAAATAAAGTTAGCATGAGGCCTTTTGCCTGGCCATTTACAGTTTTGTGCTTCTTCTCTTCAATAGGTTTCTTTTGCTTGTTGCTACTTAAAGTAAACACTCTGGGCCAAATTTTCCACCCTGCTACAGCACATGACCACATTGGCACTAATTCGGTAACACTGGTGTAAGTGAGGCAGAAGAATTTTCTCTTCACATTTACAGTGTCTTTCATCTGAGGATATCAAAGAACAATCCTGACCAAAATCAGGTTCCAAGATCTAAAACCTCCAAAGCTTTGTGGGAGTGTAGAGCCAGCCTTTGCAGATAGATCCATTTCTGGTCCATATCTAAGGTACTTCTGCCTTGGTCTGAGAGATACAATTAGTTGCAATACCCCCTACACAGAATGGGAACCTGAAGGGAACATTGACAATTATTAAAACCCGTGGCTTGTTTCAAAATCAACTTCTTGTTTAGAGACATAATTGTGGTTCTAGAGGGCTTAAGCCCAAAAGAGTTCTGAATATTTTATTTTCTGCTTAGTGCAAACCCAATTGCATGAATAGTTTTGCCTGAAAGAAAAAAAAAAAAGCCTATCTAAGGAATTTGAAAACTTAGTTCAGGTTGCCTGTGGAAAGAATTAAACAAAATAAACTGTTACTATGAAACATATTATTCCATGCCTTCTAATCAAAACAGCAGAAAACCTTTTCAGTTCCTTCAGTCAATCAATTCAGTCAATGTGATACATTTTCTGCAGTGTTCAGAAACGAAAAAGTAAAAAATACAAAAGTTTGATCACTACAGAAGAGAAATAATTTTAATTTTAATTCATAATTTAATTTTAATTCATAATTTTAAAAGAACCTGCAGTAGGGGTAATTTGGATTGAGTTGGCTTCCATTAGAAGGGTTTCTTTAAAACATGCCCTGTCCTGCATAGGGACCCTGACTTTGCCAGATACAGAAATCACCTGGGTGGATGGCTGGGCTGCTCTGAAGACAACACAGCCTGTTTCAAGACGTGGGGATGGAAGTAACAGGAATAACTCTTTCTCCATCTTTGCAGAGAAAGCCAAGGGAGATCAGTGAAATTTCCTATGACTTTGTTCATGNAAAAAAAAAAAAAAACAAAGAAAAAAAAAAAGGAAATTGTAAAGATGCACATAGGCTAGGGGATGACTTGGTAGAAGTAAATCTTGGACTGAATTAATGGCCTTTAATTTTTCTCACTGATTTCTAAAGGCTGGGGTGCATGGGGGTGGAAAGGGAATAATGAAATTTAAATACCCCAGCCACAGCATGGCACAACACTCATTCTCGACACAGAATTCAGCTGTAGGGCAGATGAGAGCAAAACAACATTTTAAAAAGCTGTAAGTCTGCTTATGTTGTCCTGAAGTATGACCAGAATGCTAATGGGGCAGAGCCAGGCTCTGTTTCATGGACCTCCCACTGAGTTTATGCTTCATGCACTACACAGAAAGACAAGTTTTGCATGTTAGACTAAAATTAACTCTTCCTGTTCTTCCCTATAAATGAAGAAAAGAGGCCCTATGCATGATGCTGCTGTGGGCCTGGGAATCCAGTTCCCTGAGCTGCTCTCAACACCACCAGCCAGGCTGTGAGGGGCAGCACAGTTATCAACAGCAGCTTCTCTGCCATCACTGCTGCAAGCTAGGTAGTGCTTCCAGCAAAAAGATTTCCAGTCACAGGATTTCCGTCTGCCTAGATCACCCCCGTGAGCTGCTGGAAAGCCATGTCAGAGATGACTTCTCTGGCAAAGGTTTTTATGGATATACAACAGACAAGTCCTCTTGACAGAGGACTTAATTCACATTAAAGTGAATTTTAATTTTGGGTTAGAAATGAATGGCTGTAAACCTGTCAGACACAGTCCTCTCTCAGAATGAGTGACTGAAAAAAGGCACCTATCTTTTTGTAGTCTTTTCTATGACTCAAATATCTGTTCCTCTACTACTTGTATTTTACAGGCTGAAATTTTTTATTGAATAATTGCCAAAAGGCAACATCTACCTTTTTATTTTCTGTGTTTTATAAAATGAACCTGAGCCATAAGCTCTTAAACCAAATCAGCTATTTTCACAATTTCAGTGTTCGGAAATGGAAAGCAACCTAAAAGGTTGATGATAGCTGTCTAATGCTTTATTGCTCTTGACAGACTAACTGCAGGTTCTCTGCTTTGAAAGGATAGAGAGATTTATAAGAAGTTTTAGAAGTAAGAATATTATTTTCAAGTCACTGGATGTAACACATTTTCCATTTTAAGTTATATCCATGTAATTTTGAACATTAGTAATATAATTGTTACTTGAAGTTTCTGTGAGAAACTACAGAACCATTTTATTCACCTTTTAGAACATTTCTTCTAACAAAAGAAATATGTGTACACAGCTTCTAGGCCAACATTATTCAAAAGAAGGTCCCTGTGTATTTTTGTAACAACTGCCCTTTCTTTTCATTTCATTCGCACTACAAATCTCAGGTTAGTAAGTGCTAAGAAGTGGGGATTTTGTGGCATTTGAGATTAGATTAATTAGCTCTGAAAAATCTAATTTACATGCACGAAACACATATTATACACTCTTCTAACTTATACCTTACTTCACAAAAGCAATAATGAGATCTGAACAAAATCATATTGGAGAAACCAAAACACTCCCAACACTTTCTTTGGAGTAGCTGAACCCTAAGCATAGGGAAAGGAAAAAACTAATTACATTTGAGATCTGTACAGATCACCATGAACCTATCAGGTTTTTCTGACTCAAAAGTGAAAAAGAGACAACACATACCATAGTACAGAGCCTGAGAAAGACTGAAGAGTATCACCTTTTCCTCAGGGCCCCCATGCAAACGCACACATGAACAGAGGCTCTAGTGTTCCCTAAAGCCTTTGTGCTGTATCCAGGAAGGATGCAGACACTTAAAGCAAGGCTGAAGTTGGAACTGAGACCCTGAGACTAAAATTGGAATCCAAGTAAGAGTCATCGACTGTTGCCTAATCTTGAAGTTGCATAAATTTACCCAGTATATGTATATCTAATTGATTCAGTGCTTTTTCTGATATTTCCAGCCTATTTATGGTCAGGATCCAGAAAAAACCATGTTCCACTAGCTTAAAACCTCTGAGTAACTAAATGCAACAGACATACAGAGAGACATTTAACACATATTCGTGGAACTGGGCTTTCTAGAGGCAGGAGCTGTGAGCCATTACTTTTTTTTTTTTAACAACCACAGGTGGGTGCACTCCTTTTTAAAGAAGATATTACACCATATTCCCAGGAAGGTAGAAACGCAAATTCAACAACTTAAGGACAATTTGAGAGCACTCAGATTGTGCCCCTGGAGCTATTGGCTAACACGGAGGCTGTCGTGCATACAAAGATCAGTTGTGACACAGCAATTTACAGCAAGGAGTATGTTTCTGAGTGATAGCAATACAGACCACTTGCCAGCCAGATGGAGTAGTCTGGGTTCTGGTGTTTGCCCCTGGGGCTGGAATAAGGACAAAAATCCAGAATCATCACTGTGATGTATGTAAATAGGAAGCATACAAACAGGTTTCTTCTTGGCTTTTTTGGATCAAGAAATCTTGAATGCTTTTCTGGATGGAGTCACCACCTCAATAGTATAGGCAGGGTGTAGTTTAAAGGCATTTTGTGAGAAGTAAGAAATTATCATTTCCTGCCCTTGGTTATATGGAACTCTTGAATCTCACTACGTGCTTCACCACATCAACAACACAAAGTGGAACAAACTGCAGCTCTACACCCTCACCTGCATGTCCCCCTGGCAGAACGAAACTGATGAGTACAGCCTGAACTCAAAGCCTCTGTGTGTTATGGCCAAGTTCCTGATGAGATCATACGGAGACCAGGATTGCAATGCTCCTTTCAGAGTCCACTTGCCTGCATGCAGATTTGCCCCTCAAGACAATGGCTGTGATCCCAACTCTTTCAAGTCCTCAGATTGTTAGTTCTTAAACTATCAGCCAATTAAGAAAAGCAGATGGCTGTCACTCTATCAGTAAATGTGTAATCAAATATGCTAAAATTTGAGGGTCTTTCATGAAAAGGGTTCTAGACAGGCATCAAAGGTTAGAAATACAAACCCTTTGAAGCTGTAAGTCAGATTTGTTCCTTCAGCAGAGAATCAAGATTCCTAATGCTTTTTTCTGGCCCTCTGCAGAAAGTTGCCTGTACAGGTCTCTTGCAGATGTTTGTTTGGTTGATCCTCTCTCCCCATCTTAGCACAGCTAACCCTAGCACTTAGCACAGGATGTGGGGTACAGTCTAGAGTGCCTAATTTAAAAGTGACTAATTTTTAAGCAACCTTTACAAGGGCTAGCCCTTAGTCTCTGGACTGAGCCAATTATTAACTCTTATGAAAGTATAAGTGTGTTCAAAGACGCTCTTTAAATAAGAGTCTGAGTAAATTCTATGCTCTTCTGTTATGGCTCAGCTAGGTAGTATCTGCAGTACTCTGTGAGACTTCTTGCATAAAAAGCTCTGAAAACCTTGCTATTTCAGGTCAGTAAGTCAGGAACCTATCTAATACTTAAACTAAGGGAAGCATCCTCACCAAGTGCTTAACTGGAATCTATTTAAAAATTTCAGTTAAACCAATGCAATTTGTTTCCACAAGCTCAGGGCATGCTGCCCTGCATTTATTCTGCATATACAGACTTCTCCAAAGGGAGCACAGGGCATAAGATTCCAGGTTTGAGAACAGTCCATTCCATATAATCCTGAATTAACTTGCAAAAAGGCCAGCCAGTGTTGGTTAATGCCATTCTGGCTATGGGTTTAGTACATGCTGTTCCCTCTAATACCTTATTGCTCTACATTCTTAATTCACTTGAGCACTGTGCGTGCTCAGCTTTGGTGCAACATTCATATTTCACCTATCATGCAAAATTCCTCCTGCCATCACCAGCAGGCCTACCAGGAGATCTGGAAATATTATAGCCCTTATTCACAGTTCTAACAAAAGGCAGCTTAGTTTATTGCTCTGTCCCTAGCAAAGTATTTACATCCAAAGCCACTATATGCCAGAAAGTAGGCACAAAGTAGACTGTCTTTATTTCTCTTGGCTGCTAAAAACCAAAGAATAGGTGGTTATATGAGAAGGGAACTAAGGTAGATACAGCAAAGGACACATCCTCTTCCATGTTTCACCAGTTGTCTATGCTTGCATGATCTGAAACCCAAATTTTAAGAAAGATGAAAGTTTAGAAAGAAAAGATCTGCTCACTTTTTAACTGAAACTGAACTCATGTTTCATGTGTGGAATTAGGAGACTTTCATAAAACCTCGTCTGGCCTTGGATGATTCTGAGGTATTTTTGTTGGGCCCCAAACTCTATAAACTAGCCACTACTAACAGCTTCCTTCTGTGAAAGGCTCTGGTTCAAACTACAGCAAAACTCAAAGGCTAAGTCCAAAATAAACAGTTCCTGTAAAAGTAAATTGATAAATAGCTCCCCTATAATCATATAATTAGTGGTACAATGTGCTAACCACTTTTGTGAAAGCAATTTTAATGCTTGCCATTCACATTGTCAAAAATATCATTGACCCAGTTGCTTAAAAACAATTGCTGAAATGAATGTTGGTCTCTGCTGTGGTTATTAATGCTGGGGCAGATCTTGCTGTATACAGACAGCAACAGACCCTCCATTGGTACACATCCACACCGTGTTTTTTTATTATTTCCTAAGAAATAATTGAGGCAGGGTGGCAAGGATCCACATCTGGCCTGCTCACTTATCCCCAGTCATTGGATCCACCAGCCAAACTTCCGACATGCTGAGGATCAATAGCTGGTAGGAAAAGATTTACAGCAACAAATTTACAACTTCTGATATCTAAAGCTTCAGTAATACAATCACACTTCATAGAACATAGATGTGATCCTCTTCCTAGAGGGTTTCTCACCACAGGGAAAATCTTACATTTACAAATCAGGTAAAACCCAGGATGACAAGAGGGACTTTAAGGAAAATTTGCACCCCTTACTGGGAAATAGAGATCAAGATGTTTAGAGCTAAGTACAATTCAGTCTAAGGAAATGTTGGAATTCAATCAATAGAAGCAAATATCCTCATTTTAACTTTATCCAAGATCATCATCAAGACTGCAAAACTTCTGCAGTTTGCAAAATGTTTTATCTTTGTAAAAGGCCTAGTCCTTATGTGTGAAAAGAGTTTTCCACTTGCCTACCATTAAGTCAGTAATTATAGAACAACATTTCTCAAGATGTAGAACATGCCTTAGGAAATAGACTAATTTTGGTGGACAACTTTCCTAACAGAGGCTAAGAAGCCATTATTAAAAATCAAAGTTCTAACTCTTGTGGTTGTGAAAGGTACCTGAAAAAAAAAGGGAGCAATTGGCTCAGAAGGGTCTTCCTGCAGCTCTTACTCTTAGACATGCACTAAATCTACCAAATGCAAGAGGTGCTGCTGCCAGTGCTGCTCACTATTTCACTGCTAATGCAAGAACAAAGGAAAATGTATCTTAGAAGGAGTCCTTAACCCGGTGGTTCTGAGTGTAAACAGTAAAAAATGGCATATCATAAGGGAAAGGCAGAATATACATATGCTAAGGTGTTTGAAGTAAAAGGCTCATGAAAAAGCAATGGGTTCGATTGATTTCACTTTGGAAATGAGCTCAGCTTTTAAAAGACTGAGAAGTACTGTTACAGGAAGATGTAAAGATTTTACAGTAACAACAGATGCCCAAACAGCAACAAAGCACTACACACAAAACGCCTGACTTGCAAGTAAACAGCTGTGCAACCCATGCCTATTATTCTCCACTCTTAATTTTCAACTCTTTGCCTCCTGAGCTTGAAAGAAAATTCTTTACTAATAAACCAATAAACCTACCTATAAATATTATCTTCCTTTCAAATGTCATTTAACCATAGTTTGACCCAGATAAGTGACTTCCAAGATTTTTTTATCAGCACACCTAGTTTCAGGACAATTAACCCAATTCTGGCTGATCACTCTCCATGAATGCTACAGCTTCCCTGTCTGGGAAACCCTTAGCTTGACCGTAAGACTTATAGAAGAATAAGCAGAAACCTCAGCACATTCAGAAACAGGTGTATAGTCAATATACCTTTCACTTTGAGTTCTCAGTATAAATACAGACACACTCAATCTCATACGCAGGTACATTAGTGTTAATTCAGTCAATCTATAATTTAAAGATCTTTTTCCTACACCCTGGACAAAGAAAAAAAGGAGAAGCTTATATTGTTACAGATATTTTTATTTCTAAATACTCAGGAAGAACTTTGAGACTTCAGTGATGGGCTAGATGGACTGTATAAATAATTGTGCAAAGAATCAAATCCAGGACAACAGAATCAGGCTTTGATGTCTAAATAAAACAGTATTCTGGCACGTGCAGCTCCTGTGATGGACTTGGAAGAAGACAAACCAAATTTCAAAGGAATAGCAAGCCAAGCCTAATAAATATAAACATGGTGTAGAAGCCAGTCATTCAGTCCTGACTAGTTCAAATGGTCTTCCATACCAACGGGGCTTGGAACCCAAGCCATAGCAAAGAATGCCATTTAGCATTAGTAGTGGAAATAAGGAAAATTAAGACTGGAGGTGTAAAAGCAAATGGAAAAATGTGATGTAGGATCAGGATTGCCATGTGCTGTTCATTGTGGAAAATAACCTAGAAAGTAACTTTGTCTATAAAATGGACAGTATATAAACTTTTACACGAAAGACACTTAAAAAGTAGCTCTAAATCAAGAGGAAACACTGAGAAGGCTGGAATTTGGATTTGGATTCAGCCCTTCAATGAGTTCCATTCTACAGTTATTCTTGTTAAGAACAACTCCTTTTCTACACTATTTCATACTATTAAAAAGCACAATGACTTCCAAAGACCATCACCTGGAGGCTGGGTGTCAGCTCCACTCACAGATCATACCATGCAAACACTGCAATTTCCACCCAGTCTCAAGAAATGCACCTTAGCACAGATCTAGGAACAGATGCTAAAGGCAAAACCAACACACTGTTACATCAAGCAGGTAGCGTTTCCACTTGTTTGCTTCCTACTCTTTTTCTCACTTTGAGCACATACTGCCTTTTGAAAAAGTAGAATTAGGATCTCCTCAATCTTCTTATTTTTGTACTTTTAAAAGAAAACAAGAGTTAAATCCTTTCATGACACAGCTGTGTAGAACGGAGTAGAAGAAAACTTGCTCATGTTGGGGAAGGCATGAGGGGAAGAGGAGGCAATAGACTTTCATTGCATTGTTCCTGACATGCAGGAAGAAAGACAAAATGCAAGGGATGTGGTTTATTTTGGCTGCAGCTTTATTAACTCAGCTCCTCTGGGAACTACCATCAATAACTTGTACAGTGCAGGTCGTCATTCTTTCCATAATCATTCCCACCTGCTGGAGAGCTGCAGTTGGCCTCCTTTCTCCCATCACTGCTCCCCTCACTCCTCCCACCCCCACCTCCACAGCTGGTCACCAGCTCGCTACTGACCACCATATCCCCCCCAAAAAGAGTAAAGGGGCTGGAAGAGGCAATCGATTCCTTGCTGTTACAGACTTCAGCAATCCTTACTCTATCTCAGCTTTTCATCTTTCTCCAATTCTTCCTTCAGTTCCATTCTATCATGCATTCAGATCTCCATGGAACAAATGCTTATACTGCACATCTGCCTAAGGGAGGTGACAGCAACTAGCTTGGCTGAGCTTGTCCACCCCTCCACCCTGCTTCCCAGAGAGTTAACAGTGCAGATTTGGGCCAAGCATAAAGCTGCTATCACACTCTGAGTATACAGACTCAACAAAGTGCCTCAAATAGAAATAAACACCTCTTATCCAGAATTCTGGTTATCATGACATTTACAATTGCTGTAACAATTTGAAAATACCATTTTAAATAGCAAAGGAAGTGGATTTTTACACTGGTCAGAGAAAGTGAGAAGCAGAGTACAATCTAATTTCCATGATTTTTATATACACATCAGAAGATCTGTTGACTTGTACATTCTCAACTTCATTCTTTGGCTCTAAGAATGGACATGATACCTGCAAAGACAGAGACCAAAGGGCTTGGAATGAGAGGGACAATGTGTTTCACAAGTGTCAAGACTGCATCTGAGGGGGGATGTGCCTACTGACTAGCTGCCCACACAATCAATCCCTTGGGTTGTTCACACATCAGGTTTATGTGAACTGTGTGTCTGCACCTAGAGCTGCTCCCCACGTTTTCTGGCAGGAAGATGGGTCCTGTGTGTGCAAATTCTGTGTGGAGGAATGAAGGATGAACAAATGCAGCAAGAATTACACTCCCATCAAAAGTCTGTCTTTTAAGAAAATAGCAAATATACCATCAAAAGCACACACAGGAAAGCTTTTCTGATATAATGCCAGCCATTTATCAGGTAAAAGCCACAGAATTTTCTATGGAAAATTCCATCTGGTATTCCAGTGTTATGACCACTGCATCTTAAAAAGTAATCAGTCTATTTTTGTACTTCTGTTCGTCTAAGACTTTTAGTATTTGTTTTGGCAATGTATCTACATTTTCTATGAATTATCAGTGAATGTGGGAAAGGCTTTCTAGGACCTTCAGTGCAACAAATGTGTTTGGAAATACTTATATTTCTTAAGCCATTAAAATGCAGTTGCAAGCAGTAGCTATGCTATCACTGCCATGTCATTTTAGATAATTATCTCCCTTCTACAAAGAACAGCTAGGGCAGACCCACTGACCCTGCTCCCTTCTGAACTAATTCTCTTTTCTCCTCTCTTACTGCTTCAGTAACCAAATTGAAATAATTAAAAGCTATACCAGTTTTAGAGGCAGTGTAAGACCAGAAATGGAGCTATTCCCATTAATTTTAGAGAAAATGGGACATCAGTATGCATGATGCTGGCTCCAGGAATACAAAATTAGGAGGACTTTGCATTTCTGCTTTCATATTTATTTATTTTTCAGACACAATTCATTAGTAAAATCAACTGCATAAAGGAAAAATGCATTAATAAAAATGGAACACATTTTCATCTGGGTTTTATATTTTCTAAATTATTTCCCTTGAAAATGAAATACATAATTGAAACAGAAATTATATATTTATTACTCACAAGAATATATCATGTGCAAGATGTTGAATGTTGAACTACTTAGAGAAATTTACTCCTTTGCATTTTTCACATGAAGTTGCATTATGGGAATTGATGGATCTTTTCTGGAATCAAGGACATTTGTCTCTGTTCCCAAATGCAGAAGAATGGAAATATAGTATTCTATGATTATGCTGTGCTTGGTCCAGGTCCATTCAATTTTTTTCCTCATGTTTTGGAAACATACAGACATGAAAACCAATGTCTGCCTGGCCCAGCAGGAGATAGTAAAATACTTCACAAACACCAGATGGGATTTTAACAATGTTTGTAAAACATAAAACGCTTGAAGCATTCTCTGCAAACCAAAAAACTGAACATGTTTCATCTCATTATAAGTCTTTTTTTTTTTTTACCTAGTGAATTTTTAAACATTTTTATTATAAGACTGACATTAACAGATCTCTGATGTTTAACAGGAGACCTAAAAATCAATTACTTTGGAAACTAATATTGATACAGATACTTGTGTGATGTCACCAGTGTAAATACTATGTTATCTTTATAATGGGACTGCATGGTCTCCATGCTGGAAAAAAACACAAACTATATTTTTGTTTCATTCTTCTATTAAATAACAAAGGCATTTGTGGGTTTCAAGATATTGTATTATGTTTATGTTTCTAAGCATCAGATAACATTTTAAAAGTACAAAAGTAGACTGCCTATCCATCATCACATCGGAAGAAATAATAATGAGCTCCTACTCCTCCAGGATTAGGAATGCTGCTGAATGGAAAATTTAAGAAAGCTGCTTTTACCACAAGATACAAAATGATTTAAACTGAAATTGTCTGAGGGAGATGAGCCAAAGGCACTGAATTTCTTATTAAAAAAAGGGAAACATTTCAAGAGCACTGAGAAAAGTTATTTAGACTATTTCCTAACTAATTTTCTGTTAGTTCAGTTTTCCTTTCAAAGCTATCATCTGAAAATATAAGGCAGCAATAGCTGAAATAATACCCCTTAAAATGGAATTATATATTTAGAAACAATCAAAAAGAGCAATTCATGTCAAAGTAATAGTTAAGTTCACAACCATTCTGAAATTTCAACCTAGTGCCCTGATAATGGATTAACAGAACCATCAAAATCTTGAAAGTCTTCCCAGGATGGAAAATCATTTTAAGCTATATGAAACAATTAAGTTAATTTTCATGCAATATAGTGTAATATAATTCTCTAAAAGGAGAGACTACTTGTTCTCTTCAAAACCAGAGTTTGAATTAACTGAGTAGTTGAAAGCATAATGTACAGAAGTATTCTTATTGCCCTTGCTAAATATTTCTGCTTATAAGGTACCTGCTCTTTACCAAACACAGGATATGCAGCTCTTGTATAATTTGACAATTTGCTGCCTCTGTCAGACAAAGCAGTTATTCCAAGCCTAGACCTGTGGCTAGCATTACTAGGCAGAGGTGTGTGCTCCCCTGGTCCAGGAGACCTGGTCTCCCCAGCTTGGTAAGCTGCAAAGTCACACTTCATGGTTCCCCTTGGATGCAGTCTCGTGAATCCCCAGCAGCACAGCCATCTGAGTTTAACAAAAGGGCTCTGGTTTTGTTATGCACTGAAGATGGAGCTGCTGCACTCCCAGGGGAAGTGACAGCCGGTGACTCCAGAGAGCCCGGAGCTCCTCTTTCTCGCCTCCTGGCAGAGCACTGTGAGCAAACAGGACAGGAGCACGGGCGTTGCTCTACACGACAAGAGGTCAGGGTGCGACCACCGAGTGTAAATGCAAGGCTGGCTTTGTGTGAGGCAGGAATTCCAAAGTCCTGCAAGCCAGCAGAACTCAGACGGGGCAAACTCTCCTCCACCCTGGGGGAAACTTCTGCATGGGCCTGCTGGCAACTTCAAGGGCAATCAGGGTCACACTGAAGAAGTGTTAAGCAGCACAAGATATAATGGAGATAATGGTGGAAAATAGCTTTTCTGGCTGCTTCTTCAAGAATTAGGCACCTCATTTAATGCAGTTTCAGCAATCTTCAGCTTAGGGAACTAAGTGGTGGTAATGCAAAATAACTTAGCTTAGAAAGATTTAATTCCAGACATGCCTATTGCCATCTGAAGGTACTTAGGAGAGTGTGGCAATCTAGATATTTTTGCATCAGGTTTACCAGATTCTCTCAGTTGCAATTTATACTTATCATATAATTTTAAAGAGGTGTCAAAGGAATTGTGGCCCCCTAGAATATGCCCCTTTTAGCTGTGACTCTTGGATGACTTTATGCATAAAAGGGCAGGGTGTTGAATGAAGTAAAGCCACAAATGAGTTATGCATGGTCATCTTTAAACCAGAAGAGTATTTAGTGCCTTTAAGTTCCCCTATCCCTTCACACTGCAGGCCAGATTTTCATAAGGTGAAGCTTGATAGCCATATATTTTATGAGCCCAACTTTTGCATCAGAAAATGCCACAATTGCATCCTTAAACACAGCTTTATTTCAAGAAAACACGTGGATTTTTGTGTGACTGAAGGACCAGTGAGGTCTTACTGAATTCAGTATGAACCTTTCCACCAACTTCAGTGGGATTAATGTCAACAGTAAAATCATATTTTCTATTAAAAAATGAAAGATTCCTGTAGACAGTTGCATAAAACAGACAACAAAGGATGGAGTCAGATATATTATGATGTCTGGCTTACTTTGTGAAAATCCTACACTGAAGGTCATCCAAGAATGATTTCAGGAGAGGCAGTGCTGGCATAACATTTCTGTTATGTTTTTTGTAGAGTTGGTTGTTCTATTAATTTCACAGCACATATTGCTGTAGCAACTGAAATGTTATGAATTATTAATTGATTATTTTCATTCTCTTTTCCTGTGGTGAATTATTGTACTTTCTGAGGGTTTCATGTGAAGTGCAGTTTGTGCATTTTGGTTAAATATTTTTAAACCAGTAACACTATCAGGATAAAGAAAAGCCAAAATAAATTCTACTCATGAAAATTTTATTTTGGTTAAGTAATGTATATATATGTACACATGCTACATATTTGGCTGCATCCATTTACAGACAAAATCTGCCTTCATAGAAATTTATGTGCTGAAACAAGGGACAAACTTTAAAAGCTGGAACACTTCAATAGAGATCTTTTTATAACAATCCTGTAATTTGAGTTACTCAGTTCCACATGTGGCACCCCCTTGACAACTACAGCAATTGTGAGTCTACAGTCACAGAATTAGGAATATAGCATATATTCCTTAGTGATAAAGATATAAACAGTCAGTGTCCTGAAGGGATTCACGGGATAAATCATATCTCACTGTGCAGTTCTTTACCAAAATACTCCCTGTAAAACTCTGCTCTTTGAGTGCTTTTATTTCACAAAGACTTCATACATTTTGTATCAATTTTATGCAGTTTGCAAGTTAAAATATGTTTTTGCTTCCTTTGGTAAATGGCACCCCTCCAAAATAGGCCTGAAATGTAAAAGCCAAAATAGATTTTCTCGAGTTTATACTCATCAGTATCACCAGTAGAAGATGCTTCACAGCTGAAGCTCCATTAGAAATGCTATTGTGCAAGACTGAAGATAAATCAAATCCCTCTCACTAAATTCGTTGGCTCTTCAGGAAAAAAAAGGCAGCTAAAACATACTGGCAAGGGTGTGCTACCTTTGGAACAGCTGCGAGCACCGCTGCTCACACGTGGCTGTGGAAGGATCTGCTGCAGGCTGCTTCCCAGGGCCTGCCTGGTGGTGCCTCACTTGTGTTCTGTCCTGCCCTGCCTTGCTTTCTGTGCCATTTCAGGCCGCAGGGTTCCTTAACCAGCGCTTCAGCGCCATCACAAACGCTGAAGAAGCCCATAACTATAGAGCATGAGTCTTGTGGCCCTCTGGCTTACATGAGAATGACCCTCTAGGGACCACACTCATCCTCAGCGTCAGCACAGCGAGCTGGCAGAGCTCACCAGATAATAGAGGCAAACAATCAGAGGAAAAATGAATCATTTTTAGTGCACAATTACTGTGAATTTGAGTTTATTCACAGTAATTTTCCTCAGAATTGCTTACATGCAGAGGAGTATGCTCTGAATTTCAGTGGGAAATGGGAAGCTGTGTCTCCCTTTGCCTCCTTTGAAAATGGCTCTCTGTACATCAGTTTGGATGCAGCAAGAAAAGAAAGTCAGATTGAAAGAACTTTTTTTTCCCAATTTCTTTTTGGCCGTAGAACAAAACTGCCGATTACTTTTGCTGTGTGTGTGTATGTCCAGATGCTGCTTTTCAAGTAACACATCCTACCCAAGCTCCACATTATGACTCCATCCATGCCTAGAGCCTTCAACTGCACTAAATTCCCACCTTCCCTTTCTCATCCAAAAGAGAGTATGAGGCTGCATGAGTCCTGAACTACATCACTTTTAATGAACCCAAATGCTAACTGCCCTTTCTGCATTAAAAAATTTACATCTGGAAACAATAATAAAGTAACTTTGCCTGCAAGTAACTCTATCCATGCTACTTACAACTTAAAGAACATTTTATTTTTATTTCTATTTAAATAATTTGAGTAAGGTATCTCTGAGATGCTGGCTGGTTCTCCTTGTCTTGGTTGAAGGATGCAGTGCACCGTTTCAACCTCCACATGTGGTCTTTCTGACTCTTCTGAAAGAAGTTACTAAGGAAAGCCAGTGGTGTTGGTTCACCTGCCTTCCTCTCTAAAACCTATTATTCTTAATTTGGAACACCTTCTTGATGGCTGTAAAGGCACAAGCTGCTGGCTGGGATTCAGTACATTTCATCAAACATTATCCCATGTTATTATTACAGCAGACAAACATAATGTGCAGAAGAAATTATTTCAAAAGAATCTACGATTGCGAAGCAGATACACCTAATATAAAATGAAGCTAAAAAAACCCTAGATTTCATAGAATGTATACCGTATTTTAATGAACAGTGCATGCTTCTCACTGGATTTTTTCAGGCAGCATATGGAATACTTTTATCATTTGCATTTTGTGATAGGATCAAATAGGCTAAAATACAGACAGAAATGAGAGTAGGGTAATCATATTCATATTTTTACACCACATCTTGAAAACCCAGGCATTCATGTCAACAGAACATTGTGCTCTCCAGTATATCGAAAATGTGAAAATAAAAAGCCTAATAAATCTAATGGCTAAAGCTGTGCTTCTTTTTTGGTTTCAGAAAGCAACATCTTTGATTCTTCAAGTGCATCTCTACTCTGCAGAACTATTTAATGCAGCCACTTGGCAATTCACACAACTTGTGGATGTGGTGCTCAGGGACGTGGTTTAGTGGGATTTGGCAGTGTTAGGTTAATGGTTGGACTCAATGACCTTAAGAGTGTTTTGCAATCTACATGATTCTGTGATTCTATGGCATGAGCTAGCTCAGAATTGCATGTGTCCTGAAAGATTTATCTGCTCAAAGCCAGCTCAGGTATTTCAATACAGAAATACAGAGGCATGTAAACACCCCTATTCTGTGTCACAATATAGCTCTTGTGAGTCAAAATTTCCACTGACTTAAATTAGCATAATAGAGTATGGACTAAAAGATTGGCTTCCTATTTCTATTATCAGATTTTATTTTCCTTTGGTGACAGAAAAGCCAAATCTTGAAGCCTCACCCTTTAAATTAAAGTATTTTCCATTGTGTGTCTCAAAGCCAGGTATAATGGCAGAGGAGTACCTTAGGTGAGGATGCTTTCAAAGCAGGTTTTTTTCTCCATTCGTTGCCTGCATAGAGCTTAGACTGGCAAATGTTGCCTTAATGGTTTGAATCTAAGTGAATTGTACACAGCTATCTAATAAATGCTGTTTATATGGGAAGCTTCTAAGGTAATCACGTAACAGCAGTGAGTTCTAAAAACCTCCAGTTTATTCAATCCATATCCATACATACATACATATATATATATATATATACAATATCATATGCAGACTAACTAAATCTATATTCTGTTGTCCTGGCAACATCTGGGTGCCTGCTCAAATACAGGAGATGCAGGTGGCTCACAAACCTGAAGGAATATTGTCTGGTTTCTGTGTACTATCTACTACTATCATTTAAGTATCAAAAGGATAAAAAACTTACAGATGTGCTATTACAACTTAAATTATTTGAAGTGCATTTACATTATACTACAAAGTAAATCTAAGTGCTATTGTGACAGATGTTACAACAGCATCTGGAAATGGTAATAGCAGCTGCACACCTTTCTTCACTCTTCTGATAGACTCCAATGGCCAGTATTATCATCAATCCCTTGGACTGCATTGTAGGTTCAGCATTTTCAGCAAGTATCCCTGAACAAAGCAACCTGTAAAACATGCACTGACTTCAAAGCAAGTTTTACAAATTACATTTGTAATGCCAGTTCCTCCGGGTAAATAGAGGGGCAACTTGCAAAAATAACATCACGAGGCTTCTCCAAGTTACCTCTGTAGCTTCTGACTGTGATTTTTTTCTGTTTTCTGAAAAACCATCTAGTAAATAGTGGGTATTGTGACCAGGCTATCTGAGGATACAGTGTTCTTATCAAGACTATCATCATAGAACTATCAGGATAGATTTTTAAACTTCCTTCTCATACCTCCTTACCTTGTAGCTGGGTTCATCACTGCTAACATGTGGCAGATTTAGTCATCCTGTTTCTTAAAAAGTTCAGAGGGTTCCTTCAGAATTGCCCCTTGTATCTTGGGTTTTAGTAATTCCGCAAAAAAGCCCATCTTGAAATATATCTCGTAATAATTCTGGCATCATGTGTGTAAAGGCAATTTTCCAGAAGATTAGTAGAAAAACCACATCCTTTCTTTGACAGTTACCCTTAATGGAAATCACAGCACAGGCCCAAACACACCTGTAACCTGACATGGCCATGGCAGGATGATGGCAATCTGTTGTGTCAAGATGATCTCACTGCTTTTTCACATATAATTCAAACTCATCAGGTGAAAAACAAACTCCACATCCATCCACAGCCTAAAGAAATGAGAAAATCCCACTCGACACTGCAGTGACAGAAGGGAAAGAAACGTTCACAAAGGTTAAGTTTAGCCTTCAAAGACCAGACTTTCAAACTAATTCCATTGTTAATAGAAGGAGGTAAGCTGTACTGGAGGGAAATACCAAGAATGCCTAGATGATGGCTTCTGCTCTGTACTGTCTTCTCACTTTTGGTGTATTGTATTCCCTGCTTTCCTCTGACACTGGAAACTTCTCTTTCAAACAAATTATGTGCTTCTGTTCACTATTTTGGGGAAGTAAGGAGAGTTCCCATTCATCTACTCTCTCTCCCACGTAGTGAATGGTTGTGTCAAGAGCTCTGTGATAACTGTTGGTCACAATGAAGGGTGTTAAAACCATTCCCTTTCATCTAGCCTGTGATGCCTGTGTAGAGGTGTAGAGGCATGTCAGAGACCATTACCTGAGTCCTCTGTCTAAGAGATAATGTGCAAGGTTGCTTTTGAAATGAGCTGTATGTGGTATTCCACAGCTTTATCAATAGATGGTACAAGGGGACATGCAGCCGTTTTCCTTAATGCCCGAGGAGGTGCCCAGTCTGCAGCCTTGTCCTCTGCACCTGTATCTATCACACCTCTCTTCTAGCCAAGGCCTGCTGGTATATAAAGGGTCAAAGTGCAGAAAGGGGACCCAGGCTTCTCTCTTTACACAAGCAGAATACCATTTTCTACCGTGGAATCTAAAAGGCCTTTCAAGATGAACGTGAGGTTAAAGGCTGTATTATACAAACTCTTGTCCAAAAGTTTCATCTTTCTCTCTCGTGTAGAACAGAAACACAGAGCAACCTATGCTGGAAGAACTTAAAGAGGTTAACTTGTTTCATCTCCAGCTCAAGGACCAAATTTAGCTTAGGTGTCTCATGGCTCATTCAGTTGAGATCTAAAAAAAATCAATGGATCTTGAGATAAATTATCCCCAGAATCTAGGGGTGGCTAAAAAGAAGTGAGAGAGAGAATATTAGTTTACTCCTGAGTTTTACAGAAGAGTTAGGAATAGTTAGTCTGCATCCTCAGTTCTCCACTTCTCGCTCTTCTCTTTTAGTACCGGAAATCACAGAAAGTAAAAACTTGTTTCTGTCTAGTATTTTCTTTTCTGGTCTATCTGATACTCTTTCACCATAAAAATACTATTACTTCAGAGTGCATGAGCATTTCAAATGCAAGTTTAATATTTCTGATGCATTTTAAAGATTATATTTAATCTATTTTAATAGACACTTGATTATATTTTTGCCTCAAAGCGTAATTGGTTGAAATAAGCTGCAACTCGTGTCTTTTCAATTCCACTGCCGGGAGCGCCTGGAGGCGAAGGGCTCAGAGCTCCAGCAGCAACCAGGAGAGGGAGCCCATGCTTTTAGCTTGGTCTTGTCTCACTGTCGGCGGGAGCAGTGTGAAAAGGCAACATCAAGCGTACAGATTCTGAACAGATAAACTCAAGTTTTGATAAGAGATGGTAGCCAAATTACTTTTTAATTCAAGCAGGAGTATCTATCTCTTGGGTTTGTGTGCTTTTGGCAAAACAATAAATAAAATCCACACCTTCCAGTAATAAGCTGTTAAAAAAATTAATTGGTATGAATATACAAATATATGGGAAACCATTCAACTTCTTCACGGATAAGCTTGCAGATACGGTTGGAATCTATTAATTAGCCCTTGGCCTCATATGCCTTTTCATCTGTCACTTCTTTTTCAAAAGTCAAACTACTGACTTCACCTACTGCTTCATCTTCATCAGTTCAACCACAGCTTTAGACTACAGTGGTACAAGCAAATCTATTTTGTCCATATGAGGATTCCCAAAGAAGTCATATAATGTACAAGAAATAGATTTATAATATATACCTGGGACTTTTTTAAAAACTAGTTCATTCTTTTAATGTCTTAATGAAATCTAATTGCTTGTGTTGTTTGGTTTTAAGTTTGGTGGTTTGTTGTTTTTTTTTCCAAATACCTCTTTTGCAACATAGTTAGTCTTTGTATGAAAACAACAATAAACATATTTTTCATGTATTATGGGTATGCTTTTACAGATATTTCTCTGAATAGTTTCAATTCACTTAAACACAATTCTAAACTTGCTAGGTTTTACTCTGGCGAGGTACTGAGAAAGAATAGCTTTGCACGCCAAATATGATGGCCCTACCACAAAAGTCTCTATAATTTAGACAGACTACAGTAAATAGTAGGTTGTATTTGAGAAATATCTATGTACCTGTTATAACATTTTCTTTGTATCTATCAACCCAAAGCAGCTGTAAGAGATGAAATAACTCCGTCTCACCACATTAACTTCTACACATCAAAATAATTTGATGATAAAAATGACTTAATGTTAAATTTAATGCTGTCCCTTAGATACATATTCTCAAAAAATAAAAATTAAGAGTTCTTACTACATAGAAGAAGCTTCTTTTTAAAAATGCTGTGGGAAAAACTTTGCTGATATACTGCTGGAAAACTCTAAAACAGGAGGAAATTCTAAACATTAAAGCTCCAAAGTAAAATATATCATAAATAATCTAATTCAATCAGTCTAACTTTTGAAACTCTTTTTAAGTTGTTCTCAATTTTTAATTAAGTTGTTCAAAGTTAGAAAGCAAAAACTGCTTGTGTCAAAACTAGCAGTTAGATTTTGAAAGTGCAAGGAAGTAGAAATACAACATTTTGAAGATTTCTGAGCACAAGCATTACTAAAGAGTGGTGTCTGATTTGACACCTGTATTCACCTGCAAATTCACCTGTAAATAATATGTTTCTGCCCTAAATAAAATTTAATACAATGTTAATGTATATACATATTATAATGCATACTCTGACAACTCATCCTTGACCTCTGACACTGTACAGAAGGGGCAAATTTTGCTCTCTGTTACAAATGGGTCAAGCTGTAAGTTGTTGAGGGGGTAGAAGTCTGAAGCAAAATAAGAGGACAGTTGAATTCTGTTGCATGGCCACAAGCAACACAACATCCCTCATGCAGTCTTCCTCTCCTTCCAAATCACTTCAGTTGTGTTAAGTGCCCATGTCCAAAGAAATACTCCCTAAGATCATCAGCCAACAGACCTAATATTTCTTACTTTTTCTGTAAGAAGATTTTCTAAAATTCTGGATGGGGAGTACTAGTTGTAGTAGCAGTAATAATAGTTGTTGTTGTTATCATCATTATCATCATTATCATTAAGTGCATTAAGTGTGTGTTTGTTTTACAGATTTAGAAGTGTTCCCTGAAAAGGAAAACCTATAATGGAAATGAAAGTGAAAACATACAAATACATTGCTTTTGACTTGTTGCATTTGAAATCCATTCCAAGGGGCCAAATTGAAAAGTAATTATTTTTCAATACGATGCATTGCTTTCTCCTTGTCATTTTCTTTCTCTTTTTAAATTTTCAATTCCATCTGTTTTTACCATAGTCCAAAGAAATATTTCAGAGAAAAATTAAACTTGACCAAGTGCTCCTTTCTATACCACTGCTGCTTCTAATTCCAAGTGGAATTAGACCAAAATGGTAAGTACCGATTCACTTTCAATCTTCTGTTTCACCAGTCTCAGGAGCTCATATATTGAGCCAAATGCAGATCAAAAAATGCACATAAACAGAACATACTAAACCTGATCTTTTCATGTTAGTCCTTGTTTGCCAGTGTTTCCTGTGTGTAACTTCTCAGGGGTTCTGATCTATTGCAGCAGCAACGCTAATTGTAATCAATGCCAGGAAACTTTTGCATAGCAGCCCTGATTTAACTATCCACAAATACATTAAATCACTAATGTAGGTGCTTTGAACCACCTTCTGGAGGAGTCTATTACACTTAATCACCTTCAGAAAGATGCCTGGGAGATTAAATTTGGGTGGTATAAACATTCTCTCCTCATATCCTACTGTCTCCATTAATTGCTAAAGAAATGTAGCCAAACCCTCAGAGGCCCAAGTTTTAAACAGAAATAAATACACTGGCTGCCATGGTCCAGGTCAATAGAAATTTGGATTTCTTTCAGGCAGTCTTTTAAATCAAAATTCCTGCAGCAGTTATGCATTTGGAAATTTCAGTTCTCATGACAGCAATTGGAGGGATATCTCAACCGTCCAGCATGGGAAACTGTGTCAGATGAAGAGGCTCTAAGGTTCCCTGGGAGACCTCAATGGACAGAGAAAAGAGTTCTCCCACCTTGAAGCCAGAAGCCAAAAACTGCCTTGAGTAGGTACGTCTCAATGATGACAGATGAAGCTAAAGGAAGCAACACCTTGCTCCCTGTTTTTTAAAGAGGTTAGTGTCATGGGTCTGTGCTGGCACTCTGTTGAGATGGGATTTATAAACATAAAACTCTCTCAAATAAGTAGCTTGCTTCAAAGGCAAACACATCCCAAAACAAATGTGCCTGCCCTAAAGTCAGCTAACCAGCCTTGCCAAGGAACAGAAGAGCAAGGCAATGCAATGCATGTTATAAACATGTTAATGTTATGTAAGGCCCTGATTTTGACATTCAGTCCAGAAATCTATCTCTACATCTTTCAAAAAACTTTAGCACAAATACATAGCAATTCACAGAGTATTAACGCTATCAGGGAAGTGTTTGTAGAAGAAAGAACATAGAAACTTGAGAGTTGTGTATTTCAGCTGACTGAATTTATTGCATGTACCAAGACCTCTTGCCTCCTTCTCTTGGAAGTGTTTTGTGGACCACCTTCCCTCCTCTTCTCTGTAAAGACCTCCCTGTCATTCCCCTGCTCTAAAACTCCTATTTTCTCTGAGTGTCCCCATTCTCCTTTTCCAAATACAAGGGCTCATCCAACTCACTCTCATCTTCCTATAAACATCTGTGCTGCAATCATTCTTCCTCCCTTTGCTTCACGGCCCCCCCGCATAAGGCTTCTTCTCTCTTCAGCTCCTTGGCAGCTGTAGAGATCCTACTTTTCCTTTCTGATGGTTGTTCTATCCAAATTCTTGACCCATTCCCATCCTCCACTTACAGCAAGGGCTTTGCATGATTGCCAGCCATGCAGAAGAAATAGCATTTCTTGTACATCCATGTGTCTCTGGCAGGCACTGGTGGAAGCTCTGTGGATATGTTGAAGGTCACAGATGTGTATTTTGCTTCTTCCCTCCCTTTGTGTCATTTTACATTACTGCAGATGGGACGGCATCAAGTTCAGAGACTCAACAGAGGTGTATCCTGACAGTTTCTCACCATGGTACAAAGTGTGGATGAAGCATGTGAGCCACAGAAACAAGGACACTTCAACAACGGTTCTAACTAACTATAAAGCTTTGGGAATTAATTTTGCATGGGCAGTATGCAAATAGTTTTCAAGAACATCTTGAAAAATCAAGTCCCATAAGGCATTTCCCATCTGATTTATTCCAAAGTTCTAGTCAATAATAGGAAAAGCTTAGCTGTCAAGAGGACAGAGATGTTTGAAATGTTTTGGTCTTACTGACCAACAAAAAAATCTTGACTTCCCTCTCTACAAAGAAATTTGCTTTTTCTGTGCTTACACCTCAGATGACAAATACACTGAGAAAAAAATAAAAATACAGGCCTCTCCCTCCTTCTGGAGGGGAATTTATGGGAAAACAAGGTATTACACCACATATAAAGCCTTCTGACAATTTGTCACGATCAGGTGATTCTTTCCTATATACATTTCTTCCTTTTGCATGGCAGCTGATCCCAGAATGACTAAAGCTATTACAACCACCACAAAAAAGAAAAAGAAGTACAAAAAATATTATTATGACCTCCTTCAAACAACTACAAAACAATGTAATCACTCATTATACAGTATCATGCAAATACACTTCAAAACCACAGGAACCCCAGGGTGTTTGCCACACAGACACAGTGGGAGAAGGAGGAAAGAATTGGACAGAATTTCTATAGGTGCTGCTAAATTAAGAAATTACTCTATTCATGTGCATGGTATGTATAAACTCTTGTCTTTTACCCAGAGCAGAATGCAGATTACCACGGCACATGCAGGACACAGGAATACATCATGCCTCTCCACATGCATACATATTCAAAGGTTTGACATTTTGCAAGAGTTTAAGGAAAACAAAAACAACCCTGCAACCCACTGGGAACTGGAGTTAACTTCCTCGCAGAAGTGGAGGTATTGACTTTCCATGGGAGTGATGAACTTTTGCTGAATTAACTGAAAAATATTTTGAAGACCTCTCTCAAAGTCCTACTGACAAACACCACAGAATGCAGAGCTCTCTGAACTTAACTATAGTGCTAAAATTCACAGTAGTGCACTTCTAAATGTTTGGTTCTGACACCTGCTATTATATGGAACAGGTAGTTATTGATTACTTTTGTGGGGTGAGAAAGTAAGAGACCGAAGTCTATGCAATTTAGGAAACTGTCAGAGGGAATCCTCCATCACAACATACCCTTCCAAAATTCACATCCTTCTTTCAGTCCTTTCAGAGAAATATTTGAGCCCACCTGGCATTTGGATTCAAACCTACTAGGTGTTCTTCTGTCCATGAAAAAACAGGACAAATCAGTTCTGAGACCTGCTGCAACAATTTACTGACTATCAGAAGGCACAGTTAAGGCTATGATAGAAACCCCTGACTAGAGGAAGGCAACAGCTGATTTGACCTGCCTTGCAGCCACACTCCCAGCTCTGCACCTTTCTGAAGAAATTGTATCTTAGCTGTGGATGTCATTGTCTGGGGCTACAAGCAAGACAAGCTTCGAATGGGCAGTTAAATATATATTGAGAAAATAAGACTTAGTGAGCCAAAAAGAAAGCTCTTGTCTGTTTTCAAAGTTTAGTTGTTCTGATAAAAATCTTGTTCCTCATTTAATGCCTTCCCATTCTTCATGCAACTTTAGATGTAACTTACACATTCTCCTCTTTCCTCTTCTGGCTTTACCTGAGACATGCAAGGATAAGGTAACAGGCCAGTAAATGTTAGTGTTTAAACGTTTCATTTAATGTAAAGTCTAAAGCACGTAGTTTCTGTGTTGGTGAAATACTCACTTAATGCTTTTGCAGCCTGGCTGTGATTCTCTGAATGATGTCACATCCACCCCAACTCAAAATAATAGGAGGTTCTCTTCATATACCTTATTTTCCCATTTTCATATAACACATGGATTTTATTTCCTAAACAGAGAATTACTGTAACAATCAGCTTTCATTTCCTCCAAAAAAACATTCACTAAATCTGCAGCCTGCATATTTACATTTTTCACTTGTTCCTTTCCCAAATATCTAACTATTAAAATGTGCCTGGGTAATCCTGAGTTTTGCACTAATGTTGCCAACTTTACAATCAGATATTTTCAGACTAAAAATAATGTTCATGCCAGCATTTGCTTCAAAATTATATGTATAAGCCAACTGTCACTGCATGAATTGTGACAGTAATAATACTTTTTTTCTATTTTTGTCCCTTCTTCCCATCAGAAACTTGACTATTGAAGCATATTTCAAAAGAATCCAAGTAAATCTGAGCTGTCAGATGCTTTACCTCAGTCCTACCATCACACTGAAAACAGAACTGCTGAAGGAAGCATGCAGCTAGATGGCAGTGTGCCAAACTAAAGAATCAATATGAAATTGACTATTTCTAAAAATGCATGACATAGCATGCCTTAAATAGCCTGAAAGCCTAAAAAAACAAATCCACTACAATAAAATAAAACCATCCATAATATTATTTTGACTGAAAAGCTGTAGCCAGTGGTAAATTGAGCCAGGGCAATTAAAAATCTTGTATTTCGTTCTGGTTCGAAGAGTGACTCTACCCTAACCATCCTGCATTTCAGGTACCAGCTCTTATCATTATGTAAAATAGAAACAGTGCCATCTGCCTTGGTTTGAAGAACATTATAGGGCTTAATAAAGGGATGTAAATACTTATGTTAGCTCAAGGTCCTCCATGAAACGGGACAGATAACGTGATGCAAACAAATGTGAAGATACACCAATAGGCAAATGTGGAACCAAATGAACACAGCACACCAACAGCCTTCTGCTCTGTGTATGAAAAACCTGTATAGGGCTAAATCTTAAGGCATGCACCCTAGGTTCTCCAAGGCTAGCTGGATCAAAGGACGAATCAGGTGTCATGCAAGGAGGAAAGGATCCTTCTGCTCACATCACTGGGCAGTTGCTGTACTGCTCTCCAGCAGAACAGCCTCGGGGCTGCGGAGCTGCACACTCACCCACCAAACCCTTTCAAAGTAAGGACTTCAATACATCCAACGAAGAATCTCTTATCCCAATAGGCAGAAAAAGAATTCCCACAGTGCACAGGATCTTTGTTTTCTCCACAGTTTAAACACACAGCTGTACTTACTGCCTTCTAGGAACCCACCCTTCATCCATAGGCAGGAAAGGAAAAAACATACTACAGTCAACTATAAACTATCTTGTCCTCTGCTGCTGTGCTTTTTTACTTTGGCTCTGTATTCCACTTGCCTTAATATTTAAACTAGCTGCTACCTTTGCTAGTGCAGGATCTGTTAACACTTCTGCTTTAAACTCCATTTTGGCTGGGACAACTGATCATTTCAGGATTAAGCATACTTTTCAATTGTCAAATGTGTTAGCCACGCTTTTTAAAAATAATTCTATTCAGTTTAAGTTTACAAAACAGAAATAGCAGTGAATATTTTAAATAGACAGTTTTCTTTCTACAGTCCTATATTTTAAACCCAAATTTCACATAAAGTCTAAAATCTGTCATGCTGTAATGATTCTAAAGATTCATGTTAAATATATATACATTATATATATAAACATATAAATATATATATATATCTGCTGTACATTCTTGACATATGAATTTTGTGCTAAGAATATATAACAAACATATAATTTTGTTTACTTGTAGGTAACATTTCACAAAGACACCTTTTATACTGGTAGACCTTAGGCTGGAGCATCATCACATCATATATCATATTCAAAAGCTATGGGGTTTTGCCTGAGTATCAGGAAGACAGATCCAAGAGAGCATTCTGCTGAGACCCCTGAGGGATTTTGTTTGTTTTCTCGATGAAAGCCGAAGACCATTGATGGCTGTACCATGGATGTCGCTTCAAGTGACCAGGATATTATGGTGAGATGTTAGAACCTGCAGGAAATCTGACTGTCTCAATGGCCTTTTGGAACAGTAACAGCACCTCCCAGAGACATTACCAAACAGACTGTTGTTTTTCCTTTTCCCTTTATGGAGAACCAGAGAGCTGTGAGAAACATGAAAAGGAAAAAACTGTACTGCCTAGTTTAGAAGTACAAAGGTAGGAATTATCCATATCCGTTCCTACAAATTCCTTCTTTTAATCTTCAAGCTACTCTACTTCCAAAAAATCTTTAAGTAAAATTCTGTAGAAGTACATTAAACGTTTTAAAGAAAGTCACTAGCTCAACAAATGTATTTATGCAAAATAAACAACATAGAGAGGAGGACTTTTACAGCTGAACCCTCACTACTAATTAATCTATGTCTAACTTCAGGTATCTTGTGCAAGCTGATAAATCCTCAACAGAAAATGAAGAAAAAATATACTCCTGGCTTTCTAGACCAAAAAAAAAAAGAAAGTGTATAAAAGCCTCAGGTTACATAAAAACTGTTTTACTACACTTACAAAAAAATAAGCTTATAGACATGGGCTAAAGACAGCCAGAACTTTTGGGGAAAGAGGTCTCCTGGATACATATCATGGCACAGAATGAAAAATCCTCTTCCTGGAGAATTTTTCTCTTCGGGCATTTCTCAAGGACACTTTATGCTTTCAACCACTGTTGTTATTAGCTTAGGATAAGGTGATGCTTGGGAAAAAGTTTCACAGAGGCCTGGTAGGCCAAAACATTCATTCTGGCCTGTCTAACTAGCCAGACAGCAGATTCCTTTTTTATTATTTCAAATAAAACACTTGAGTTCCAGTACAAGATCCCTCTGTAGCTCAGATTATACCAGAATATGGTCCAGAGGTAAAAACAGGTGTTACAAACAGGGTAGAATATAAAAGCATGTATTTTGCTGGCCTTTTCATTAGGCTCTCATTTCAGACTTAATTGTAGATTCAAAGAGAGTGTAAGAGAAAACCTTTAACTAATGTTCTCCAACGCATATTGAGTAGCCCGACCAACAATTTAGTTACCAGTCTAAACAGGAATTGGGCTGGGACTGGGTTCTTAAACTCTCAGCTAGTCTCAAATCTGGAGCTTGTGGCCAACCGTGTTCACACTGAAAACTGATTTGGAGTAAAAAGGTTTTAAAAAAACCTGCCATCCTCAGCTTTCCCTCACTCAGTCACAGAAGCGTAGCACAAAGGCAACTTTGTGTGCTACCTGAGGAGAACCTCTGGCAAGAAGATGGGTGAGGGACAACGCAAGAGCTTTCAATGGCAGCCTCACTGTGAACTCAGCTTCCCTCTGCAGCCAGTCTCCTTTAGAAAATTGTTGCCTGTTGGCAAGCCTGTGATTTTACCATGTAGTGAGGGAAGCGAGTGGATCCCCATGATTGACCGGGAGCATGGTCTGCAGCTGGACCGCTGGCCAACTTAGTAAGGCCTTAGAGGTTAGAGCTCTGTAACAGCCCACTGGGGCACCCAAGCCTTTGTCCCATCTCCCCAGAGACTCACCCCTCACCCCATGGCCTCAGGACCTTACCCCCACTTCCACAACCGCCTGTTCTCCCACCTTCCAGAAATGTCCACCATGTGCATCCTTGCCGTGAGGGCAGATTCCTCCTCAAGAAGAAAGGTCTGAGAGGGCACTTCAATAACCTCTATAAATACCCAAAGGGTGGGAGGGAATGCCAAGAAGGTGAAGCCAGGCTTTTCTCAGTGGTGCCAACCACTAGGACACAAGGCAAAGGGCAGAAGTTGGACAATGCTCCCAGGCACATGGTGAGATTCTTGGGGTGTCCTGTGCAGGGTCAGGATTTGGCCTCGATGATCCTGATGGGCCCCCTCCAATCAGTTTGGAACTCAGGTTCTATGATTGTATGATGCACAGAACTTCCACCTGATTATGAGAAAGAACCTCTTTACCGAGTCGGTGACCACACACTGGAACAGGTTGTGGAGTCTCCCTCAGTGGACGTATGCAGGAACTGCCCGGGTGCAATCCTGTGCAGTATGCTCTGGCATGACTGCTTGAGCAGGGAGGTTGGACCAGATGCCCCGGTGCGGTCGCCTCCGGCCTGACCCACTGCGTGAACGTGCGAGACCGCGGCCCGAGGCGCGGCCCGAGGCGCGGCCGCCGCCCGCACGGAGGGCCGGCGGAAGGCGGTGTTCCCCCGCTCCCTCCTCCCGCCCGCCCGCCCGCCGGGCCCGCGG
>VZRO01003914.1:2324-150447 GCA_013397915.1 Daphoenositta chrysoptera | reverse complement strand
GCGGCGGGGGGCGCGGGGCGGCGCGCAGCGCCCGCGGGGCTGTCCGGCGCCGTGCCGCTGCGAGCTGGACGGAGTGCTGCTCCGCGCCGACTGCTCCGACCGCGGGCTCACCGCCGTGCCCGCCAACCTCAGCGTCTTCACCTCCTACCTGTAAGTGCGGGCGGGCCGCGCAGGGCGCACCGGCGGCGGCGGGAGGGCTCGGGCCGGCCCCCGGTACGGACAGGAGGCGCTCCGTGCCCGGAGGGAACACCCGACTTCAAATAAGTTTCTAATCGCTTTTTAATCAGCGGGCGCGTTGTAAAGCGTTTATAGGTATCTGGCTATCGCGGTGCCCGGTCCGGCGCCCGGAGGATCGCTGTGTGATGTGCCGTTTGGAGGGTAATTAAAAGCGATTGCAACAGCAGAAACTCGATGCGATCCGCAGGGACGTTATCTTCACCTTTGCTTCCCGGGACAGGGCTTTGAAGTGCGGCCGCCGCTGATTTAATCGTTAACAGATCTCCCCTCGGGTGGAGCGAAGGCAGTGAATAAAGCGCGCTCCCGGGCGGCGGGCAGCGCCCGGGGACCCGAGTGCCCGTGCCCAGACACAGGTGCCTGTGTCCAGGTCTGGGCTCCGGAGGCTCCCCCGCGCCTCGCAGAGCCCGCCTGACACGGCATCCTCGCCGGGACGGGCTGCGGTGCTTGGAACTGCGCTGCATCTCGCGGGCGCCGAGTCACAGCGTGTAGGGATAGAGCCGCCGAGAACGGAGAAACTTTGCATTAGCAAAAAAACCCACCCAAAACTGTGGTGAAACTTGCTTTGTTTCCTTATTTTTGGCTCAATGTGCGTCGTTTAGCCTCTCGTGGTTTCGTGTGTTGAAAGTGCTGGTGCTCTAAGTGTTTCTTTGGTGTCGTCCTTGCTGATTCCATAGTTTTTTGTGGTTGCATGACCAGTAGGTTGTTAATTTGCTGCTTACTCTTAGTATACAGCATAAAGTATGTCTGGTTTTGAACGTGTTTGTCCAGTCTCCGTATTTTGACATGCTGTTAACACGCTTGCTACTGTAGTTACTGTGAAGATGCTTTCACAGCATTATGTGTCTGGGATACTGAAGTGATCATTCTGAGCACACTTCTCTGTTAATACCATACTTCAAAGGACATAAAACAGATCCTAACACCTGAAAAAACAGACTAAAGTAAGCTAGAAATGAACTTCTAAGAGAAGTATAAACATGACAACATAGACAAGGTGGAAATTAAGTGCAACCAACCAAATCTAAGAATATGTAAGGGGAAAGCCTAATTTAATGAAAATAGCATTCATTTATAAAGAGGATGGCAGCTGAAAGACATTTATATATTATGCATGTAAATACTATTCTGAAATTTTTCTTAAGATCAGTTTTAGCTTATTTTATCAGAAACATTTCAAAGTCAAAACTATTAATAATGTTAGGAGGCAGGAGTCAGCAGTCAGCGTTACTGAACAACCACTTACAGTAGAGCAAAACTTTGGCTATGTGTAATAAAGATACAATCCGTAAGAGACATACAAGGTGTGCCACTAGTTCCAAAAGTAGCAGGTGAGGATTTGGGGTATATATAAGATACTATGTTTTCTGGTACTTTGGAAAGCCATAAGCAGAAAGGTAGATAGTGATGGTATAAAGGTATACTGAAGCTGTACATATCCTGTGTTAAGAAGTAGAGACCCTAAATTGTTCATTGCTTGGAGGAAAGCTAAAATGAAAAACATGAGAGAATCCACTGTTTGACTGTTTTATGAAGAAGACAGCATATGCATGATGATGTCAAAATACCATTGCTGGGGTCCTTCTGCCTCTGGTAACCTGCTTCTTGGAAGGATTGTCATCTAGTCTGCCCTTTTGTTTTTAAATCCTTCTGTCCTTCAGAAAAAATGTCTTTCTCCAGTCAAAAATCCTCTGTTGTTCAGTAACATACACCCTGAAGTGAAAAATTGTTATTTGGACTGGCAGACTTTTAAATGACCAAGACTTCGTGCAGGCAATATAAAGTATAAAAGACTAGTTCATACACATAGGCAGCTACACTTACCGTTCCCAAATTTACAAGGTTGCTATCCTTGGATTGATTAATTATTGCCTAATTATGCAGAATTGTAGCTCCTGCCTGCCTTCCGTAAAGAACTGTCAAGTCTCATTGTCTGTAGATGGCTAAGCAATGGCAAATTTTAAAACATGCCTGCTTGTTATAGGCATGTTTGCCTCCCTGAGCTTGGTAATGGCCAACCAGCTGCTCCTTGATTATTCTCCTTTCTGCTTTGGGGTTTTTTTTCCCCAAAGAAACAAAAATGTCTTTTTCTGCTGTGAAAATTTTTACCTCAGGTCAAAGCAGGAGATTAAAATTGTGTACTCACATTTAATCTCTTTCCAGAAAAAAAAAATCTTCTGTAGTCAATTCTGTTCTTGCACCACAGCTATATCTGACCAAAACCAGTGTGTAGTACTACCGTGTATTAAGTTTGAGCTTTTAAAGCTTTGGGGGTTTTTTTTCTAAATTTCTGACATTTTTATCTTAGTTTAACACTCGCATAGGAGAAAAAGGTAACTGTTTTCTTGGTGTGCACTGGAGATGGTGTGAAAAGCTGAAATGCTGAGGCCATTAAATGTTTGTTTTATTTTGGGACAAATGTCTACAGAGCATGATATATTATGGTGACTGAATTTTGCATGTACCATCATTTTTTTTTATGATGGTGCTTTTGCAGCAGAGCTAAATGTACTCTACAGATGGACCTGCTACAATTTTCTCCATTCTCATTTATAATCCCAGGCAGCAATTCTTGCCTCCCATCAAAAGTATTTTTATTTATGATTATGTGTCTGCTGCCATGAACTGTTAGACTTTTTAAGAGCGGGCAAGGAGAATCCATGAGTTTCTTTCCATTCCTTTTTCTTCATTTACTTTTAGGCTAAGTAATGTATTCAGTGTATTCAAGGCAACTCCTGTTGACATAAATGAGAATTCCATGTGCTGATGAAGGGCAGCACTGAGCCTCTGTTTCAAATTAAGAACAGGTCACTTTCCTATCAGTTCACAGAAGAAAGAAGCAGCCAGAATCTACAGGTCTTTTGCACATGGGACCCTCATTAATTCTCAAACCAAACCCATGAGTAAGTGAAATACTGTTACTATTTGCTGTGATGTGGAAAACTGAAGTGGAGAAGGGCTTGCTCAAAGTTAGAGGTAAAGTTTATGACAAAGCCAGTCATTAAAGAAGAAATGCCTTATCCTAACTCCATTGTTTAACCACAGACTTGTCCTACTTTACCTAAATAATTACTTGTTAAAAATTGTGTAAAATCTGGAATCTCCTGTTCAAGAATATTTAGTATTACAAGTAATAAAGTCAGATTTTCTTTTCAATCTCATGTGATGACAATATAGAAGACAGCACTTACAGATTTTGACGTTCTTTGCTATTGGCCTGGACAGTGCAAAAAAGTAAATTTATTATAAATGCCAATGCTGTCTAAAAATTCATATGCTGTGTTTGTGATCAAAACCTGCCAATGATAAGCAGAATGTTTGCAAAATATTACCATCATGGATTGACAGAAACATGCATGAATACAAATATAAATACTGCAGCATGTTGCCTTTTGCATTGTGGTTTACTTTAAAAGTTTAAATTTAAGTACATTGTAAATATGTATGCTAACACTTCGTGAAATATGATCCATATAATTTTTGATTTATAGAAATTTTTAGATTTATAGAAATAATTTATTAAGAAAAAATTATTTCTCAAAACTTTGATAACATTGATATTATTACAGTAGAACCTATGAAGAAGAAATCAGTGCATATGATAAGGTTCCAAACATATAAGTCTTCAAGTAAATTTTGACCTTCCACTTCATTCGTTGCTATATTATTGTATTTGATGATAACTATTCCTATAGAGCACAGTCAAAACCCTGTAGGGTATCTGAAAGTGTTTAAGACTAATAAACATAAAAAATGAAAAGAAAAAAAAATATAACGAACCTGAAAGAAAAAATTACTATTTTAAAGGTAAATAAGTATGTTCCCAGAAATTAACAACACTTCTGAAATAAGAAATATAGTAATTTCTGTGTCAGAAATACCCAAAACCATTAAGACCAACCCTTGGGGGTAAATGTGCACCCTTTCAGTTATTCTGATCTCACAGTGCAAACTCAAGTCTTGTCTGTGGCTTCATCAGAGGTATTTTGGGAATGACCATGGTTTTTCAAAGAGATCAAACAGCAGTGTATCTTCTTACAAAGAAGTGAGATTTATAAAGTCTCTCACAGCTTCCAGATCCTTTGACAAGATTTAGGAGTTAGGTATTTCATAAAATGTGTGTCTTTTCTTAGAAAGTACTTCTTTACATAGCTACAAACTTTATAGACCTTAAATTAACTGATTGTCATGTGGTTTCAGTTAGTAATCTGAATCTTGTCCTGATTGAGGATGAAGGTGTATCCAAGTTCTGGATTTAGAATTTGGTGCTAAATCTCCCTTTTGAAAAGGAAACATAACATTTCCTCTCTGCTTGTGGCGATAGCACATATGCAAAGGTGATATATACACATAGATAAATTAGAGGTAAACAAAAACTGAAGTGACAAACTATGTAAAGTTCACATTTGCCAGTCTTCAAGAGATTTGCCTTAAATTTCAAAACATAGTGTGTCAAGTCAAAGCTCGTTCCTTTGAGAAGAAATCGGATTGAAAATGTATTTTGAAATGCCATTTTTCTCACTTGAGAATACAGTGCTAAAAATAACTCTTTACACTGCTTCCTAAGGAGCCTTTTGCTGCTCAGAAGAGGAAAAAAAGGGCTCTCACACATTACCTCTCTCCTTTAGCATTTGTTCTGTGGAAACACTGCATATATTGACAGGGAAAAGGAAGCTGTCTTTAAACTGGCAGAATGCAAGGCGCTGACAGAGTGAAGGCACCCTCAGTCTGGTTGGTATCTCCAGTGCACGGGACAATTGGCCGGGCAGAGGGAGCCTGACTCCAGCTGGGAACGCGTGCACCGGGCTGACCTTCCCAGCCAGCATGCCAGCAGAGATTAGACTTCCCTCAAGTGCTCCCTTGTTAACCCAGTCTTTTCTGCGATGTCATTTGTCTTTCAAATGCTTAAAATTGCTACCGATTTTTCAGTAGTCCAGATCACTTTCTTATATTCTGTTTGTTGGCCAAGATAATATTTCATCCGCATGCACTGCTTTTTAAATTCTCTGTTGGCTATTTAAATGGTCATGATTAATACAATTTATGGTGTTTTTCCTGACTTCCTTACTTGAACTGTCCAGCAGACCTGATTCTTTTCCCAGTAAAAATCATGGTAAATAAGGTGTGGTTCCTTTGGCTCCAAGTAAACTGATTGAAGGCAGAACATGATGTGGTGTTTTTGACATACCAGAGCAGCTTTAGACTTCAGTTAGAAGAAAATACCCTAATATCTTTAAAAAGAATAAGATGTGATCAAAGCATGCTTACTCCTCAGAGATTTAGCAATTCATGTGGCAAATCCATATGCTATACACTCTGTACTGTTTGCTGAGAAAACCTGAGAATCTCCTGTACAATTGTACTGATCAGATGTGAGAAATTTAAAAATGTGAGAATTATAAAAGAAACAAATGTGGTTGGGGAGGAATAGGGCCTGAAATGATGTCGCTGACACTTGTTGAAGGAGTGTTACCTCCTTCCATCTCTCAGAATTGAGGTTTAAATACAAAATGTACAAAACTAAGATAGTGAACTCTTTCAACTGTATAGGATAGCAGCTCATGGTAACCTGATTTAGTCCTTGTGGGGTTTTTTTCCCTGAAAGTCTACAGGCAATAGCTTGTAATTTTTGAATTAGAGACCTTAGAATGAGTATTAAAGCAGCAGTGCCCAAATAGAAATATTGTCCTGGAATGTCTTTGCCATTTAGATGAAAAAGACCCCCAGCCAGCTCGTATTATACTAAGCACCAGCAATCCCTGGAACTCTAAGCAGGAATGAAATGGGATTGCAATGCAAGTCACCAGGAACTGGTGCAGTTTTATATGGCTTCGCTCAGACAGTACATTCTGTATCACCTTCCAGTTTCATTATTTTGCTGTGTTTTACTAATTTTTAGCTAAGAGCTTTGGGTTTTGGAGGCCGTGGCCACAGGACTGAGGTCATTCCCTGAAAGGACAAGTTATATTTTCATGTCTAGTCAGTGCTACAAAAAATAATTAATCTGAAGTGTAATGTTATCCAACAATGATAATTATAATAATCAGCCACTCCCAAACTGGGATTTTATTGGTAACAAATGGGCTCTTAGTTTGGGTCCAATTGTATGATTTGGCTTCAGTCCTGCAAATACTTATCCAGATACTTAACTCTAGTGTCAGGAATGGTTCCACTGAAATCACATGTGCAAATGTTTGTTGATCAAGGCCTTTAATAATTCTAAAACAATTATCCCTTTCCCAAGTATCAGTTCATTTGTGGGGAGTAGTTTCATTAAGCTGTTCTGCTCCACTGTCTCATTGCACAGCCTAAAGCATCATGTATATCATAAATCATTTAATACCTTTTTTTTTCAAAAAGTTTCAAAATCTTACACTGATTTGAATATTTAGTTTTATCTGGACTGCACTGTCTCCCAACAGTATTAAGTTATGTACTTGCAGTGAAATAATTTTAAGGACATATTTTGATTAAAAATTGCTAAAACATTTTGCATTATGTTTCGTAAGTATAGTCTGTTTTGTACAGGTATTATGATATTGTGTGCATGGAGATGTGTGTGTATAGACAGATTTTGGACAAATTTTAAAAAGAATCTATCAGTCTAAAGCAGCACAAACAACTATAACTCCCACCACACAAAATCTCTCCCCTCTTTTGATGGCACTTGATTAAATGGTTTCCTTAGTAAAATTATTAAACTTAAGCATTAATTACTTAAATAATGCAGAAGTAGTTTTTGGATCGGGACTTATGTGTATGATTGTGAATAAACGTAACCCTTTTTTTTGTGCTTGTGTCATACAGATTGTCCCATGAAAAGTGTACAATAATTTGATGCTGATATTTATGAAGTGGGAGTAGGAGGTAGAAGAGTAAAGCTGGTGTTTGGTACTACTACTTCTCTATTTTTATCTTTTTTTGCTGTTAGTTTCTTTACCTAACACTTCAGCCTGCTTTATTTGAGGATAGAACAGTTAAGCACTGATATTACACAGAAATAGGACTTTCCTAGCCCTCATTTCTGCAGCAGTAGGCACCTTATGATGCCAGTTATACCATGTCTTCTGGATCCTGTGATAATAAAAATGCTAGTGTAAGTGAATGAAAGAACAGATGTGTGGTGATGTCAGCATCAAGGGAAGTGTAGCTGTGCTGGTTTGGCATTCACTGAGTTTGTAAATGAGTCTCTGTGTACCCTGAGGGGAGGAGTAGGTCATAGCTGGCAAAGGAAGCAAGTAAGATAAGACAAAGCTCTCTCTCATCCATGATTGAAAGTTACCTGTTCTGAACCACCTTGATGAGTAACTTGCCTTTGAGCTTGATCCTTAATCAGCTTGGTGTGGAGGCTGCCTCCGAAATTAAATATTTCCCCTGTTGGTCTTGCATATGATGAGGTTGCATTTATGTTTGTGGTGGAGGGTGAGACCAAGTTCTCCAGTGTACAGAAATAAGATTTATCCTTCTGAAGGCATAGAAACCATAGTTTCATAAACACCCTGATTCACAGAGACTGTAATTTTGGAAGCATGAGAAAAGGGCAGAAACTGCTTCTGGGAACAGGGACTATTACCAGTTAGCCATAACTGGGATTCAGGTAGAGAGACCTTTAAAGTCTGCTCCTGTATATCGTAATTTACAAATTCAAGTAAATCATGCAACTTTTCTCTAGTCTTACTCTACATATGTGGTGGCTGGGACAACTACCTACATCTGATTTTGACTAATTTGGTGGTGGCTGAAAAAAGCTGGAGATCTGTAATTAAGAATACTTAATTAGGTACTAATTATGAGTATGACATCATAAAATAAGGCAAATCCCAAGGAATTTTCTTCCCTTCACAAGGATGTCTGTCCGCCTTTCAGTTTTGCTCCTGGCTGTCCATGTGAGCTGAACTCTGTGATATTTAAGATTCTTACTGGAATGAGTAAAGTCTATGCAGGCATCTGAGAGTAATATTTGACCTGCTGACAAGAAAAGACAGGATCCATATGCTTGGTGCTATGTGGAAGTATTGCCTGCACTTGTACTGAAGTTTTGCAAAGACAAGGATTTGGAAACAGTCCAAAAGAGGTGCAGGTTCCACCTTGTGACCTGACAAGGGTCTCAGGGAGTACAGTCCTGTCCTAGAGTGTCTCCCTGCATAAAGCCTCGCTGTATTGACTGTAACCTGCAACAGGCACACACAATTACAGGAAGGTTAACAGAGCAACAAAAAGTACGTGGAGAACAAGGAGAAAGCAGGTTGCTTGGGAATCTGCTTGTATGCATGCCACAGAGTAGTGAAATGTACCTCTCATCAGGCAGCTCAACCAATTTTAAGCATTTTAAACCCTCAGGAGAAGTGGCACTCTAGTCTAGCACTAAATTGTAAATTTGCATTTTTGCCATGTGTATGCAGTAGTGTACAGTTACTGTGGCAGAGTTATTATCAGAAATATTTGTTTCTTCAGTGGAGATAAGACCTGAGGATATAGTTGTGGTGGGATGAAGAGTAAGGATGTGCAGTACTGCTGACAGGTGTTTTTAAAACCTGAGCGTGAGGCATTGTGGAAGAGTAATGGGTAGCAGGAAAAGGGCTTCATGTGGTCTTTTTTAGGCCTAGCTCTGAAAAGGGGCAATGTGAAAGCTCTTGATCAGACAACAGCATCTGGGAAGACTGTAAGTTCCCCAGCATATGGAGGCTTCACGTTGCCTCTTACCTGTTGCCTGCACATATGTAAAGCAGTGTGAACTGTCAAGTGCCAGAACTTTACTTCCTTCTGGCCAAGGCAGAAGATGTGTAAAGAAAGACCAGGACAAGCACTTTGGAACATCCTAACTACCTGAAGGCCAGAGACAGTCCAGAACATAGCTAAACACAGTCTTGAAATATTGAGGTACTTGTTTTTAGAATAAAAAAATGTTTAGTGAATATGCACTATGATCTCAGAAATGCTTGTTAGCCCTCAGCCTGGATGAACAGCACCTGGGCTAACCTTATCCTTTTGTTCTTATCAGAAATCCTGTCTGCTCCCAGGAACTAGTTCTGTCTAATGAGCTCCTGTTTTTTAATGAACAGCCATGGAAACTTATTTTTCTTTCTTGAATGACAATCCAAGTGGAACAGCATTTTTGTTATCAAACTTTCAAAGAAAGTTACCGACCCGAATTGTGACCACGATGGAAAATTACTGTGACTAAAGCCAACTCTCTTGCAACCCTATAAACAGCAGCCCTAAGTGAGACCCTTGAGCTCTCCTTGTTCACAGCAGGCTGTGACCAGGAATCTGCCTCTGAGTGGGACACGTCTCAGAGCCAGCAACTCTCAAGTTTGCTATACTTGTAGGATTGCTGCCAAATGCCACCCATGGGACCTGGGTCAATATCCCCACTCCTTGAGACTCAAAGCTTCACCTGTAGATAAGATGCCAGGGCATCTGATACGAGTACTGCACTTAAAGGGGAATTTTTCACAGATCTATACCTTGTACATACTCCTTTTGGTGTTAGTGTGTGTGTGTGTGTGACTATGCTGCAGCAAATGTGCTGCGACTGTTTCTCTCTTAGATTTTTAAGTAGGTTAGTTTCATAAGGTAGCTCTATAAAGGAATTGCTATTGCACTTTTAGTAAATTCTATTGAATCTTTTGATAAATTGTCTAAATTAGGCTATTGATTAAGTGCTGCTAAGTTTAAATGTGTTTAAAATCTTTAGGTGTAAGCCATTGGTCAAGTCTAGGGCTCAGTTTGGCAGGCGGGTTTACTCTAAACTTTGTAACTATGTAGACGAGTCTCTGTTTTCCCTTTTAATCCTTAAACTTTTTTTCATCCCCAGCCTCCGCAGAGATCATTTTTGTCGAATTTTAGATTTTAGTCTGATTTTTCTCTGTGTGCTTTAATCATCTAGTAAGTGGTAGAGTGAACCTTGCCAATGAGCTTTGTCGCACTTTCAGTTTAATATAAACCTGCTTTTGCCAGTGAGCAACCCAAGACACCCGCTCGTGACACAGATCCATCTCTGCGTGCTGTTCCATGTATGTAAATTAACAGATTTGTGCCAAGGAAGACTTCATGTAGTTTCTGCTGTGCTTATACTAATGGAACTAACTTCATTGTGTGGAATCGGTGCTGCTAAAATAAATTGAATTTGAAAAATCTGCAAATTTTGATAAGTATTAGTGAATATAATTAAATCTAAGCATCTGCTTTGGTTTTAAAGTGCCAACTCTTGACAGAAAAGCTTGTTATGTCATTAGTATGCACAGTGTCGGTCTTTTTGAAATAAATAAAAGTCAATTTTTTGTTTTGAAATAATAAAGATTTTAGGTAGACAAACAAGTGATCATCATTACTGCCTTGTTTGCATCAGGATGCAGACTCTGGCAGGTGAGTTGTGTTGTGTCAGAGAGCTGTGTCAACTGTACAGACTTTGCAGGAGTTTGAGGAATGAAGGAATTTCTTTTGGTTTTCAGTCCTTTTGTGGCTATTGTTGATAGCATTCAGTGAACAGAGCAACAGTTTTTTTGGAGGATGCTTACACAGCGCTGTGCTACATTTATTCCACTTATCATAGGCAGAAACAGCTGTCATACCAAATAGAGTTATCAAAATCACATTTCTGAACATATTGGTGCCTCAGCTGTTCTGCCTTCAATGGCTGTCTCTGGTCAATTTGTGAAGAATCCTGTAAACCTGAAGCCAGATGTGGTCTGTTTTCTACATCTATCATCAATCATGGATACAGCATCTTGTAGTCATGCAGCTATATGTTCCTGCCTGTCTTTCCATAATGCTGAGCTGGAAGAGCATCAGATTTCACAAGGAATTTGTAATATCCAGATTTACTGGATGGTATTATTTGCAGTGTTGTATCTCTGTGTGGGAAGTCTGTAAGGAAATGCTGCCAGCTCTCAATGTGCTGCTAGTTTAATCCCTTCTGATAAGGGTTTGTGAAAACTAATTATGAGCCCGTTTGGTTCCCAGTGAAGCTAGAACTGAAACTCCTTTCAATGATGTGGGTTGAACCCCTGGTATGTCACAGTTTTATTGTAGAGGATTCTGTTGGGATGTGATGAGTCTTACCTAAGGGAAATTACTCACTCTTTATCCAAGTATCTCCATATGTTGAGTACACAAGCAGATTTTTTTTAGTATTTGGTGAATGAGTAATTACCTAAGTAACAATGATAGTAATTAATTGTTAATGACATTCATTAGTGGTTTGGATTATCTTAGTATGCAGAGCTTCCATTTAGTTGTGTTCATAGGTTTTATAAAGCAGTGTTAAGGTGGTTCTTCAGTAACGACCAAATGAAAATAAGAAATCTATGCATCATGATGTAACTATGAATTTGGTAAATGGATGGATGTCCCAGCCACAGGAGAATTGTAACAGAAAGACATAAAGGAAAGAAAATACACCTTACCAGCAAAGCATTATGCCTATGTTCTTTCAGTTAGTAATATCACTACTAGTATTAAAGATAAATGTTTTTTCTCTATCTGTAAAATGGTGTTGCTTATCAGAAAAAAATCCAGAAATTAAGACATAGTAATTTAACACTGATTAGCAGGTTTACCATCTGCTGAGTCTGTTTGCAATGAAATGCCAGCACTCACCAATGGGACACTAGAGGATGGGTCTAAGGAGTGGAGCAAGCAGCTGGTATATCTGTATGCTGTTTACCTCTCAGAGCAGCTGCTGGCTCTTTGGGCAAACTGAAGCCTTCGAGCAGAGTGAGAAGCAAATGCCCAAGTCAGTCCCCTCAGGTGGAATTAGAGCAGGCCTGTTGCTCCTGCAGTGACCCCGGGTGCACTTTGGGAACACAGGGTCCGAGGCTGTGCAGGCTGACCTGAAACAAACAGGGCTTGCACCGAGTAGAAGAATGACAGAGGACAAAGGGAGTTCAAAATTTTTCTGTATACACTATGGCACAATTATTGATGAAGATGAAAAATGAAGTGGAATTTCTCAGCAGTTAGAGTACGAGATAGAAGCTTTGAAATTGCATCATAAAATGATATTCTGCAGTGCTGCTTCAGAGCATATAATTATTGAATTAGTATTTTAATGATGTACTATACGTACGTTTTCATTTCTAGTTTAAAAATACATGTTTTGATTTTGTTGTGTGTCAGGGGAAGTATAAAGAAAGAACTGTGCACAGAGATGGATTTCAGTAACACAGGGTTTTAAAAGTAGAGAAAGAAACCCCAATAACATTCAGATATTTATTTTCCCTTTAATGTCATCATCCACCAAAATAGATAATGCCGATCATATAAAATCAGGAGTTTTATTTCCTGTGAATATTGGTTTTATTTCTTTCTTTTTCATAATAATCTTGTTCATGCAGTTGACTCTGACTGCCGGTTGTAGTAAAAATACGTAATTAAATGTTTTGGTAGGCAAGATGATAGATTTGCTGATGGTATGACATCATAAACTAACTTTAAAATTATTATCAAGCACTCGGAGAATAAATTGTATTAACATAATATTTTGAGTATTACCATATTAATTAATATGAGACACAATGTTGATGGATAGAAATTCAAACTGGACAAATGAAAGTGCCCGTTAGACCAATGGAATAATATCTTCAAACACATGACATTAAATAGACCTGCAGTTTTCTATGAATAGATTCCTGCTGGAGCGAAACAAGTCATGGATGTCACTGGGTAAGTATATACGTAAGGCTGAGTGATATTAAAATGAATAAAAGGTTGATTACTAGTTTGAATGCCTGTTCTGTCCCTCATGCTAGTCTATCAGTATTTCACAGACCACGTGATGGCATTGACTGCGCTTCTTACTGCGAAGAATTCAGTATGGGATATTGGAATAGAGTTCATGCTGCTTCTAAAATTCAGGAGCAGGGGTGGCTAGAGGTGTATTTTGCTATTTTAAAATATTTTCCTTTGTAGGTTACTTAAGACAGCAATACAGCTCACAAAGAAAGGCTTCTTAGAAAAGCAGTCGGCTCATGTATATGTAGGGAACTGTTCCACTGGTCGGAGTCAGGCAGAGAATATGAAATGTCTTTGGCTTCAGAGGAGGTTTGCCATATACCCCTGTCTCGTCCCAAGAGAGCTACTTGAAAGTGAATGAGGACTTTTCAGACTGATCCTCTCTTCCTCAGTTCTGTTAAAAATGATGGTCTGTCAGAACTGTAAGTTTAGTTTAGTAGTTCAAATCATTGGCTTTTCTTGGATCTTAAAAGAAATTACATCTATGTTCCTAAACTTTCACATGCAGAAGACATGACAATATAACTACAAGCTTTACTAGGTCTAAGTAAAGCTCGCCCGTAAAATGATTTGATTTATTTTACATATTTTGTTTTCTGGGGACATAACCAAGTGTAGGCTAATGCCAATGAATGCATCTTCAGGGTAATGATTTCAGCTGCAATGTTTCTCTATAGTGCAGTGCCTCCACACACCCTTTCAATCCTACCTTTCAAGTGTTTAATATATTAAGATATAAAAATTAGTGTATCTTTTTCTCAGTATCTGAATCCTTCATTCTGTCAAAGGGGAGATACTACCCAGCTGTACATTAAATTTTTCCTTGGATACCAAGATACCTTGTGTTCATGGGAGTCTGGCAGTTACATTATTTTGGATACAGCTGTTGACCTAGCTGGTTTGTGTCTGGAAGGAAAGATGGATTGTGCTGTGACTGGAGTGACATCAGGCAATCAGCTGTGGAGACTATTACCTCCATATCTTCTGCTCAGTGCCTCATCCCTTGCTAGTATGTGTTTGCCATCTGCATCTCTAAATACCTACACAGCTTTTAAGACCTTTATCCTTACCATCCTGAATGCCTTACACCAGAAAACAAAGCTTTTTCAAGCTTCTTAGATTACTATTCCAGATCTAGGAAGACACTTTTCCTAAGATTTTTGTTGCTATTGAATTTGAATTAAATGTCTCATTTTTTTTAGACATTACCTGATAAAATAAAGAAGACTATTTCCTTTCTAAGTTGCACTTGTCTCACAATACATAGATATTGTATGTGCCTGTATACAGGCTGGGAACGAGCTTCTTGGCATATGTTTGAGCCTTATTTATTGTGTTATATGCTCTTATGGTAAGTTGTTTGGGATTTTTTAAATTCCTTTAAATTAAAGCTCTCAAAATAAATAGTGAATGTCTAGTGAATACAGGGGGTTTTTTTAATTATTTACTTACCAAAATGAAAAAAATACAGAGTAATTAAAATCAGTGCCACCATTGCAGAAGCTACCTTTGAGAGCCAGTTTGTTCTCTGCTCTAATTACGCTGCCTGAGAGGACAACAGAATGAAGACACTGTGGACATGTAGGGTTCAGTCCAAAGATTGTACTTGAGGGTACGTAATGAAATCTTGCAACATTAGTGCCTTAGTGAAAGAGGGCAGGAAAAGCTTGATTTGTATGCTTTATTTTCTGATATGTTTAATCTATACACTTTCACTTTTGGTCCCACAAGCACAGAATTTCATCATTCAAAAGCAGAAGAAACCAAAATGCACTCTTTCTTCAAGCTGTGAAAGGAAACAGATTTAGGACTGGCTAGATCTGTGAGGAAAAACAGCTTAGAAAAAGTAGACCACCAAAAGTGAAAGGTGCCAGCGTGAGTGCTGACTCCTGAGAGTCCTGGCTCAAGTACAGTTGATGATTTTGCTTAGGAGGGCAGGGCACTGTGAAAAGAACTTGCTTTCTGCAGCAGAATTCCCCGTGCAGGAGTTGCTTGTCTTTTCTAGTTAAGTATCTGAATTCACAGAATTGGAAGAAGATAGTGCTCAAAATTTTCTGGAAGATTGGAGTTGGAATAGGAAACTCAGGAAAAAATGTGCTTCCATATTAAGAGTCCCTCTGAAACAGAGACGTGTTTACACGTCCATATTGGCGTTTCCCTCCCCTTGGAGCCAGTTGTTCCCACCCTCCTGCTCTAGGCTCCGTCTCTTTCAGCTGTGCTGACTCAGCTCTTCGTTGGACTGTGCTCCTAAACAGTTCTGTGAAATAATCTAGTTTAAAAAGAATCACATTTCTGGTTGAAAAGTATGTATCTCATTTCAATGATATGCTTCAGAAAGTAGCCACAGAAACAGCCGAACCAGCAGGGCTGAAGGGACAGGAACAACAGACTGGGAGTTCAGTGAGCAGATGAAGGGGATCAGAAAACTTCTCAAGTGCCCTTGCACCATTGCAGGTTCCTGTGCAAAAATGACCCTAGAGAAAACCATGAGGATGGAATTTTCTTATATTTGATTTAGTTGTAGTCATGTGCTCTTTAGCGAAAGTCTTTTCCCTTTATTAATTTGGGATGGTTGATGAACAATATTTCGTAAAAATTTCATTGGTGATGCTTATAACAGAGTATAAATTTTTCAGAGTATTCCAGTCTAATCTAGAATTCAGCAGAACTGAGCAGCTAATCATTCTTGGAGAATCTGAGTTCATTTACAGTGCTTCAATTTAGTAGTCAACCAAGAGAAAAACTTCCACCCAGACATAGCTCTATAAGTCACAGTTCTTGAATTTGTGAGTCTAGTAAATGTGACGTATATACACCAAATTTCATACGTATACACACAGATCTTTTCAAAATAATGACTGGGGAAAAAACTTTTTCGTAAATAGGAAAAAAAACCCTCTTTATTCCATACTGAAATATGAGTAAAACATTTTTTTTGGTCAAATGGCAAACTTCACCCCATATATATGTATCATTAGCCTATAGAGCACATGAGGCCACATTTCAGAAAGTGAAAGATACATCAGATATGGTCTTACAGTTGAAAATGTCACCTTGCTCTGAAAAAGCCATGAAATATATAATTGAGAACAAATTATTAACATTGATAATAGTTATTAACCCTATAGAAGGAAGTATGGCTTGTGTATATAATCGACGTCTTGCTAAAAAAATAATTTCATTCCCTTGGATACCATAGCACTATTATGATACAATTAGCATTGTACAAATGTACATAGAGCATTGGAAGAGATGATTGCAGCAGCCAATTTCAAATATATTTGCTGATTTTACATATTCCATATGCAGAAAGGGAATATTCTCTTCTGTCTTCCAGCTGCCATTGCTTGCTGGGAAAATCAGCCAAATTCTGCATCCACAACCAATGCTTCACAAGTAAAAATACAGCAATCAACCAAATTAATAGGTTATCATCAGATATTATCCCTTTACAAAAAAAAAAAAAAATAAAAAAAAGGCAAACATGCTTGTTTTTTAAAAAAAACATATATCTTCCAATTTTATGTTTAGCTTTTCTAAAATTCAGGAGTGTAAGAAATGGTACACTTGGGGCACTAAAGAAAATACCTTTATAACTGAATCATCTCATTGTGAGTCTCTTACAGTAGCCAGAAACTGCACTTCACATGAGACATACAGCATGGTGACAATATTCTTCAGAACTTCTTTTTTTTTTTTTCTAAGATTTGTATTTTAGCATTTTCGATGTTGTTCTGTATTTCTGGATTATCAAATATCACAACCCTCAGATACATTCTGGAATCACTCTCTGTATATACTTAACATTGTAAGAAACTATATTAAATGTATAACCAGGTAAGTAGAGCTATATTTTAGACTCTTGTTTCTCTTCTGTGGTGTTTAAGGCAAAGAAAACTTACATATACTTATAAAAAAACTTACATATACGTATAAAAAGTGTTTATTAAAATGGACTTTGTTTTACAGTTTAGCAAACTCTGCAGGTAGCCTTAAGAGCCTGCTCAGTTCATAATCATTAAATCAACAACCAGATCTTCTTTCTGCCATTCCCTGGCAGGATTAATGGATTTTGGCATGATTTGTGTATTTAACAGTGAAACCTCTTGCTGGGTAAGCTAGCAAGCTTGACTAATTCTCAGTTGTGCTAACTTCATAAACCTATTTTAAGGTTTTAACTTTGACTAAAGATTAAAGATAGTGACACATGCTGCTACCTTAGAATGTATCTAACATGATTATGGTTAATAAGTGTAACTAAAACATCAAATATATTTTGTATGGTACACGTGAATATATGTATGCTACAGATATTTTTCAACATTTTGGGGTTTAAAGTAAGATTCCACAAAACGATTGATGTATTAATATTAAAACACCTGCATATATTTAAATGCTTGAAATATTAAATGATACTTTTTAATTACAGAATTACTGAACTCTGTTGCAGGAACGATCATTTGTATTTCAAAATAACTTACACCTGAATAGAGAAATGAGCAATTATTATTTTACTTGATCTAAAGCTGGTTTGCTCAGCAAACCAATTTTAACCCATCAGGCATTCCAGTTTCTATCTTTTTTTTCACCCTTCCAGACAATCCTAGAATCAGTATTCAGAAAAGCCTGAAGAAAGGAGAAAAGAGAGGAAAAAATATTTTCAGCCTGTCTGACAAGACTACATAAAAAGCTTGTGATCAAAGGATCTTAAATACACGTTACTGGTGTGACAAACAACATTTTTGTCCCTTTATTAGATTTATTTTCCTTCTGAAAACTGGAATGGCCAGAGTATAGTTTGTGAAAGAAAGCTGGCAGGGTTGTATTCTTTGATTCCTAATTAACACCTTCAGTCTCAAAAGAGAACTAACAGAAATACCATAAAATGTTGCAGCTGCATTGTTATTCCGCTTGGTTGGTTTGTTAAAAGTCGGCTGGGCATTGGCAGCTGCAATAAAGGAAAAGCTCAATGGATGTTTTGTATTGTGCCCACTGAAGTGAAAGAAGGCAACCATTTTATTTTCAAATGGGCAGCTGCATAGTGATGTTTAAATGGAGCTAAATGTGAGATTTACTGTTAATTTATAGTAATTGGTTATAAATAAAGTAGCAGTATAGCTTGGCTTTCATCTATTAAAGCCATAGAACACAAATTGAGGGGGAATGAGTTATGAAGGGTAAAAAGTGAAGGGTAAAATACTAGAGTGATAGAAAATGCAGTTACTTAGAAGGAGTAATGGTATTCAGTTTTGCAGTGTAATGCAGCAGCCACCTTGGGAGCAAGTAGTCAAGCCTTCTTTAGATAGTGCTTTGAGAAGGAAAGGTGGACATCGCTTTGTCCCAGTGTAGAGGAAACAAACATTTTAATGCTGGGATTAGAACCAAGTGCAACTCTGCCTGGAGAGCACAGGTTTGTATTTTCAGTAGTATAATAAAGGAGGCATTTAACTCTGGTCAGATAAATCTCACTCACATTCAAAAAATGCAATTAGGGAAATATGTAAATCTAGATGTTTCATCAAATGCTAGCTAAGGGGTTACCAGTTCTTTCCTTGCACAATGACTGAACTAAAGAACTTCAGTGTCTGTGTAAGAACCATTGTCCCAGCCCCAGAGCCCGTTGGAAACCGAGTCCAGACTGGCCGTGGGAAATACCTACATATTTGACACAGGCCCCATTTCTGAGAGAAAAGGGGGTGGAATAGAAAGTATGGAGATTTTACTGTTGCATTCTAATCAGCCATGATCTGCCTAATTTGCTTTGATCAGGAAGATAAACTAATTTTCCTATAGGCTAGATAAAAGTAATTAGCAATCCAATGCTTTCATGCTTTTGTAAAGGGTAAAGAAAAGAATAGCAGAAATTGTAATGGTGGGAGCAAAGTACCCTTTTCGGCTCATCTGAAAGCATTGTTAATTGAAAATAGGATGGTGCCATAGGAGAGAGGCCCTGATTAAGGTGGTTTCTTGGGCTCGGATATCATTGTTCACCATGGTCTATAATGTTACACAGCTAAATGTTTCTGAAGACTAATTTCACACGAGTTTTAGTATATTTAGCTTCTGTTCTCTTTTATGGAAAAAGCATATCCCAAACAGTACGTCTGCCATTCTGAGAGGATGCTGTTTGATTTCACAAGGCATTTTAATAATCTTTTTCCACAATCGCATTAGAATAATTCAGTGGTTAGTTGACATCTGGATCTGCTGCTACCATAAGGCTTCAAGATCAGGGTTTCTGAGGCCATAATAGTGAAATCAGAAACTCTGTAGCCATAGCCAAAGCCAAATTACTGGATATCCCAGTCTCCTGATTCTATTAGGGAACAATTGCATGGTTCTGTGGGCCTGAACTGACTGTTAGCCTGACACAGGCACTGTGGTGTAGTATGCCTCAGCTGAGTTTCCTGGGAGCTGTCACTCCTCCTTGGCTTTGGCCATGCTACTTCAGTATAAATCAAGATGTCTTGCAAAATGCTAAGTTTCACAGTATAACCCTTAATATGCGGACATAATGGAATGCCATCTTCATCTAGGCAAACTACTCACTCAGATCTTACTGAATTCCATAGGCTGCAGAATACCTCATTTTTATTATGTCTTCCCCTACCTTTCCTCATCTTTATATGAATTGATTAGTTCAACAGGCAGTTATGACCAGCTTGCTTAATAATACTGTCCAACTCTTTGCATTTTCAAAGTTTTATTTAAAAAGTCAGATAAGCTTAAGGACTCTGTTCATCATTTATGTTATGTATTGCAGTCCACAACCATAATTGGAATTGTGCATCCACTGCCTCAGGAACAGCTAAAATATAGGGGCAGGCTCTGTAAAAGCTTTCATAGGAAAAAAACCCCAGCTATTGGTGATGAATGGGAAAAACATTTTATGGTGTGGATAGAAAAACAGGGGCATGTGTTCTATCTCAAAGACGCTCCTATTAAAAAAATAATATCCTTTAAAGATGCAGTTTGGAAAATTAATTTCCCCTGCCAGCAAGATGCATTGAGTAGTGTTTGGAAGGAAAAAAAAAGCTCTGTTCCTGTGTGATAGCAGTCTTAAACTGAAGTATATAAAAATTTTTTCAGTTGTCCTTCTACATTCTAAAATATGTTGACATTGTGATCATCTGCAGTGTTTGTATTCCAACCCATGTGATGGCAAAAGCTATGTTAGTTTAAATGTGAGAACATGGTAACAAAAATAAAAACTGATGTAAGAGTTATTAAAAAAGTAGAAGCATTCATTGAAATACCACTGAGAGTTGTGTTTAGCCTGTGAATATTTATTCGTCTTGCTTAAGGAAGCAGCATCACCTCATAGAAAAAGCATTGATTTGATATTCAAAGCTGTATTTTCTTTATTTCCTTATTGCATTGCTAAGTGCCAAAGCAAAATTATTTTGTCTCCCACTCTACAGTCTCCTCAACTCCTACTTAGCAGTTAACTGTTTAAGTTGTTCCTTGAAAAGTATTGCATAATTGAATATTGCAGTACAAAAAGTGCAGGAGGGAAAAGACAGCAAGCACATAATTCCCCCCACCTGTTGGCAATAAACATCCTTCTTGCATATGGGTGGGCAGAAGTTACTCCCCTGGCCCTCTCAAGAGAAGACACAGCAGTTCTGTTTCAGACTTTTGAATTACATGACTTCTTCTGTAGAATGTGAGCTAGAGTTTAGATTCCTACAGCTGTTATTCACAAACTTGAGGAAGGACTGGAGATTGCTTTTGTGCCTCTTCTTGAGTTACAGAAATTAGTTTCCTAAATCCTTAGCGTTTTCCCAAATGAAAACCATGAGGAAATCAGACTATCTGTAACTGTTACAGAAGGAAAACACTATTTATGAAGGTTGTGCTTCTTCCATAGTGCTCTGTCCATTATGAGGCTGCAGTATTACACTTTCTTGTGATAATATGGAAATGCACAATTTTCAAAATGGTGCAGAAAAACAGTTCTACAAGTTTCACAGCTTTGCAATATCACTCGTTTCTAGTCCCAAAGAGTTCAGCACACGTATTAAGTCAGATATATGTAGACTTTTTTAGGAAGATATGTGTAAGCTCTGCCCTTGTTCTGAGGCATCTGGAAACCATCAGCAATGCACTGAGCCTGACCTTACCTGAGCGGTAACCTTACCAAAAAGGATGGTTTTTATCTGGAGTCACCTAAGGAACTGCATGGGAGAGAAACTTGTTCCACCTCATTGAGCCTAAAGGAATCTGACTACAAGATTAAAACCTACATGAAACTGGGCTCTCTAAGCTCTGCTTTCAGGAAACACATACTGATTTACAGAGATGAAAGATTTCACAAGTGTTTTAATTGTTGTTACAGCCTAAATTGCATTCACTTTCATTAGGGTTTTACTAATTTTTATTAGGTTTCCTGTATTTCTAGGAAGATCTACCTATCTATATTTTATAAAAGAAGGTCCAACTATCAAGTCACAAGTCTTAACATGTCCTGACAAAAGTAAAGACAGCTTCTCACTTTTCCATGTAAAGAAAACTAGTTTCTTTCACTAAAAGAAAAGCTTGAATAACCAACCAGACATCACAGTATACTTCTGATGTCTGAAAACTTGTATTGGTGCAGATAAGGAATCAGATTTCTTCATCTAATTTCCTTGTTCTACCACTAATATAAATATTGTGGATACATTTTGTCTTCTAATTTAGTTGCTCACCCATACTTGCCTTATGCCCTTTAAGATACTCCAGGTTTTCTGAGGTGTCTCCATGGGATACATATGATACGGGCTCTACAGGAAGTGCATCCTCTACTGTGTGAACAGCACTGGTTGGGAGCCAGGCAAGTGATCTCAAGAAGAGATGACCCACATCTAAAAAGATCTAGCAGTTTAGTTTACTTTTAGTCAGCCTATAGTCATGGCATAGTTCCCCCAGAAATCTTAAAGACACACAGAGAATTGCAGTATTGTTAACACAGTAACCTGTGTGAGGGGGGACATTTGGAATAGAAAATACCTTCTTTTTAAACTTGTGTGACAGGCTTCGTATAAGTTTTACGGTGAGTTGGGCTGAGTGTGGATGATGTGTTGTGCCATATCCAAGCTGCAGAGAGTTTTCAAATTTAAATTCCAAGGTTTCTTCCATTTATAGCAAAAAAAAGTGGGACACTGTGACGTCCCACCACCGACAGGAAGGAAACGCCCAATATTTGTAGGTGCCCATGGTTGAAAAGGAATGACTAAAGTCAGAGGGTCTGCAAAAACTTAAAAAATTTTAGTAGTAAATTATACACTTGGCGTGGAAATTGGTATGTTAGTCCTTTGTCTTATAGTATAATCCACATGGTCAATAATTTTGAGTAAGGGATTGACTGAAACTGAAGAGAGAAGGAGGGAAGGGAAGGGAAGGGAAGGGAAGGGAAGGGAAGGGAAGGGAAGGATGAAGCTTCTCCCTTTCAAAAGCCCTAGAGGAAAGGATAATCTTTGTGTATCCTGGTGAGGGTTGTCCAATGAACTTTGTTGATCCCCAGGTTATATGTCCATGACATTCACAGTAAATTTTCCAATATAGTGGAAAGATCGACTTATTCAAACAATGAGATCCATCTGGATTGTGGGAAATTTGATGGGGTCTGATTTTTTTTTTCTTTTAATATTGAAAAATTTTACTGGCATTGCATCACTAGCATCTCAAACTTTGACTGGGGTCTCCAATGTGTGATGCTGTTCTGGTTTTCTTCTTTTCTGTGGTGCATAAACATTTTGACTGTATTATTTCAATAATAATAATAATAATAATAATAATGCCTTCTGCCTGTCAAAGTAGCTCATACCTTGGCTCTGGTTTAAGCTATTGGGTATAAAATGCAAAAAAAATCCCAAACCCCTTTAAGAAAGAAGAAAATAAAAACATCCTTGGAAGGTAAGAACAGCCTAAAAAAGAGTTTGTGTGTGTAAGGGGCACAGGTTTTGAGAGTTTAAAGCCTGTCCATTAGCTATATTTGGAGAAAGTTAAATTAAAACTGTATTGTCCTAAAAGACAAACACAAAGCAGTATGTAACATATTAGAAATTATTAAGCCTTGTACGTATATAAAGTTTTTATAAAATAACATAAATTATAAATGTTGAATAAGGATTAATATCAATTTCTTGTCTGCACTTTAAATATAAAACAAAAAACTTCTGACATCTGATTAAAGGAAATTTTAGACTCTTTCATTAGATAAAGCAATCAGGTTGTGCTTTAATCAGTTTCTTTGTTGAATTAGAAGAAACATACCTTCCAGTCTTAAAATAGTAACATAATTGTAAAGTTGTCAGTCCAGGGTTTCTGTTTGAACTGATTACACTTGATAAAAATAACAAACCATGACAAATAGTGGGGCTAGGTTTCAGTAATTCACTGAAGAATGTCTCTACCAAGTCTTTGTGGCAAAATGTCTTGTTTGCAGGACAAATGCAGAGTTGAAATAACAACCCATGAATACCACTGGTGAAATGGCTATGTACACAAGGTGAATGCTAAAGTTTTCCCTTCTGAATGGACCTTTTAATCCAGGCTTTATCTAGGCTCTGAAAAAGTCTTCAGTGGCCTTACGTACAGATTAATGAGAAAATCTGAGACTTGGAGTTGGGCTATTTGCAGAAACAGTTTTCAAGATTTACTGATGGTTGACAAATGCCATTTAAGCTTTCAAAGCCATCAATATGCTATTGAAAGGGATTTAGAGGGAAATCCTCCTACTATAGAAGACGAGGACTTTGAAGGATCTCGGTGGAAGCCCTTGGTCTCCCCACCCCTTCAAACCTTTCACTGGCTTCCTTCAGCATATAGAGCCCTGAAACGCGTGGCTATGGGAAAGGGGGGGTGGCCCCTTTGAAGGGCGTTTGTATATAACTGAATGTGCCAATCTGCTTTTGTTCAGGCTTGAGAACTGAATAGAAGTGTTTCCAGAAAAAGTCTCTTGTGCTCATGGTCAGTTTTTCAATGGGCTTTCTGCTAATAGATTTTTAATATGGGAGCTGGAAATGGCGAAATACAAGTTTGAAAATTCTAGTGAATTGAAAAATTGCCCAAGAAAGGATCTCTGCCCTATAGCATTTGTTAGCGATGCTACCATTTCCTTCTCTAACACTGGCTTTCAAAGAAAAGGAACTTCATACATTATACATGTGACAAGACAAATCACCTGAGTTTAATTTTTTTAAATAATGTCCTTTATTCTACAGACATTTTAAAACCGTTTCTATGTTATTTCTTTTCTTTGGTTCTTTAAAAACTCATTTTCAAACCATACGCTTTTATTAAAAGATGTCCATTATGGGATTCACTTAGGAAAAAAACCTGATGAACCTTAGATGATCATGTTTTAGTTAAGCGGGTTTTAATTTAAGATCAAGATGGCTTGAAGTCCTTGCTTTTGCCCATGCTGTTCTGAATCAGCAGGATTCAAGATGAAGATTCTGAAGAGCTTAATAAAATTGTGCAAACAAAAAAATGACAGAACCTGCTGCACAGTTCTGGAAAAAGGGATGTCTGGAATCTCTGGTGGATTATGCAAGGATATACTGGGGCTTTATTCGTGAAGTTCCTGAGAGATTTGTGGTTTTCAGTCAGAACAAATGCCCACAAAATCCCCTCTGTGGTCCTTTTAATAGCAACAGTATTTTTGCATGTAAAACCATGTGGTGCCGTCTTCTTCAGTCTGTCACAAGTATGTGAAAGTTGAGATGCAAATGCCAAGGCCATCCTTCACCTCTAATCTTCTCATCACTCCCCACATGGGACAGGAGAACAAAGCCAGGATGTGGGCTGCTGTAGTCTCTTTATAACCAGTGTGAGGTGTGAAGAAGAACATCACTGTGCATCCCACCAACTCCAAACTCCTCATGAAGGGAAAGGAAGGCTGACAGCATTCTGCAGAATGTGGAAAATAGGCCAACACCTCTTAGTAGAAGACCTGCTTCTGCTTAGTGACTGTTTTGTCTTTACTTCTGTCCCATATTTCATTTCTATCTGCAGCATTTTCAGCCTGGCATCCATTTTGCCACCATTTGGGGAAGGAGAGCAGCAGTAACAGCGTGTGGCAGGTGCTGTCTGGTGCAAGGTGAGCAGTGGTCATAAGGAGCTGCTGTCATGCAGCAGTTGGGTGTTGTGGTGTCCAGCTGTGCTACTTGTTCATCACAAAGCAAATGAAGCCTGTAGGAGACTTCCCAGATTGTCTAAGGCTTCTAGTTCTTAAAAAAAGATGGTGCATCTTCACCCGGAAAGAACCATCTGTTACACCCCACTCTGCTCCACAGGTTTGGGGGAATGTTGTTTGATTCGCTCTGCGTGATGCGCAGGAGTAAACAAAATTCTCAGGACGTTCAGTACCAAACTCTTACTTGCAAACTTTAGAACATTAGGGTAGAATAAGCTACTTGGCAAATTTTAAATAAACTTGGGCAACTTTACTTATCCAGACATACAAAGGCACTTACAAGGCATTGACTAAAATTTTTTTGTCTAGCTTACAATATATTTTGAGAAGAAGTTAGAAGAAGAGAGAAAGAAAGGATAAGATTCCATCCATGGATCCAGCAATGAAACTTGATTGTTGCAATTTAGATGTTTGCTGATACAAGTGATTATCACAGTCTTGACCTTCCAGGGCTGGGGGAAGCCCACAAAACACAAAGTTCAATGGGTTATGGTATGGTGAGGTTCAGGTGGGAATGCCCAGGTACCTCCTCTGGCGGGGGGAATTCTACACTGTCAGATCATGTGCAGGCTTCTGGTGGAAAGACCTAGAAATGAGACTGGGGGTGCTTCAGGAGTCTTTGATGGTTTATGACACCTAAGACTTGACGGCTGCCTCTCATTAGAGTAGTTGAGCTGATTATGCCCCGTCAGAAGAAATGAACACCTTCAGACCTATGTATGAATGTCCCAGGATCGCCCCCAGAGGGAAGTGTTACACCTGAGCCAGTCTTGTAAGGGAGGACATGATAAAAACACTACCCCACCTCCCAGGATCTGCTTCTTATCAGCCTCTTCTCTTACCTGGCTCAAATCCCAGCTTCTTGCTAAAAAAGGTTGATTTCTGGTGGTCATCCTCTGGTGCTCACACCCTCTGCCCCTGGGCTGTTACCTTGCATATTGTCGTCAAAGCACCCACTGCTTTTGCAATTGGCCAATTGTTTGAGCCTTTAACCATTAACATTTCAGTCTCTCACTCCATCACACTGTACATTGTTCTGAGTAATCCTTTTGGTTTTCTGATGGAGCTGACTGGAAACCTGAACTTGATGTTAAAGAAAAATTGAGCACAGGCTGTGGAAAAAAGAGGGTGAGAAAGGAAAAACTAGCAGAACCAGCTCACCACTTTGAAAAAACACCAGGAATGAAAAGTACCGAAAAAATTGGATCAAGCATGACAGCCAAACAGAAAACAAAGAAAGGCTGAAACAGCAGAAAATGTCACACTTTCCACTCCCTAGTGACCCACATGGCATCTTGCCTTTAACTCAACAGATTTTATAAATTATAAAAGGGCTGAAAAAAATATGTAAAAAACTTCCCCATGAACCTATCAGTACAACATGCACTACTGCAGGCAAACCAGTGTGCTGTTGCATAATTTCCACAACCATGAAATACTGCCTATTGGGTAGAACCTGGCATTAGGAACTCAGAGGCCTGGGATGATGTCTTCCATCCATGGGAGTCACTGGGAGTTTTGCTACCAGCATCAGTGAAGCCAGGTGTTTACCCCCAGGCACTGTGCTCGTGCTGACATTGACTTGCGGTATTAGAGGTTTTAAGACATGTAAATAATAGGGCAACTGATTGTTTCCAACATTTTTATAACATTTGGAATAGCTAAATAAAAGAGACCTTGGGAAGTTCATTTTGTGAGCAAAGTGGGCAGACCAGACAGGTGCAGTATAAGCACACACTATTTCACATACACACACAGGGGCTGTAGAGTTGGCAGCAACGGTTTACATTTGGTAAAGGTTTGTTTTGGCTACTGATGCTTTGTGATATTGTTCAGTATTGTCTCCAGGAAGATCCAAAACTCATATTTGAAGCCTGAATCAGCAACAGGGCAATGGATTTGGCTGAACAGCACCAGTTAATTGCTTGCCCTGAAGAGATTTTTCTGTTTATCATCATAACAATCACAAGAAGTGTGGGTCATTGGCCTCAAAATGAGGTTGCCAAACAGTGGACTATGTAAACTCTGTGAATAAAAGGAAGGAAATGGGGATCATTTTTTTCTGGATCAGAGTGCTGCCTCTACTCCTACTAAATACTGGCTTATCCTCTGAACAGCCTAGCTGAGCTCAGTAGAAATAGTTCTGAAGTATTTTACCTCCACATAATAATTGTAAGGCTCTGATCCCATTAATTTAAATTGTAAAAGAAAATAATTTCTCAAAAGAGAAGGCATTTTTATACTAGAAAGAGTGCAGTTCTTTTCCTTGCTGATTATGCTGGTATAAGCACATAAAAAATATGTGCCAGCCTAACACAACACATGAAGTCTCTCTACTGGAGATTTCTCCTTGGTAGGCTGACTTGGAGCATCTCAACCCTGGTCCTTGACCTGAGTTGTTTAAAGCTAGCTCAGATATTTCAGTAGTCTGCCTATCTGAAGGGCAGCTGATCAGTTACAAGCAAAGAAAATGTGCGGAGACCGGGTCTAAATTATGACAGTATAAGATTAAGGACCTAGTATTTATATATATTAAGACTGTTTTGTACCAGTCCATGTGAAGGTATCTCATGATGAAAGTGAATTTTGAGTACTTAAGAAAAAATAAATCATTACTTGATGGAGAAATAGTGTTTTCAAGTGCATTATCTTTGTAAGAATCAAGCTACATATTACTTGGCACTTACTTTTGCAGAAATTTGGGTGTTCAGTCTGTCAGGAAAGATCTGACGGCTTTGTCATTCCTCTGAGCTCTGTAGGAAGTGTTGGAAGAGGCTGTCAGCGAGCCAGGAGCTGGCAGATCTGCAGGCCTATTGTGTTTCAGCAAACAAGCTCTGTCAGACATAAAGGGAAGATGTGCATATAAAGAAAAATCCAAAACTTCCTGTATCTGAGGAATGTATACGATATTTACATCCTAGGTATAAGATCAGCCTTCATTAGTCCAAGCCAAAACTGCCAACTGAAATAAACCAGTTCTGCTTCAGCTTCTTTCTTATGTGTTTCTCCTCTGTATTTGAGCTTTTGGAGGCACAAACACCAATGTAGTGAACCGATTCAGGGAACTGATTTCAATTAAAACCAATTTTTTTTCCTGATGGATATTTTTTTAAAATACAGATCAGTTGCCAACTCTGGTTCAACAGCATCCTCACAAGGAATGAGCAGTTCTGGATTAGGGGGGAGATCAGGAGAAATTGTTTTGGTAGCAACATTTAATGAAACTGAGTGTGTTGATAATATGACAGCCATTGGGTTGTCTGCACATTAAAAAAAAGATTATGTAAATAATTATTTCAGCTAAGCAACAGCACAAAAATTATGAAATTGGTACTTCAAAGTAGAACTATAGTAGGTGTAATGTAGCATAGCATCATTTTCTTTGCTGAAACTCTTCACTTACTGTTCAACAACACAAGGTACAACTAAACGGTAATAAAAGCAGAAGTGACAGTGCTCTGCTAAAATGTTTGGACACGATAATATTAATGGTCTATTCCAGCCTAAACAGTTCTATGATTCTGAGTCTATGATTGAGCACCAATGCATAGGAAAATGGAAACTTATGGGATAAGAGTAGCAAAAAAATTATCAGATAAAAAAAATATATCAGAGGATCAGTGGAGATCAAAGGGGTGGACTCGTGTCTTTGCTGACTTATATTTTCGCCATCTCCTTTACCAAACCAGAATTTCACCCAGAATATGTGTATTTTGCAGTGAATTATTTTGGGAATACCAAATGTGTATATTCAGGACACCTGCTACATTATGTCACACAAAGTAGCATTGTGCAGAGACCTTGCATTGTGAAATTGGAACAGTCATAGCATCATCCTGCTGTACCTGGGATAATTAGCCTCTCCGAGGGCACCTAACATGGTAATGTGTCTTCCAGCTCTGGACCCAGCTCACTCATCTGTACCTCTGGGACCTTTGCACTGTGCAATGTAGGATATGTATTTCCTGCCCTGAATACTGGTCTGTGGTGCACAGATTTCCAGATACTCATGCTTACACCATCACTGTTGAAATGTGTTTGCAGCAGATGCTCTCAAAGCTGTTTTGGGGTTTAAATTCTTCAAATCCATGCTGTGGAATTGATGCACAAAATTAGGATGCACAAAATAAATTACTTACACTGTATCTTGTTACGAACAAAATCAGACTAATCATGATTAATTTTCACCCTCAGCAGCCTCACAGAAGTAATCTTGGGTATTTTGGTGAAGATGAGTTTTAAAATTGGTTTGTGTAACATATAATCTGTGCTGCACATAATTTACAGTTAGGTATTCAGACCAACTGACTGCTGACCCATAGTACTTAATTTAGAAATTTGCACTTTATAACTTTAGGCTTATATTTTGAATTTTTGTTTACACTCAGATATATTTTCATTTTGTCTCTGCTGTAGACAAGGTGTAATATGTCAATAAACAAACCATGCTGTGCTTTTTGTACATGCTCTCCTCTCATATAAATAACCATAATTTAGGAACAGCCTCATTGAAACCAGAAGGATGAAATTATAGACAGGGAATTAGAAGAAAATTGGACCCCCAATTTCTAAAATGGATGAATGTGTCCAGTCATTCAGGGGGAAAAAAAAGTTATTTTTTTAAGTTATGTAGCAAATAGTTATAAAAATAAGCAACATCTGGAGTGGCAGAAAATACTCTGGAACAAAGGGTTTCTTCTTCTGAGACTTGGTCACATCAAATAAATATCTTTTGTCAATTTATCTGTGCTGTTCTTCATCAAAATAAGATGAACAGTACTTGATAAACAAACAGGTAATGATGAAAAACATAATAAACATGCTAGTAGTTGTCTTAATAAATTACAATAAAAAGTGATATTATTTTCCTGTTGTACATAGTTTCAGTATTTGAACAAGATTAATCATGTATGCAGTACTCATATAATCTGTTTGAACTAGTGCAGCAGAAACAAGCAGTAACTCACAAAGTAAAAACGTACTAATACAATCTGTGGGCATGGGCGGAAGAGGAATTCCATTCAGTCCTCTTTTAACTGCTTCTGCTGGCTTCTGTATTATAAAATGCTCCTTTAGTTATTTAAGTTTCTTAATATGTGAGTTAAGTACAGCAAATGATTGACAGGTTAGAATGGTTTTGTAAGTTAGACTGGTAATAATCCCTAAGCAAAATGAGTCTTCAGCCTCAAATGAACAGCCATGAATCAGCTTTGAAAGCAAATGGTTAATTTCATCTAGTGAGCAACATGAATTTGATATTAAAAAAAAGCAGAGGGCCAGAATCTTTGTACCTAAAATGAAATGTCAGATACTTGTCAGATTAATTCAGCACTGGGTGTGTTTGATGTGATCTTTGATCTTTACTTTCTTTTTTTGACCCTAATTGTTTGCTCTGCCCTGCTCCCTCTGCTGGAGTCTTGGATAAACTGAATGGCAAAATTGTTTCCTGAAAAGATTAATCATGTTTACTGTTTGCTTTACAAATGTTCTGCAGTCTAGATATAAGTAAGACTTTGATGGTTGTTTATATGGCAAAATTGCCTATGTTCAGGAATAATGCATGGTTTTTAAAATTACTCTGTTACCAAATTTTGCTGTCTGTGACATTAGAGGAACTCAGTGACAGGTGTTGGGGGTGCAAAAGTCTGGCCAAAGCATTTTGTTACTTTGTGTTGAATCCAGATGTGATCTATCAGCCTGGCTTGCCAGGATCCAGTGTTATGGGCCGATACACAACAGCACAGAAGAGATGTAGACAGAGCTCTCCTGACCTTACTGGATCACCTTTGAGGTTTCCCTAAGTTCAAGGTGCTTGATCCTTACCATTTACCTTACTATTTACAATTGCAGTGGCTGGAACAAGCACCACTGGTGTGCCGAAAAAGGGTGTGAGAGGGACAGAGGGAGTGCTGTCCATTTACTGGAGTAAAACCCTCTCTGAGGTGTGCAGGCACTCACTGCAGGGGCTGTTCTCTCTTGACCACACAGCATCATTTGCTTTTTGCAGGGCGAGTTTTAATACAAAGGAGTTGGGTCTCTGGAAAGACCGAGCTTCAATGTCAAGTAACATAAATTTTCTGTAACAAATGTGCAACAAGCAATCCTCTTTTAGCCTTACACCCCTTCTATGTAAACCGGTAGCATGGGATCTCTTGCTCTTAATTTGCGATCGCAAATAATATTACATAGGATAATGAATTTTTAAATACATAATATTAGCATTTGTCATTATCAATATGCAGAAGGGCAGAAACATCCATGCTATTGCCACTTGTAGTTTACATTGAATACCCTGATAGTGAGATTTCCTACTCTGTGTAATGTCTATAATAGCTCTCTATACTGCTTCTTCCTCCTAATCTACTACTTAGTCTTTCAGAAGATTTTCCCAAATACAAAGATGTACTCTTCAAATGTGAATCATTTAGTAGAAATTCATATCTTAATCATAGTTTACTACAGGATCCTTCAGAGAACCACAGATAAAGTGTGAAGGTAGTTATGAGAAGTGCTATGGTTTAATTGTCAGAGAGCACTTACAATGGTTATTTATGCATGCTCACACTTTGCCCTTTGCTGCTCTGCATGGGTGTATTAAACATGCAAATACATGACTAGCAATTTTCGTGTTGACTTTGAAAGATAATGTAATCTAGGAACATCAAAATGAAAATAGGTCTTTTTTTCTGAATCTGTTGACAGCTTATGCATTGTACTTTGGTTAATTGGTGTAAATGCCATGGTTGGACATTGTGATCTAATGAAAAGGGTGCTGGACAAATCAACATCAGTGTCATTTTCCTCTGTGTTGTATAAACATCTCTTTGACTATGAACATGTCACTTAGCCATTAGGTGTCTTAGTTTCCTTTCTGCAAAATGATGGTAATTTTTACTCTATTTATTTATTGATACTCTCAGATGAAAACATCTGTAGCAACTTACTTGTAAGAAGTATGAGCTACTGTTACTACACTGTTGGCAAATAGGCTTATCCCCTTCAGGTAGCTGTAGCAGATGAAGATATTTTCCATAAAAGATGAAGTATTTGCATTAGTAGATGGCATGCAGTTGATAGCCAACATATTCTTCCATCGTACAGTGGAGCTAATATCCTGCCAGTACTACAAAAAAGAGTGCTGTGTTAAAAAGATAGGCAAAGCAAGGGAAGAGCAGAAGTAGGTTTCACCTGTTTTCGTTATTTTGTGTTACTGTATGGAAGCTAGTGTCAAATTTTGCTGTAAATGAGTTAAGGAAATCGTCTTAGTTTAGAAACTGTTCTCAGCTGGTAAGAAGTAAGGGACTACATTCAGTTTTATTGTCAGTGTTCTATGCAAGTGCTTTACCTTCAAAGACTTTCATAAAAAATAATTGTTAATCCATCTTGTTGGGATAAGGCAAGCTTAGAAGAGTCAAAATTAATAATCCTAGTAATAAGTCTTGATAATTTTCTCAAAATCAAACAGGTTGCAGCTGTTTAAAAATATAGGCTACAAAATTCATTCTCTTCAATATTGGATTATTATATTATACCTGGAATGGGTAGACAAGTTTGTACCATTCAGTATAATAGACATTTAGCCTAGGAGAAGTTTTGCATGTATCCCTAGGCATACTTTTGTTCTCCTTTAAAAGACATATATATAATGTGAAAAACTTACCTTTCAAGATGAATAGTCACTGAAACATCTCTTGTAATAACAGTTAATAAAAGGTTAGTAATGTGGCCTGTGGACTCATCTATTATATATTAAGAACTAGTTCACTTAACTTGTTTTACTGGCTTTCTGGAATTCATTGTGAACTACTCAGTTTTAAGATGGTAACTGGGTGTTTTTTCAGTGTGTATATGCATGGACAATAAAACTGGGGGGAACAAAGACCTGTCATGTTTGCCTTTTTGGATGCTATTTTGCAAATGCTCAGAATTTGCTCATCGGCTCACCAAGAAAAAAACAGATAGATGTGCATGATGCAGTTTTCAATATTTGTTGGTCTTCAAAGATTTCATCGGACATGGGATTCCTTTAACAAGTCACCAGAGGCACAGCATGGTTATTGATTGGCACAGACTATAATTAAGATATCATTATAGTGAGCCATGTTGCCAAGGCAGTCACTGAAGCAAAGCTTCTTATCTTTTGAAAAGATGAAAGTTTCATTTGCTGGTATGTTGCTTTTATAGTCAGCAGCTGGAAACAGGCTGCAGGAGTGTGGGTGGGAGAAGGGACAATGTGTTCAGCTCACTGTTCAAAATAACATATTACCTTCTCAGTACAGTATGGCAACTCATGGTGGTTTTCACCAAGGTAGATCTGGTAGTACTGCTGTGTCTATTAGGAGCATTTGTAAACTCAAGGTATGCTCCTACCATCTTGTTCCTACTGACATCAGTGTGGTTTGTATGTGCTGTGATACTGAGAGATGGGAGTAGATCTGATGTAGATGCTGAGTTATTTAAAGTTTTTCAGTATTCAAATAATCCTAAGTTTTTCATCACAGTGGTTTGTAAGAGTCTACCAAGATTTGATACAAAATCAGAACCATTCCACTGAGGATAGTTAAAGATCCAGTACCTTGATTTTAATACTTTTCAGCATTACATTGCAAATGCTGATATGCAAGCCATTATCCCCTTCTTTTTCCTAGAGAGAGCAAATTGCGAATTTTGACAGGCTAGCACTGAAAGGAGAAATCAGAAAACCCATTTGATGGAAGGAAATCACCGTAGGTGCAGGACATAAGACATAACCACTGGAATTGTTATTGGTTTTCATAGAAATAATATGCAACCCTAGAGTTTACCACCTAGCTGTTTCTGGTTGTTAGCTGTGCTTGATCTAGCAAATGGCCGTAAATCTCATCCTACCCATGTCTTTTTGGCAATATGGTCCAAAATGCTGAGAACCTCGTTTATTTGTCTCTAGAGCGCTGTGAGGAATTTCTGTTCAGAAGCCCAAATTTTGCAGTACTGCTCACACGAGACCCAGTGACTGATTGCATTGCTTTAACTCTTTTTGTTTGTCTCACCTGTCTGAACATCCCCCCAGAAGTAGCTTTGGGTCATGGCACTTCTCTCCCTTAGTCATTCCAGTGAACAAAAATTTGATTAAATGCATCCATGGTAATTCTGAAACAAAAGAATATTCTGAATCTAAAAACTGTGAGCACAGACAAACTATTGCTTTGCTGGTGTAAGGGATGTGTGTTTTTTTAGGGAGAAATAATGTCACCTATTTAGCCAGCTGGTACTGCTGGAAGAAGTAGAGAGTTTTGATTTTTATGCCTGAATGTTTCTCAGTTTTTCCAACTGTATCAGTTAGCCTCATCAAATCAGTTAGCCTCATCAAATATATTACCTCTCCCTACCGTAGGCTGCCTTATATTCTTAAACCCTTACAGCCACAAGAATAGCACATTGCCAACACATGGCCTCTGTATTAGTTGCTGGTATGTTAAAAGCTAATTTTAAAAGACATTATTGAACAAGAGTTTGGGCAAGAATTTCTGTCACCTCCACCATCCCTGGAAATATTTAAAAGATGCATAGATGTGGCACTTAGGGACATGGTTTAGTGATGAACACGTGGCAGTGCTGGGTTAAGGATTGGACTGGATGATCTGAAGGGTCTTTTCCAACCCAAACAATTCCATGATTCTGTGAAATATGCATAGGTAATGTTTAGTAGTTCTGTTGCACAAAAACACCTTTATATGTTATGTTCCAATAAAATAATCATCAGGGAAAAAAAGTAACCAATCTTAACAGAAGGAAATTATTTAACTGGTGGGTTTAAAAAGAGTTAGAAATTGCTGTGGTGTACGCTGGGGAAAAGGAGAGGTTCTCCTTCATCATATGATGTGGTACACATACTTTACCACATGAGTGGAGTCCAGAAAGGAGACTAAGACGTAGCAGGTCACTGTTGGCAAATCCACCTCTGGGGTCTAAAGATGTTATTAAGGAAAATGCACTTATTGTTGATTTTCTCCTTGGGCATCAAAGCACATAATGAAAGCCACCTTCTCTTATCCTAATCCTCTTAAGATATTAGGGTCTGGTCAGTAGACTGCTTCTGACTGGTTCATCGTGGGGTCCTGTGGGTGATACAAGTAGACAAGTACTGCCTACTAGTAATAGAAATTAATATGCTAGAAAAGCAGACTTCAGGTTTTTCTGGCCAGCCAGAGCGCTGGTTAATGCTAGGTTTGTAGAATGCCCTAAATACGTGTGTATCTGAAGATGGATCATTCCCATCTTCCACCAGGGCTAGCTTTTTAAGTCTAAAATGTGATTTGGCATGTTTCCAAAAACCCATTAAGACATGTGTTGAAAATATCATAATCAAAATGATCTTGTTAAAATATTGGGTTTATCTTAATATTCAGTAGTATATAATTCACTACCTGGATGAGTTTTTCTTTTGCCAAATAAATCCATGTTTTTGTTCCTTTGCCAGAATAAATCCTTTGAGCCTTTATCAAAGTGAAAGGGCAATAACCTGCTAAACAGTATGAAAGAATTAGGTGATAAAGTACTACAATAAAAATTGAATTTAATAAGTACACATTTCTCAAATTATACTTTGATTTCGAAGCGAATGCAGAAACCTTACTCAACAACGATTTGATAATTGTTGTAAAGTATTAACACATTTCCTTTATTTCAAAATCTCTATGTGAAGTATGTTTTTAAATTATACATTTTAAAATTCACCAAAAGATCAAACATCGAAATTAACTATGTTGACTAAAAGCATATATTCTGTAATATGAAACAGACTGTGAGTAATAAGAACTAGATGGAGTAGGAATGGGATGCCTACCCACCAAAGTACAGATAACTTATTTACCTTATAAGCTCTCAACAGCTGGAAGAAATAAAGTTATCTAAATAGTACCCAAAGTAGCTGGAAACTATAAGTGCTGCTACAAATGCAAAGATATGTTAAAATAGTGGGGAGTTTTAAATTACTGTATAACACTTGCATAAAATATGCAGGTCACTCTTAATTTTATTTTAAGAATCCACAGAAATATTGATACGCGTGTGTAAGTTGTATCTTCCACACAGAATTTTATTATGCAATTTGTTTATAGTCTTGGTACTTAATGAAAAGCAATTATAATGATACTGTGGGGCATGGGTAAGACAGTGGAAAACAATGAAAAGGCAAGTTAAGAATAAAAGGGTATTATATGAAATTTAGTCTAAAACATAGCTTGAATGAGCTCTGACAGAGCTGATATGGCTGGTAGTTTCCTGTACCAGGAACTACCGTGGAACCCCACCAGGAAGTGTGCTACAGAGCAGGATCACATTACACCCTTGTTTTATGGTTCATTTCACTTATTTAATGCAATTGGAGTACCTGTAACAAAAGAGCACTCAAAAAGGGGATGTTTATTATTTGAAAATATGTCGTTTCTGTAAGTCAGGTTGGGTTTTGGGGACACCTGATGTGCCTATGTGAGGCAAGGCAGATCAGTATGACCGTGAAACAGACTGTACAGCAAAAGCAAAGCGTTCCCATATTCATGGAATTTTAAGGGTGATGCAGATACTTTGTATCTGTTTGCTTTTGCCTGTCTACTTTAGTAAACCAAGTGTACTACAGTGCTACAACAACAACAAAAATCATAGTAGTTTCCTTTACTACTCCAAGTAAATTTTAATACAGTACAGTGGTTTATTAAAATTATGTCGACTAGAAGTGTTGTTTAGTGTTCCAGCTGATTTATAGAGCGTGATAAAACATTCCAAAGTCTCTGGAAATAAGGAACGTGCTACAGCCTGTATTTGGTTTGACAAAGCTGTGCTCGTACGAAAGAGGAATGTTTAACGTCCTAACTAGACAATGATTCATCAATTCTGGCAGAGGAACTAATTTTTATTAATGTAGTACTTAAAAATGTGTGGAATGAACAGCTGGATGCCACAGTTGTGGCATGCCATATTAAGTCTCTGTCTGTTTTCCCCTACAGTGATCTCAGTATGAACAACATCACTAAGCTGCCCTCAAACCCTGTGCACAATCTCCGCTTCCTGGAAGAGCTGTAAGTATCATTGTATCCTTGATGGGCACAGTCAGCTCTAGACACATTCCTGTGTTTGTCTCTCATACTTACTGTGGGAACCAGATAAAACGGTGCGGGAAAGCTGTCAGCCTGACACTTTTGGCACATGCGGAAACACTTAGTTAAAAAAAAAAAAAACAATTGCTTGTGATTCTGGAAATGAACTTATAAAAGAGTTACCATGAGGCTACAACTTCTCTAAGCAGAGACAGAGCCAAACAAATTAAAATTTTTAAACAAGGACTGTTTGAAAGAACTGGATGGCTTTTTTGGAAATAGTTAAGCAGCAGGATATTAAAAGTTTGAATACTGGCTCATGTTTATTAAAATCCCAAGTAAAGCTGTAATCAAAACCAAAACCTGCTGCCTTGTTCTGCCTGTGTCAAGGACAATTGAGTCCACATTTCGTAGTATCGAGGCTTCTTGTCCTAATCACTTTTAATCACTGTTTCCTTACTCTTAAACTTAACATCCCTGAAGGCTGACTGTAGAATGCAGAATCCTGCAAAAAGCTTAGTTACGCTATCTACTACATTGAACTGGGGGGAAAAAGTGCCTTGCGAAAACTAGCCGATCAAGCACAACATCAAAAGAGGAATGTTGGCTTGAAGTGATGGTGACTAACCAAAAGTGAAAAGTATTGTGCATTCATGAGACCTGGATTTGGCAGCGACTCTAGTTATAATGGCCCAGGCTTAAAAGAAAATTTAGGTTTCTGAGGAGTGATGGAGACTCTATAACTGATGCACCGTAGATCTTGTGGAAAAAGCTGGCACCTGTATTTGCATGAGTACCTCTAAATATTGATTAAAAGCCTTTTATGACATGTGGCTTTTAAGATTTTAGAAATGAAAACCTGGGTTTTTTTAGCACGCTTATCTGCTAACATACCATAAAATCCATGAAAGATACACAAAGGCATGGTCCTACCCTTCTTGCAAAGACATGGTGCATTTTAAGCTATGAAATGTGTACAGTCCTCTGCAATTTAGGTGGGTATTGCACTGGCAACTTTTGGTGTCCTTGCTAATGCTCATTTGAATTTTGCCACCTGGCCCTTCCAGCCAGCATCTACAAAAACAAACAAACCAAACCAAAAAAACCAAACCAAACCAAAAGAAATTAATTGAAACCACTTTTTTTGCTAACTTTGGACAATACCTTATTTGCAAGCAGGTTTTCCTTTCCTGTCTTATTTTTATCACTCTCAATGCTTCTATTTAGAAAGTTTTATTTCATTTTCTTCTCTCTCTCTTCCTTTACTTACCCTTTTTCTTTGGTTATCTATATCTGTCTTGCTGTTAGTGCAACTTTCAAATAATGTAACAGATAGGAACATAACATGGAGAGACGTCACACACCAAGTATTAAAATATCAAGTGCATGTGGAGTGAATCATGCCACAAAGCCCCTGCTTGTGAAGTTCTTCATCATGTTCACGTTTGCTTGTCCAATCTCCTGTCAATTGTAATAACCCGACTAAAACCGGCCAACCCAATTGCTCTCCGGCCATTAAAGCAAAGAATTAAAACAAAAATTTGGGCTTTTCCTGGAAGGAAATTCTAATACAGCCAGGTTGCCTTCACTCTTTCATTTTATGGTTAGATCACAGAATCTTATGAGATCTTTACCAAAGCAATTATTTTATAAAGTTAAAATCCATCTTAGAAATGTCTCTCTGATCTTTGAACGACAACAACAGCAGAAGCTTGAAATGCAGCTTTTAGGGGGTTTTAGTGTTGAAAAAGGTGTTACTAATCCCTTTATTACAGAGCTGTTTTAAACATCTGATAAAAGTTCACGATTGAATCACTGAATTTTAGCTTAGATGTTGCATCCTCGATGCCTGGTTTGGCAATATTATTAAGTGATTACCCTGAAAGAATTGAGGTTTTATTGAAACAGTTAAACTAATTGTTCTGACTCCAAAGCAGTGGTGCCTAAGACAGGTCTGTTCAGCCAGTCCTGACCTTCCAGGCTGAATCTGATCAACTTGTACAGCCAAGGTTAGACACCTCTACATGCAGCATTCTTGCAAACCTGATGATCATGCCTGGTATTTATTCTTTACCAAAGACTATGATCACTTAAGTAAAACATATTGAAAGTGTTTTTGAGGTGCATGTTCCTCTGAAAATTTTGGACAACATTGAAGTACTTGGAACTTTCTAACTCTTAAAAAGATTAATTCTGAGCAAAATCTTTTATTTGTGAAAATGATGGGCTTTTCAGATTTAATTTTCTCTTAAAGCGTATATGACAGAACTCCCACCAAGAAAGAAGTATGTTTCAGCTGCTTGATTATCAGCAAGTTGCTCTGCATGAACTTGTAGAACGCTATTAAGTTAAATTCTTCATTATAAATTCAAAATAACTGCAGATACTTATCGGTATGACCGAGTCCAGGACTTAATCTCATGGGGATTATTTCTAGACATATGTCATTGTACAGAATGTGTAGAATGCCTGCTCTAATAGAGAAGTGAATTAGAATAATGCATGGAAAAAAAGGTTTTTTTAAAAAAATGTAAAGACTTACTCAGAGTGGGACTCTTAAGAGTGTTAGAGGCAACTACATCTGAGTGCAGACGTAACATTTTGTGATTAGTTACTTCAAAGCAGTGCCTGAAACTATTTTATTTTATAAATTAATGTCTCGATGAAAAGTGAGGAAGAAAGCCAATAATAATTTAAAACCATTTGAATCAGACCTACCTACAAAATCTCTCCAACTAGATACATATCCACATATCCATACATATGCATAAATATATGCACAGACACCCACGCATGCACATATATAAGGCTTTCATTTTAATTTTAAACACAGGAACATTCCACAGATAAGCAAAGCTTCAAGTGATTTTTAGTAAATTGCTATTTTTCAGCAACTTAAATTGGGTATTTTAGTAAAACAGCAGCAAAAGACTGTTGTATTACAATTACTTTACTACAGAGCAGGACAGTAAAAAATAACCTCTTTTCTACAAAATCAAGCAATGAAGTCACCCTAAATTAATTGCAATCTACATACAAGTGCAAGAATGTTTTCTGACACGCATGATTATTTTAAAACAATCTTAAAATCAAATAAATATATCTACAAATTTTTTCAGATTTAACATTATTACAGTAGTCTCAGGCAAAAGTGCATTTAAAAGTACATTTTACTGTAATACGGAAGTGCAGAATCGCAGATAAAATACATAAGAGATGTATTATGTGAATCTTACCATTATATCTGTTGAAATCCCTTTGCACCGCAAAAGTGGTCAAGAGACCACTGTACATGAGAAAATTAGGTCATGATCCATTATCAGCTGTTCTTATTTATTCTTTTCTTTTTATTTCTCTCTCTGTTTGCTCTTTCTCCTTGCAAAGAGATTTTCAAAGTGTTAATGGGAATTGGGTGTTGTTTTCCCCACTGACTCTGAGCTGTGGGACTGAGATCTCTCGTCATGGACAATTTTGAAATCTGAGAGCATTTGCTTCTGGGGTCCTGTACAGTCTTTATTTTTGTGCTGGTGCAGGCACATTGTGACTAGCACTGAAAACAGATTCTGTGCTTTTAACTATAATGTAAGCTGGTAGAAAACATGAAAGGGCTGCAGCCATAGTCCAAAACTTTTTTGAGAAAGTGGGCGAATCTTGTAATTTACTTCAACAATCTTGGAACATTGTCATTAAATACTAAAATATTTCCTAAAGGCTAATCTGCATAAATTTTAAAACTTCCAGAGCAAAAAAGTAAGAAGGCTGGCAGCTCATAAGCAGAACTAAAATAAAAATAAAGTATCATCAAACTGTCCACACATTCCAATGTCACTTCAATACCAGTTTTATAGTTCTTGCACAGCAGGGTTTAGCTGGTCCCGGTGGAAATTGGTTTGTGTCACCTCCATCAGCTAAAGTTTCAAGAACTGTCACTGCTAAATGACTTGTGGTCCTCTAGATAATTTCAGAACGGTGCACAATCTAACAATCTAAGTTGTGAATTCAGTTTCTTCATATAAATCACAAATTTGGTTTCTTCACTTCACGTGTTCATCCATGTGGATCAGACGGTGTCACTGTGTTTAATACATGGTATTTGTCAGCGAGAAGTACCTGTCACCAGCCCAGCAAGTGGCCCCTTGGCACATTGTGAATTCTGTTGCTGTAAGACAGACTTTGTTGATACCTGAGGACTGTAGTTTCCCAGCTTTGCTTTAATAAAGGGCTGCACTCAAAGTCCTGACAGAAGGAAGTGTGCCAGTTGTCTTGAAATATCTTGGTAAAACCAGAAGATGTTTAAGAAGGTGTTTACCTAGTTAATCAGTTGGAAACGATGACGACAGTTTTCTCCCCTAGTTTTTTGCATGCATGGTTTAGGTTTACTAGAAAAGAACAAACCCAAGCACAGAAGATTCCTACTGTATGAGCTAACAACTCATAACCTTTACATCCACAAAACAAGGGCCCTGGTGTTCTGGAGCTGTCACCGCCTTTGATGCTGTCCCTTTGATGCCACCAAAGCGAGTAACAACAAAGAACTCGCCCATGTGGATGTGTCAGCCTGACATCCTCCAAACTGCCCTTTTGCCATCTTATCAAGAATAACAAGATGAGAAACAGGAAAAAAAAAAAAAGAGAGAGAAAAACAACAGAGCAAATGCCTTACTAAATCAGAGCTGCTTGCATTGCTTGTTGAATAGCTTATGCTGACAGATAATTATTCTGGAAATGTTAATGCAAATTGCATGGAGCAACCTTGACACTGGGACTGCTGTGCATCTGTGGGGTAAAGGGAAAGGAGGGGAGACGGTGGGGTAGGATAAAGATAAAAGAGAAGTGGAAACATTCAGATATGCTTACAAGTAGAAGCAATGAATGTTGTAGGTTGATATCCAAGAAACCTTGTCAATGCTGCTGCGTTACTCTTATGAGTGTCTGTTGAAGTTTGTTTGTTGCTTGTAGCTTATAAATGCTTTCTGGAACTTGTAATTCATCATTCAGCAATGTTCATTAGGAACTAGTTTAGAACATCAAAAAGAGTCATTGGAAGTGCTTTTTGTGTTTTGCGATCAATACAGATAGTGACATTACACTTAATTAAACTAGGGTGAAGCATGCTATGTATCTGTAGATCCTGAGGCAGGATTTTAATTTAAGTCTTACACATTCTGTGTGTACTGCAGTAGTAAGTATGCAGAAATAATTTCCTTTTTTTGTCAGTGGAAGTTCAGTCTGTTTGTAGACTGCTTGATTTCGGTGCGGTGAGACCTTTTGGTACCTACAGGGGTCAATTTTTTCACTTGCTTAGGATTATGGGTAAGAAATTCAGACCACATCAAATTTATATCTAATAGGGTCTCGAGCACAGTAGAACCAACTTTTTCTGTCTGTTTTTTTGAATTTCCAAAGAGGAGTAGCCATAATTCCTCCAGTAATTAATTGCTGTTGCCTCATTGTACCTCTCAGAAAACAGCAGCAACCTCAAAATTTGGATCTACTCAATTTGTATTCTTTGCCTATCACTCTGAAATTACTAAATAGCTATTTTCATTATTGTCCATTTGATCATAGTGTGTGGTGTTGCCATACACTTTGGCCAGTTCCTGCTATTAATGATTATTATTATTAATTTTTGCCTTTTCTGATGATACTGACACTACTGGGATAAAACCAAAACCAGCATCAGAAGTGTAAATGACACTTGGGAGACCCAGGCTGGGGAATATTATGTATATGATCCTCCATTTATTGCTCCATCTTGCTGTAACATTTAAATACAGAGAAAGAAATTTTAACAATGCTAAGATTGGTCCGGGCTTTGTGATTTGGTGGTGGCATTCTTCAAACACAGAAGTAGTGCCTCTTAATGATTGTGTCCATGGGATCCACTGCTGGGAATCAGTGTGGGATGTCCTGGCTGGTGCTGGAGTCCCTCCTGACCGTTGTCCTTGCTGCAGTTGGAAGGCAGGTACTTGGATACCTGATCAGCAGAAGGACCCGCTGTCGTCAGCGCTGGCTGGGGACAGCTTCACCAAGGAAGAGATCAGGTGTCTTCAGCCATTATTGGATCACAACCATGCCAGATGCAGAAAGAGCCTGTGCCTTTTATAAGTGGAGAAAGAAACAGTACGTTTTAGACCGTATTCTTAACTGACAAAAATCTGTGATCTGTTTCATCAAAGCCAGTTCAAGATCAAATACACACTGATTTCATTCCAACTGCTTTAGGTCAGTTGGAGTTATTCCAGTTTACACCCTGTGAGAATTTGGCACAAGCATTTTAAAAGGCAATTAGGCCCTAAAGCAAGAGCAGACTGTGGTATATTTGAATTTCCAACTAAACTGTAAGTAGCAATAAATATAACATACAGCACAATTATGACTTGCACACTCCCCTCCTCTTATTTAAAGAAAGGAGAGTATCTTTACATTTTCTTCTTTGATCTCTCTAAGCATCACAATTTTTAATAGATCATTTGACTCACATTTCTTTTCATATTACTGTAATTTTATAGTTTTAATTAACATGACAGATTGAAATATAAAAAGATAATTAAAATACAGACTAATATTTAAATTCCTAGGCTAGCAAAGTAATTCTTAAAAGACCTTTTGAAATATGTGTTGATATCATCCATGAATTATTAACACTGTAATTAATCACCCATTAATTCATACTTTTCTATTGCATTAGTCTGAGAATAATCATTAATAAATATAAATTAAAGTCTTATCTCAAAATTTTAGTTGACTTTATTTAAGTGCTGTGTAAGTATCCATATTGTCAAAGCTTTTTGATGTAAGAAGCAGGAACATTTCATGTTACCTTTTTACTAATGTATATGTAAGCTGAAGAAAATTAGAAATAAAAATATATAAATTATATGTTGGCTATATATTTATGTAAGTGGAGTAAATATATGTGTAGTTTTGTGCTTGTGTACCTTTAGCAAAGTTTGTCAGGAAACAAAATTGAAGGAAGATCCAAGATTGGTAAATTCTTCCTTGAACAAAGGCAATTTTTTATACCAGGACAAGTTGTTTTAGAAAAAGATTTGTAAATTTATGTTTTCTTGTTATACTTTCATGTTGTTCCTCCCCAAATAGCCATTTCCTCCACTAGAAATTGGGGTAGTAGGTTTAGAATTGGCAGTAGCGTTACTGGTGCTACTCCCCAGAGAGAAGTAAATTACTGGCAAATATGATACTGTGGTAGGATGCAAATGAGAGCCCCATTTCTACTTGTGTCAGCACAAATTTTTCCCCAGACTTCAATGGGGCTGATACTTCACCATGGATCTTTATCAGGTATTCAGAATAATTATGGCAGTTGGAGGAGGCGGATCAGGCTTTTAAGAAAGAAGTTTCAAATTACAAAAGAGAGTCTCTTATCTGTACACAAGGTATAAAAGACACAGTCCGTGATTGCATTAATTTTAATGGAATTTCTGCATCACATACTAGTGTTTTAGCACCAAATTCAAGAACGTACCACACACAGCAGAATAGTTCCATCTGGTGGGGTTTTTCACTGTCTCAGGCTTCAATTTCTATTCACAAAAGCAATTTTTTTTTTCTACAGTCTTTAGGTTTTCTACATAATTTCTTCTCACTTTTCTGTCTGGAGAGTTTGTTATCTGTAGCATATAATGTATCAAACGATGAATAGAACATCTGTTTTCCAAGGAAACAAACAAATATAAAACTGACTAGATTGTGACTCTGTTGATATTGACCTACTCATATGTATAAATATAAATATAGATATATAAACATATTAATGATAGCATTGTCTCAGCATGTGTAGTCTTTGCTCTCATTCCTTAAATAAAATCAGCAAACCAGTTAGTGAACAGAAGTAAAATGCAGAGTCAAGGAGACATAAAGAAAGGCTACCAGTTCACAGAATTACTCTTGTAGAAATCCCTCTGTACCTTTGCACAGTTGAAGAATTACTTCAGATTGCACTCACAATTACATTCTGTATAGGATATTGCACTGCATGGGAACTGATTAAATATAATGCAACACAAGTGATGCAATGATATATAACCTAATCTATATTAAAGGGCATGCACTGGCATTAGTCTAGAAACATTGAGTCAGTCTGGTATTCATATCATAGTTTACTGGTAAGTACTGAGTCCAATATATTTATCAGAAATTTGAGTGTAATGAATTTCTGCTTAATTGTATCTGTTCTGAAATACAATTACAACAGTTGCACTGCATTCTCACTGTAATAGTGAGCTTGACTCCTTTCACATTGTTTGTTCCCATTGTTTGTTGAGCCACACTGAGATCCAGAGTGTGTCACCTGTTCTCCTACATTTCAACACCTTGCAGGATTTGATAAGTAACTTGTTCCAGCAAATTCCTTTGTGCTAATCCTGTTATAACACAGCAAGAGTATTGATCAATGTAAAGATACCCTTTTTCCCAAGGAGACAATTACCTCCCTTTCATGTCTTTTCTTTAGTTTTGATACTACTAGATTTGGAAATACACTTCACAGATGCTTGATCAGCATTTGCTGGACTAGATCTTACCTAAGCAGAGAAGGAAAGCAGCCACTACCCATACTGTACTGTCACTGTCTGCTGCAGACTGAGAAGTAGCTGGGTTAGATTTCCCACAGGTTCTTTCTACAGTTAGTGGAAATGTGTTTTCTTTATGAAATGCCACAGTTTTTTGCCTATAGAGAAGACTTTTTAGTGTTTGAAGTTCACCTTACATTCCAGCAGATACAGAGGAGATGCTTGGTACCAGGTAAGGTTTGTCCTGATGCAGAAAACATCCACAGAAAAAGCCATTTGAGTTGGCAAAGAAAAATTATTGTACTAGAAATGTAAAGGAAATAGTTGACTGTTCTCATTCACAACTCGTATTTATTTGCGTCTTTCTGATGAATGAAGTTTCTCTTTTCAGACAATCAAGGGAAAACAAGGAAAAAGCTTCTGATAATTTTTGGAGCTTTAGTTCTCTTGTCTGGGAATGTTCTTTTGACTGGATAACCACCATTTTTCAGAACTATGAGACTGCAGGAGAGGTCAGAATATGTCAATGGAGTCAACAGATGGGGAACACTCAAAGGAGAACCTGGATACCTTTTTTCTTAGATCTGACCATAGGCCACGAACCTGACCTGCAGCACTACACCTATTCCATCCAACAGTGAGCAGTGATTGCCAGTGAGGCTTAATGGCATGGAAAGATATTTATGAATTGCTGCCATTTAAAGTATGGAGGCCACTTGCTTTTCTCTCAGCTCATTTATTTTACCTAGTTTAGAAAGAAACTTGCAGTAGTATAAAAACTATGCCTAAGCCAAAAATATCCTGACACCAAACATAGCAATAAGAAGTGCTGAAGGAGATGTGTAGCAGCACTTCTCTGTAAACTTTTCCAGCCTGCATTAATTTGCAAGATTATTCAAAGCAGTGCAAGTAAAATCTAAATGTAAAATAATACAGTGCACAGAAAGGATCCTTTTTGATTACTTTTTCATTAAAGAGATATGATACATATAGGCCTGAATGGAGGTATCTCTAATGTCAGAGATTTTTTAAATAATGTCAGAAATGCTTAAGATAAAAGTGCTTTTAAAAATGGAGATTCAAAATTGTTCAAACAATAAAAGTCAACCATTTGGTTACGTAAGGGCTATCGATAAGCAATTTCATTCCTGCTCTCAGAAATCAGTAACTAAATACTCAGCTATAGAGACAGGTACTGTGTCCATTTTCATATTTTCAGGGAAAACTATACTTGCCCATTCAGACTAAAATTGCTATCCAAGGTACATCCAAAATTCAGTAAAATACTGGGTGGGCAACTTCCCTCAAATAATTTAGGTAATGGAAAACAAAATCCCTGAAGTGGAGAAGACACTGGTAGACACTGGATACATACTGTAGTGTCAACAATGGGATGAATTTTCCCTTATGCCGAGAACATATTCTGAGAACAGAAACACAGTAATAGCATGAAAACATTGCAAGGAAGACATAAAAAATTTTCAGGAATAAATAAGCTGAATTTCCTCAGCTTTGCAGCGTGCCGTAAAGAACTGATGTGCTAACTTTTATCCAAGAATATTAAAAGACTTGGACAACCATCCGAATGAATAGTTTTTACTGATTTTTATCAAGTATTACAGTGATGGAGAATTCTGATGGGCTGGGAAGATGCTACTATTGTGCCAGACGTGGTTTCAGAGAGCATCTTGGGAATAGAAATATGCTTTTGCTGAGCTTGTTCTAGATAAAATAATGAAAAGTGCATCATGAGAAACAGTTCAGCATGGTAAATGAAAGTCAGACAACATCATTACATCAAAAATAATTGTTGCCAGATGTCTGCCTTTTCTGACATTGTCAGGTTGCTTGGTGAGAGAACTACAAGGACATACATGTGTTTTGGTATTTGTGATATACTTGATGTGGCCCTATGCTGAAATACATAAGGCTGTACACGATGAGCATGATCTGCTGCTGCATCAGCAGAGGAATACTATGTAAGATAGTTCTAAGCACTGTCTGTAAAATTAGTGAGAGCTCTTTCCAAACTGAAAAATATTCAAGCAGAACTTCAAAAATTACCTGAGATTGAAAAAAAATTCCTAAGAAGTAAATACAGAAGTTGTGCCTCCCAAAAAGTTCAGCACGTTGTTTCTACACCTATCTTAAGTGTTTGTACAAGACAATTTTAATAATTAAGAAGTTGTGATCTAAAAGGAAAAGAAGCAAAATTTTTTAAAAATGGTTGGAATCTGAAAAAAAACCAAGAATAAAAAATTACATTTCAGTTTATTTACAGTTCAGGTAACTACCAATCAGAATCGCTCAGGAACACGGTTGCACATTTTCAAAAAATGCCAAACATTAGGCTTGCCACAGAGAGCCACAAAGATGCTCCAAAGCTGAAGAAAGTGAGTATTTAGACATTGAAACAAAACTTTAAAGCTACATGGTGTCCCAATCATACTGCTGCCATCCTGCATTTGCAACCAGGCGGTGCATGCTTCGTAGTTGCCACAGCCCTTCTCCAGGAGCTCTTAAATAGGTCTGATTTTCCCAGCTAGCCCACTTTATGAAGAGTATTACAGTTCAAACAGGGGCTATTAACATGTAGTGCATTCAGCAGTTTACATTGCCTCAGCCATGAATGAGGAAGGGATGGCAGCCTGAAGGAGCACTCTCTTGAGTCTTCAGACGTGTGGGTTTAGTCCTATGCTCTTTATCAAGTTTTCCATATGACACTCAGCAGTAACTGAAGTGAAAATCTCAATACCTGCACCTTCTTTATTTTCTGGTAAGGCTTTGCAAACTCCTCACTTTCTGGTTCATGCCAAGCTCATGCCCAGAATTGTGTCCAATCATGTCATTAAAATGGCAGAGCAAAAGGATGTTGTGGGGGTGAAGCAGTCTTTAGGTTTTCTTTAAAAAAATCATACCATAAAAACTGAAATCAGAATTAGACAGGCCCTCAGCCCCTTCTGGCTAGTGATCCACAAAAGGCATTTACTTACACAATCTGTTATGCCTAACGTAGCACACGCCTGCTTGATCCAGTAACAACCCAAAAGTCAATGCCATTTGTGTTCAGAATGAAAGCTGAAGCTTGCAGAAAATCCTCACACAGCTGAAAAAAGGCCCTCACATCTGAGCCTGTGAGTGCCTCATCTTGGAACAGGAGTGAACCAGCTTTGGTTAGCACATCTGCCTGCAGGAATTCAGCTGCAGGTGCCCAGTTCTCAGATGTCTGGAATCAGAATCCAGGACACTCTGCAGTGAGAGACAAGCCCAGCAGCTCTGTCTGAAGCTGATTGTCATTGCAGAGCACAGTTACATTCCTGTAACAGAGAGACACAGCTCAGCGTTACAGGTTTTGTAGCTCAGCAGGGATGTCTGTACAGGAAAGAACCTTCTCCACTGTTTAAAACTCCTGAGAAGTCTTTGGAGCTAGGATGTAGATTAATGTTTTTCTTTTCTTTTTGTTTTCCTTTTTTTTTATTAATATGTAACCAAATTTATCTTTTTATTTTCTGTATGAAAGTGGTGACTAAAAACAAGGTGTGCACAGGACCCTGCAGTTAGCTCAGGGAAGACTCAGCCCCAAAAGAAGACAGCATTTAAGGACCAGTCAGTGCTGGATCTCTGGGACTCCAGTCAAAAGCACTTGGCCTTTTCCACGATCAGTATTGGCAAATCTGGTGCCTGTTTCAGTTCTGTAGGTTCCTCTGTGGCAGCTTGGTACCTAAGGAATTTCCTGGAACTAGTCCTGTGTTCTTTCCTAAGGGGCCAGAGGCCAATTCAAATGTCAGCTCTGTTATCACATCAGCTGGGCTATGGGCTCTGCAATTCTGGTGTGCAATATCTTGGCTGATGGGACATACAATTTCACTTGGCTTAATTTGTTCTGCAAAGGGGCTTACATCAGATCAATTTGCAGGGTTTTGTCAGCTGGGAGCACACACTGTGGCCCTGCTGACTAAAAGTAACTTGACTGGGAAGCTGTCCCTTACCAGTCAGTTTTCCAGGTAGGTTGCAGGTATCACAGCAAATTCAGGCTGAGCTCTGATGTCAGAAGGCTACATGCAAGATCATAGAGTGGGTTGGGTTGGAAGGGACTTTAAATACCATCTAATTCCAACCCCTTGCCATGGTCAGGGACACCATCCACTTTACCATGTTGCTCAAAGCCCCATCCAACCTGGCCTTGAGCATTTCCAGGATCCTCTGGAGTTGCACTGATGGGGAACATGGAAATGCCATTATTTCATATCAAATGGATTATCTCTTTACTAGACACAAACCTTACAGAATGATGCAGTCTTTTTTTGGTTTGGGTTTTTTTTTGGTCAGAGTATAACATGCTTTACAGAGGTATTTGGTGTACTTAGCTAGGTCTGTAAAATGACTTCAGGCAATCTGAGAGCAAGATGCAAGCCCTACTTTTTGCCAACCTATTCCACATCTGCTCACAGGGAAAACTATTATTCCACCAGTTTTATGTGTAGTTATTTCAAAATCAACTGTAATCATTGCTATGTGGATATATTTTTATATTAATGCAGATTAATTAAATGTTTACGGACATCATACATGTACAATTCCAAAACTGCATGCCTGTAAATCCTATGATGCTGATGGTTGTCAGTATGTCTGTATTTTGGTTGCTGGGATTGTTGTAATTCGTGAAAAGAATATGAAGAATTCAATGTACATTCTAAACCATATACCAAATTTGCAATTAAATTGAATTTTGTTCTCTGCAATCCAGCTGTCAGTGCATTAACTGTGCAGTTACAGGCTTCTCTCTCTTTTTGGCTTTTAAAAGTGTATTAATGACAAAACTAGGCTCTTAAACTACTGCCTCTGGCATCAGTCACTCAAACATAGCTGTGTTGCACTTTTTAGCAACCAAATTAATTCCACATGAAGAGAAAAAGTATTCACTCTTTTCCTTTTTCAAACTTTGCAGACGTCTTGCAGGAAATGGCTTGACATACATTCCTAAGGGAGCATTTGCTGGCCTTTTCAGTCTTAAAGTGCTGTAAGTAAACTTGTGTGTTGTTTGATATATTTCTGATTTCCTAAATGCTCTAGGGAACTAATTAACCAGTGAAGTTTTGATCAAGTAAATTACATATTTTGATCAGCTCATTTTGAACAATTCAATTGAAGATACATATGAACATCATTAAATCTGTTTTTTCACATAGAAAGTATCCTAAACAAAAGTTGGAAAGCATTAATGGCATTCTAAAAACAACTTGCTCATCAAGTAGATGTCTCTGTACAATATCAAAGGTAAAAATTGGTTCAGTTAATAGTTTCTGTAATTATCTCAAAATTCCTGATTTCAGCTGAACTTTTCATGATCACACAAAACTGGGGGTAAATTGCGTTTTCCTTTTCTTGAGAGACATGGGGGAAAAACATTATTGTATACAACACAATTTAATTTAAAACACAGTTCACATTTCCTATCTTGTTCTTGGCAATGTAATGACTATTAGGTATATTATAAAAATATTACAAAATCCTGTATTATTTGGAGTAATAATACAGTACATACAGTTACTAAAATTATTAGCAGGCCACATGCCACAGTGTGTACGGTAGAGGGAATCTTTGCCCACGTAAAGTTCACAGAAGCTGTGTTATTAGCAAGAATACCAACCTCCTAGGCAGTGTCAAGCCAGGCCTGATGCTACTGTACAAATCTCTACTGGAAAAATACACAGCTGGAAAAGAAGTTTGAAGGGATTCTCACTCCATCCACTTTTAAGTTGGCAAGCTCTAGCTCTTGTTGGCCCAAGCAGATTCGGGCCTGCCAGAAATTATTTCATTTACAATGTCCCATTAACTATGCCTCCTTTTGAAGGCAGCATGTACTACTTCAGATTTATCCACAAAGAATATTTATATATGTAGGAGTTGGTCCAAGCAAGGATGTTAGGTAGTGTGAATGAAACCATATTCAAAAGGAGGAAAATATTCTTTAGGAATGGAAAGTGATTTTTCAATCTTTGCAAGCTAAATGATGTGATATTTCAGAAAAAAAGATTTGTCAAGTCATTGCTAGCAACCTTCAGTTTGAGAAAATTTATTTCATTTTTTAAAAATTAGCAGTTTTTTAATTCAAACTAAATCATAAATACCTCAAACAGGTTAAAGTTGTATTTGCCATGGTTGCATTTTCCTGAGTAAGGATTTCAAGAGTCAGTCCTCCACAGCTTTATCAGAATAGAATCACTTCAGAAGGAAAACGAAATCAGTACCTGAGAATGAAAAATTCAGAATCACTGGAGGCAATTAGGAGGTTATAAGCCCTATTGAAAGCAAATCAAATTTATTCTTTTAACTTCCTTAGCTGCTTTGAAAATCCTGCTCAAAGCTGATGTCTAGCTGTTAACAAAGCTAATATGCTACAGGTATTTGTTTGCTTTGAAGAGAGTGGGCTTTTGACAGGGGCAGGGGGGTGGAGTATTTGTGTAACTTTCTTTGTAATAGTGAAGTAGAACCAGTACAAAGAAGGTAAGCTTGGAAGCAGATTTGGGGTAGGAGGAAATTAATCTTTGCTGTGTTGATTCTGGGTTTTGTGCCACTCAAAATGTAGGATGCTGCAGAACAACCAGCTACGCCAGGTTCCTACGGAAGCACTCCAGAACTTGCGCAGCCTGCAGTCTCTGTGAGTATTCCTGATTAATCAATTTGCAACCTTGCATGAACAGCAATATACAATTACCTAATAATTATCTGTTAATATCACTTTGTAATGTGCTGAATCAACTTTTTCTTTTAATTCTCTTTGAGCTGCTTTTCGAGAGAATTGTGCTCTCAATTAAACATCAAAAGTGATTGATTTCATTCCAGTAACTTCATGACACTGGCAGCTTTTTTGCAGCATTGTAGACTGGTTCAACATCTGAGAAGACACTCCTTGGCCTGCACTGCTTTCTGTCAAGAATGTGGTTTCTTGTTAGTATTCTTTACCAGGGAAGAGAAGGAATCCCAAATTACTCCCTTCTCTTTTTTTCATTTGGTGTAATTCTTTTCTATTTAAGCAGTATGAAAAACACTAGTAATTCATGAAACAAAGTGTACTAGAAGATGCCTAATTATATTCTGTGCTTCAGGCAGTTCTCTGTATTTATAGTTCTTGACTGTCCATGCTGACTCAGTCCACAAGCTTCAGTTTTAACAGAACTCCTGCCAGAACTGTTAGACCAAGAGTGAAGATTGGCTGCTTCGTGGTATGAATGAAGTTATTTTGGTGTGCTTCTGCCCTGTAAGAATGGTTGTACCAGGTTGTGCTAAAAGGTGACCCAGCCCAGCATCCAGCCTGCAACAACAGATGCCAGAGGAAAACTAGAAGGTCCAGCAAAGAGTTTAATACTGCTTTGGTAAACTGTTCCAGCTGCCAGAGATTTGCACTCAGGGACTCACTGAGTCTAGGGTGGCTTTGATAGCTAAAGGGTTTTCTTCTATGAGTTTGTAAAATTGCCTTTTGAGCCAGTGAAACACGATTTTTTGTGGCAGCATGTCTGCTGATCAGCTAGCCTGTGCAGCATGATGAGGTACCTCCTGGTATTTACTTGGAATTTCTCACCACATTTGATGTTCTCTGCAGCATTAGGAGAAGGTGGAAGCAGTTCAGTATTCATGTACACCAGATTTTTTAGCTTTCTTGTATCTCCATTAATCAATTTTTCAGATGTAGTCTGTTAGGATTATTTCTCCTGTGGAATCTGTTCCATTCCTCGGTCATCCTTGTCATGTTACTGAACTTTTTTTCAGTTCTCATGTATTTGATCTGAGAGGAATGAAGGAGCGATAAGCCTTGCACAGCATGTTTAAAGTGCTTGCACACCATGGGTTATAGAGGGCAAAAATGGATGCCTTTTTTTTTTTTTTTTCTTTCGTACTAATTCAGTACTTTATTTTGTTTAATTTTTTAACCTTTACCGAATGCTGACCTGTTATTTTTATACTTACTGCAACTTCAGGACCTCTTTCTAGCATGTTAGTAACTACTCAAGCACTTGTCCTGTAAAATTTGAATTGCCTTTTCCCTAAGTGTCTCTCTTGACACCTATCTATACTGAACTTCATCTGCCATGTTCTTGTTCAGGTAACTTGGTGTCAGGAGTTTCTTCTGCTGCACTTGCAGTTCACATTTTGAAACTACGAAGACATTTTTACTGTCTATTCACATGATGCAGTAAATTGAGTTAGTTTCTGAATTATCCGCAATATTGTATTGGCACCTGATACAAAAAAATTACTAAATTTTCTAAAGGATCTACTGATTCTGAATCTGCGACATAAAATATTTAGATGATTGAAAACAGGGAAGCAGTTTTTTGGTCAGAGGAAAATGTCAACTGACTCTTCTCTATGCTTTAGTTGACCACCTTATATTGTCGCAGAATTACTCTCAAATAAAATTATTTTCCTAAACCGTTAAAAGATCCAAATAGGGAATTGAATCCAGAAGTTCAAATAGCTTTCATAAGAAATGTTGCTACAGTGTGTACTGATCACCAACATCACAGGCAAAAGTCTAACAATGACAAGGATAGAATGAGCATCTGTACCAATCTGGTTAGAGTTAAGATGTGTTGGTTGAGAAATGTGCTGTGTTGAATATACTGTTCTTTTTTGTGTAGGCAAAGAAGCTCCACCAAAAGGTTAACATATTTTGCATACATTTTGTTCAGCCAAAATCTGAAGACCAAAATTAATGAAATTCATTTATTTTCAGAAAAATCCTGTCATCTGTGTATAACTTAGCACTACACAGACACACATTATACTGTAACAGCTGCCATGCTCTTATTGTCCGTCTTGAACTACATTTACCTCCTTAATATACAAAGCATTTGTTAAGGTTTCTAAAGGTGAAACAGCCCTAAGAATTAATTATCTTATAATTGTTATTTGGTCAGTGCCTTTTTTCTTTATTGACCAGACACAGACAGAAATATCTCAGCCATATACTTTTGAGGTTAGAGTTCTTTCCTTTGATCTTTGAAAAAGTCATGAGAAAATGCTGGTCTAGTGACTATATTAGGTTGTCTTTCTGCTAAACAAACAAAAAAAATCTTGCTGAGATCACATCACTCTATACACATTCTGGACCAAAACATGATAAGCCAAGCCAACAAGAGTTCCTTTGTTGCTCTGAAAGAGATTGTTGAATTTTCAGTACAGTTTCTAAACAAAATGACAGTCTCACTCAGGCTTTGTGGCAAATATTTCTTTCCTTGGGTGAAGAAGTTGAAGAAGTAAACCAGGGTTTGTGCAGTCTATGTAAAGGACTGAATTAAAACAGAGAGAGAATAGGAATGGTCAGTAGAAACCTTTAGACAGCTGTCTAGCAGACCCAAGATGGAATGATACGGGTTTCTACAGAAAAACTACTATCACCTGAAAAACGATCACTGGCAAAAGAGACCTCTTTGAGGAAAAGAAAACTATTATTCTTTTGTTTGCTTAAAAGGGGTTGTGCCTGTCAGATAAAGGTGTGCACAGATTCAGTTTCTTGTTTCGTATAGTCTAGGAATTTCTCTGTTCACAAGGTTGTTTTGCATTGGTTTCTGATTTACAATAGGAATTATTTCTTGAAGCCTTTGAAATAGCAGGAGTCTTTTCAAGAGTGTAATTAAGAGGTTAAAAGCCTTCTCAAAAGCAGTTTCTATAAGATAACAACTTCTTCTACTTATTATGTTTAGGTCTGCAGGTGGCATGATTTCTCAAAGCCTCATTAACCCTTTACTTTAGGTTAGCATATATGTGGAAAAAAAAAGCTGGTGACAGAACTCAGATCTCTGCCTTTTGTGGTTTTACTCAAGAAAGGCAGTCATGCAAAGGGGCAAACCATAGCAACTGCCTTGATACCTTAATCAATGTGAAGAGGATTATGTTAAAATCCTTTTTATGGAAGTATCCATATCTAATTGTGCGTGTGTGCACAATAGATACATATGTGCACACTTATATTCCACGTTCGCTCATAATGCAAATTCTTCACAAGTTTTTGCATCTGGGGTATTTCTGGATGATATGGTCTCCCTATTTTCTAGTTCCAGGCTAAAAAATTACAGTAAAGCTGTCAATACTGATAGAACCATTAATTGATGTTAAATGGCCTGTGGTACAGAGAACAAGAACTGATGTATTGCAGGAAAAAGCAACAGTTTATTCCACTTTTTTGTCCAAGTTGTACTATTGCTAGTATGCAGAATGGTATGGCAAGTTTGAGTGATGCATGTTCATAAATTTATTAAGGCTTGGCTTACCTCTAGAACAGATCAGTCTTCTTCAGACAGCAGATATTACTAAATAGTTACTATAAAATGAGAAATAGGCACGAAAGTTAACCAAAAATGTGTGATTTGTGAATTTCACCTTTGACAGGAAAAATCTGGGAAAACTTTAACAAATAAATGACTTTTTTTTTTCTGTCACTGAAGCAAAAAAAAAAAAAAGATTGAACAGTATTAAAATATTCTACAATTTTATAAAAGTCTCTGTAGTTCAGTAGTCAAAACTAGCCATGTGCTGCTTTGATTAATAAATGCATTCACCTACCAGAGCTTGGTCAATGTTTGCATAGGAGTCCAGTTCCCTTGGTGGCAGGAGCATTAAGGAAGTTACCAGCACATGTTGATTTTGAGATGTGGTTTTGAGCAGAAGGGTATCTGTATTATTGTATAGGCCATAATTTTCCTCTGAAATCTAGTGTGAACACAAATTATCCACATTACTAGTCCTGACAATTCAAATGGCATTTATTTCTGTCAAACGCAGAAGAATGTGCAGATACCTTGGCTGAAAGGGAGGAACGCACAGTCTCTGATGTGTCACAGCTCAGTACTTGGCAGCACGGTTCAAAGAGTCACTTGAATGCTCTCATCCCTGTTAATCACCTTAAGCAAATGTATTTCTTTAGAACAGACTATAAGCAGGAAATCTCTGGATTTTGTGTTTCCCATATCACCAATAGCTCCATTCCGTGTTTAAATCAAGAAAACTTTTAGTGATTTTTAATATATATGTGTAGTTCAAAAACTTTTTATGTATGTTGATTTGTTTTACAAGTGTCATTTTTAATGAGCAGCTTATTTTCTGTCAAACTTTTTTAATTTAATGCAGGTATTTGTTGAAATAGGTAATTTTGTTTCTCTAGTGTAATCAATCATCTTGTTTTCAATTACAGCCCTTATATACCAGAATTGACACATAATTTCAGTATTTTTGAACAATCTGGGATAGGTCTAAAACTGGCAATTATGTATCAATATTTTTACTTTTTTCCTGAACATATTAATGTATATTTTATATTACTAGCCACTGAAAAGTTGCAGATCTCCATTTGCAAATACTGCTAAATAAAGGAGGAAAGGGTAATTGGCATTGCAGATGGAAAAGCAAAGCTTCTGCTATTCTTTTATTTGGACTATTGTAACACCACCCTTTGCAGTGAATACTACAGATGAAACTTCATTCCCTGTTTATTTTCTTGTTAAGACATCATTGTTAATAAGCAGCTCTTACTGCTGCATTGTCAGACACAGAAATAGTCAAAATTAAGAACAGGTCGGGTTCTTAATCTATCTCACTGCCCATGCCAAAGCAGTCATGAAAGACCAAAAGTAAGCATGATTTACTGTATCACCTGCTCTCATTCCTGTGATATTTAAAGGACTCCTACTTTAATAGTGGAAAATAGAGCAGAATGCAGTATAGCCCGTTTTCCAAAGCACTTTGAACAGTTGACAGAGGGAAGAAATAAACCATCTTTTCTCCCTTAATGACCTGCAAAGTTTCAGTTTAGTTAAGAAAATTAATTGGACTTTACAAGTAACGGCAAAGTAGTATCAATGAATTTTTTTAGAATTTTCCAACATATTTTTTAGATTTCTTAAATTTTATTTATAATGTATTTCAGTATTTATAGACCACCTGATGGTGACACAAGGTTTTACACAAAATAGTATCTAGAATTCATCTCAGATGTTCTCAGTAGTTGCCTGGCTGGAACAGGTCAGCAAATGGAGTTTTCATTGTCTCCCTACTCCCCCAAATATCTGATACTTGAAGGGAAGTTCCATGCTTAGCATAAAAAGGAATGGAAGACTTTGAGGACACATGGTTCTGAAATGCTTCCAGTTCAGGCTTGAAATTAAAAAGCTGCTTTTTTTTTTCCCCAGAAATGTTAACTTTGAACAATTATTTTCCAATTTGATGCTTCAGTTAATAATCCTGATTTTTAGTTGAAAGACCAAACAACTTTGATGAAATTACAGTCTCTCCAGAGAGCAGTTTTCATGAAAAGACAACCTTAGTTGTGGTTTTCCATGTCACACCCCATGATAATGAAGGCTACAGAAGATATTACCCTTCTTAAGAAAGCTGGTACCTCAAGAGGTACCCACAAACGCCCAGAGGAGGAATTTCCCACATTTTAAACTCAGGTTGTTTGTACCCATGCAGATGTCTGTACACATACACAAAGACCTCTCAAAACTCGCTGTTGCAGTCTCCTTGTTTTATTGCACACCTTCACCATCTGAGCTGCTACAGCCCCAGGGCACTGGGCAACAGAATCGTGACTGAAACTTTAAGCAGTAGTACAGTATCAGACCCCCCCTCTCTGTCACAGACGTTTTTCTGGATTGATAACCAAGGGGAGGAGGGTAGAGGTGCAAGGTTCCCTAAAATGCTACTATTTTTTTAATGTGCCTAACTCAACCAGCCAGTTGCTCTCAAAGTGGGGTGCAAAGAGACTGTATTAGATCAGCAATTCCAGGCCACCCAGTGATGTTTTCTTTCATCCAATAGAAGGTACTAGGCATCTGACTCTTTCCTGTCTTATGAGTAATCTCTAAAGAGGAGGGGTTTATCACATTTCTAAGACGGACAAATTTCTCAGCCTCAGAACTGCTAGCCAGCAATCATCCTGCATGGCTGAAGCCCACCAGAGCATACAGCACATCTGGGAGGCCAGGAAGCTGCTGTTGGAGTGGTTGGCAGTATGGGGGCTTCCACCAGATGTCCAGTCAGGTCCTGGGGGCCGTGCAGTGACACCCTGGTAATCACACCCAGCCGAGCAAAGCAGGCAATTCCAGAGCACTCCCGGGCTCTGGCCATGGCCACCCGCCCAGCTGCGCTGGTGACACGGTCCTTGGCACACTTTTGACCCTTGCCAAGTACATTCCCCTGAAGTGGGGAGTGTATTCCTGGGGTTCATCTGGTAGATCACATGCCCCTGGGACTGTCTCCAGCAGGTGACACCTTGCTTGGGAGGCTAGGAGAGGTCACTCCGAGCCAGTTGGCTGAGTACCTGTGAGTGTTCCCAGACACACCAAAAAAAAGCCTGTCTAACTGTGGGGTCATGATCTGAGTCTGCAGCCAGACTCCTGGGAGAACCCAACAACTCCTGCTAGCCCCCACCTTTTCCCAGTTGTTGGGATTGAAAGTACCCAGTATCAGAGCCAATCTTTGTGTAAACATAGCAATGCAGTTGGCTTGTTGTCTGTATGCAGTGGGCTGGCATCCATCGTCTTGAATGCAGGTTTAACAAAACCCCTGAGCAGCACATCTGGATGTGAGGAGACATTCCATAGAATCACTATGGATTGGAACCCCCAGGGCTGCAGAAACCTCCTCATGTAAAACAGAGCACTGGGACAGAAACAAATGCTTCTAAACTCTGACTTGTGATTTGTCTTTTTTGGTCTTGTTGCCATACAGGGTTCTTTGTGTCAGTACTGTAAAAGTGAGCTGTGAGAACTGCTGGGCTGGTGTGTTGTAATAAAGCTTTTTACAGTAGTCCTAGCATTTTCCCCTGTGGATTGAAGGGGATATCCTGCATAAAAGACGAGGTTGGAAAAACATGGCTTACAACAGCTATAGTTTCATTACATCCACTTTTCAGAGCTAGTTTAGATGTCACTTGCCGTTACTTAAATGAGACTTTAGTCAAACTCCTGTGAACAAACCCTTGAGAAGGTCTGTGTGCCCACACATTAATAAAGATTGTGGGCTGCAAGTGACCCTCTCCTGCCCTTTATGCCCTCCCCAGACAGGCCCTGTCCACAATCCCTGTCCATCATTGCTCCATACTTCCTGGAGAGACTTGACTGAGGCTCCCTGCATGACAGAGCTGAGACAGGAGAAGAGGAAGGTGATAGGAGAGGGAGAAGAGCACACCTTCTTTAATCCACCATGCCTAAAATCAGTCCTCCTGTGCTCCCACTGCTCTGCCTCCCCTACCTGTTACATACAGTCCCTTTTCCTTTGGTTTTACCTCTCCTGCTTTAAACATCAGAATAAACATTTTAACCTTGGCTTCTCTACCCATCTTTGTGGCTTCCCTCCTCTCCAGACCTTTCATTGTATTCTGGCCCTCATCCATTCAAGATGAGGCAATCCATGTAATAGTTGTTTATTTCAGGGAGGAAAATGACCTGGGAGAAACCTCCTTCCCAATCCCATATCTAGCATTTGATTTAAACCTGAATGAAAGGGCAAGGCACTCCAAGACGTTAAGGAATTTCTTGATCATGAGATACAGGTTGTAGCTGTTTTTGAAAGAAGATACAGAAAAAGGAGGGGGGAAAAGTATATATATATTCCCTTAGAAGCCTATCACTGGCATGAAACATAGATCCATTCATATTAAATTGATAACAAAATGCAAATCAAATCTTTTTCAAACGTTTACCTTCATCTGTACCAGTAAATGAGTCCAGTTTTCATTCTACATTAACAGTATCTTTTCTTAATTTGCGCACATGGTCATAGTATTCACAGTGTGTCACAGGAAGCACTAGTGGGTTACACTCCACATAGCTCAAGCACTTGCTTTGAAAGGTTTAGACATTTTTAGTGAGCTCATGGTGAATTTCATAGTGGCTGCTTTATTTACATGCTGCCTATCAGAAGAGATCAAGTATTTCTGTTTCCCTAAATTAGCCCTCTCTGGAATATAATAGCAGCTTTCAAACTCACCACATGTTATCTATATATATTTTCAGTTAAAAATAGGGTCATGTTTGTGAGTTAATGGGTTTAGTTCTGAAAGTGCCAAAACTTTGATCAACACATGTAGAACAATTGGCTGGAAAGGGTGATTTTGATCAGTGCTTTATACATCAGTGTGCATTACCTACAGTATGACAGGAAACATAACCACTACTGAAACCTTTTAATATCTGCAAGAGGGAAAACGTTACTTGGAAATTTTAAAAAGATTAGATAACAAAAGAGCACTTGAGGCAGTACATCTTGTAAGTACTTGCAGGATACGTAATCCAGTTACAGAACCTGAAGCACAAATCACTGCAGCTTTTTTGTTTCTTCCAAGCTTTATTTAAACAATAATTCAACTATCTAGAATTTCACTTACAGTACAGCAGTTCTGTTTTTCTTTCTGTTCTGTGTGTTTTGTTTACATAGCCAGTGCTGGGTTTATATTTGGAAACTTCAGCTATTCAAAAAAAAAAAAAAATCAGTCCCTTGATTTGCTACGAAATATTGGTAAGATAAAAATCCTGGTCTCACTGACAACAGCAGAAATATTGCTGTTTCAGCCACAGGGTCACATACAAACAAGTGACTGTTGGCTTCTCCACACAGGCAGGCATCCTGTGAGTAACTCCTGTGGGGTCAGTGGGGACATCAGGGCTGCACAGGCAGGCTTCCTATTGAACAAGATGAGAACTGCAGTACTGCAACACATGTAGTTTGAATAAAGCCTCCATTCTTTAATCAGTGAAACTGTCAAACTAAGGCAACTGTAACTTCTTAGTTTACATACCAGCATCACTCAGGGAAGAAATTTACTTCTGACTGAACACAAAGAAACCTCATCTACTCATTCAAATTATACCTTATTTGAAAACACAGGCATAACATGGTTGTTGCCTGGGGAGAGGGGGAGGAACAACATGAGTATTTCTAAACATTTCCAGCCTTACCCATTTGTTGACAGACCATTGAGTTATTTTGGAAGCTCTGACTCTGCTGCCTGACATGTCAGTTATTATATTGAAAATTTAATTGTACGAGGGCTTTGACACTGAACCTTATAAATTTGTTCCAACTGACCTTGTCTCAGTTATTTGCCAGCCTGGCACGGAGCCTTAGCAGTCATTATTTGTTCTCATGCAGTAGGTAGGGCCAGCATGGAACAGGAGATAGAATGGACCTGACATTTTACATGACTGTAAATGAGGAAGGAGCTTTAAATAAAGAGATTAGTATGCCCACCACAAAGAGTATTCCATTTCTCTCAAACAGACCGAATTTAGGTTGTACAGAACTACTTCTTTGTACCCTGGGTGTGGCTGTTTGTTCGGTAGTGTTTTCAAACATCTATTTAACATTATTTCTGTTTTACCACTCACTTAATTACTCCTCTCTACACATTTCATGAAAATTTTTAGAGCACAGCTTTCATGTTATGGAAAAGGTACAAGTCACTGCAGCACATTAAAAGCAGAAAAAGTGTATCAGGGCCCATATCCCCAACTGGATATTTCACGAAGTTTCAGAAATCTGAAGTGCACTTTTAAATCTTTCCCTGAAAGAATCACAATGAAAAAGCAAAACACAGCAAAAGCAAAAAGCCAGTGAATAAATGGCATTGTATTTGAAGCACAACATCTGAAAAAGTTTCAGTAGATTTAATCCTTATTTACCCAAGTGTGAGAACAAAGCATCACCTGCAGACTCTGTACAAAGGTACAGCGTGCAGTTGAGCTCCCTCTGTTGGCTCTGCAGCAGCTAAAGTGCATTTAGTAACTTCTTTTTTAACACAAATTCATCACATTGGCAACACTAATCTCTAGGTAAAAATCATTATGTTCCACTAGTAAAAAAATGTGAACTTCAGTTCTCATTAGAATCATTAGAATAAACAATATTTGCACTGGAACAGGCTCCCCAGGGAAGTGTTCACTACAGCAAGCCTCAAAGAGTTGAAGAAGCATTTGGACAATGCTCTCGGGCACATGGTGTGACTCTTGGGAATGGTCCTGTGCAGGGCCAGGAGCCAGACTCGATGATCCTTGTGGGTCCCTTCCAGCTCAGCTTATTCTGTGATTCTGTAACTCTGTAATATTTAAGAAAAGGTAAAGCAGGAAATTCCAGAGACTCAGAAGTGTTCTCTTTATGGGTCTCGGAAGGGATGTTTAGCATATGGAAATCCAAACTATCTTGCAGCTCAGTGATGTATAGGTTCTGAAAGTGAATCTCTGGATGAGTTTCTTGCACATACTTTCAAACAACTGGTAAGGGAAACAGAGTCATACCCAGTGTTTAGAGAGACTACTCAAAAATTATCAGTGTGTGCTCTCAGTGAGTTGATGGCCCCAAAGGAGAGCTGTCTGTGCAGAACCAGCTGACAAGCAGACATGTAAACATGATTTGAGATTTCAAGGGTGAGGCTGCAAGCAAGATGGAAATGTAGAATCTCCAGGAAATGAAAACTGGAAGTGGCAACTCATGTTCATCCTTTGGGGTTATGTTTATGGTGATAGCCATTGTGCAAAGCCAGTGTTCTTTTCATGAAGTCAGTTTTCTCTGTTTCTTTTTCTCCTAGACGTCTGGATGCCAACCACATCAACTATGTGCCCCCCAACTGCTTCAATGGCCTGGTCTCCCTTAGACACCTGTGGCTAGACGATAATTCCTTGACAGAAATTCCCGTCCAAGCTTTTAGGAGTTTACCAGCACTTCAGGCAATGACATTGGCACTGAATAAAATTCATTACATACCAGACTATGCCTTTGGAAACCTCTCCAGTTTGGTAGTTCTGTAAGTTTTACTGATTGCTTTTTAGACACAATGTCTTCTTGTAGGGCTTTGGCCTCTTGGAGAAACAGATTTTATTGCATCTTCCTACATTTTGACTAACATTTGCTAAACCACTTGTTTTCATCTAGCTTAAAAATTTTCATCTCAATAAAGAAATATTCAAGGGAATTTTAAAAATCACCCTATCTGGTCAGCAAAACAAACAGGAAGGGATGAATTGTGTGCTCTCTAAGATTGAACGAGGGAAGATTAGAAACAGGAAATGAATGGAAATCTTTCTGGGGGACTTGGAAAGAATGCCATCCAGTAGGAAAAATATGCATTTCCTTTCATAGAAAGTATACGTAGTTTTGTATTTGGTTTTGTTTGCATACTAGTTCAACTAACTGAAACATGCATGGCTGGCACCAAAATCTGGAAGGTACACTATGACGCATGGTTTCAGACTTTTTTCTTCTGGAAATATACCAAGTGGAAAAAACCTAGACTGGCTGAAGAAGTAATTTCAGGATGCTTTGGAAAATGTTAGCATTATTAAAGAGAGAATTATATATTCGAGGTTTACAGGCTGTCAGAAACCACAGTCTTATGCAAGACACTTGGCATGTTTTAGCATTGAACCTGGCACACATCAGGGTTCTTTATTGACAGTTATAGTCAACTATCTCTGCCTACACAGGGGCCCAAAAATGGGGGTTAACAGCTGACTTGTGCTGCAAAACCTTTGCCTTCTCTTTACGTTAAGTATCAACCCCATTCAAATTAAAGAATGGATGGACTTGTCATTTGATTGACCTTCTAGACTTAGGTCAGCAATGGAAAACACAAGAGCCTGTCTTGAACATTGTTCTCTAGATCCCTACCAGAAATGTAGTGGCAAGAGGACAGTTAAGAAATGCAGGAGAAGATAATTTCTTTTCATGCCATGCTTGCTTCTGCTCAGTTAGGTTTCTTTATTTAAGGTCTGCCTTGCTTATTTCTAATTTTCTGGGCTTTATGGTGCTTAATAATTGAATCATTCCTCATGACCTACAACGTCTGATCTTTTTGGCTCATCAAAATCTTTGTGTGTGGTTCTGCTTTCATTGGGTTGCTACTCTGTACAGTCTGGCAAATTTTCAACACAGTGCAAGAACGCATGGTCAATTGGACTAGGTCAAAACCTTTATAATTAAAGATCCAAACATAACTGGAACTTGAAGATGCACTCTTCATGCTAGCTAAAGCATTAAAGGTCAGACTAGTCATTAAAAATAGAGTTGATGAGGTTTCTTCCTAGGAAAGGAAAAAACCCACAGAACATTTTCATTTTGCTGTCAGAATCCCTGCCTTTGCTGGACAGGTAGACTCGATTTCTGTAGGTTCTGCAGAACAGTCAGAGAGCCTCTGATCTTTAACAATATTTTCAGAGTAGAATGAAGTATTGAAGGGGCCTGGCAGCCACTCATTCACAGCCTTTCTTTTCTCTTAAATTGCTACTCCCTTAGTTTCCCTCCACTGTAGGGGTAGGATTCTGAGGACAAAGTGAAAGGAAAAATGTGGGAAGAAAACACTCTTTTTAAATTAAATGACCTGAAGTGGCTACAAGTTGAATCTACTCACATTAATGAGCTTCACTCAGAGTGGTTTTCTTCCATGTCAGTCTAAAAGACAGAAATAGGCAGAACTCAGTCCCGGAGAGTGAGGGGGCAGAATTGGCTAAAATATGTTAAAATTGCTTTCAACTGCTAAGTATTTTAGGAAGTAGTTAGTAATTTTTATAATTTCAAAGAAAGGCGAGTGACAGTGTTTCTAAGATTACTTAGTTTACTCATGTCAGGGAAGCTACAACTTTTTGTGTTATGGCTTTGTGTCTTTTTGTGTTCTGCAAGCCTAATGCCCCTTACCTGTCTGCTGTGTTAACCATCTCCTCAATGGCTGCTCTCTTGGGCCATACCCTTAACACCCTCTGAATATACATCTTCAATGTATACACATCAGACTCCACACATGGTTTTTAAGACGTGTCAATTAACTAATTACCTATCATTGAGAATATGTCTATTCATTGTGCAAACCCCAGTGTGGAACTCCAGGATATAACACTTTTGAACTATCTAAGTGGTTTTAAAACAGATCCCCCTCTGTGAAACCAAATGGAAGGGTGGAGAGGTATTGGGAGAAAGGGTGGAGGGTGGTAGAGGTGCCTCCTCTACATGCTCTTGCAAAGGCATGATTACATATAATCAATGCATGCCTGAAAATAAGTTTCTTTTAATTTAACCATCAAAATGTTTTGCTTTAGTCCACTTTGTGCACTGTGCTTTCCTGACTGCGTGCTTAATGTTCCCCTGCAGACATCTCCATAACAATAGAATCTATTCCCTGGGAAAGAAATGCTTTGATGGGCTCCACAGCCTAGAGACATTGTGAGTTGACCTCTTATTTGTTTCTTTTTTTTTTTTTTTTAGAGTGTTTTCATTAATATTCTGAAAGAATAAAAATAGCCCAAAAGCCAAATGCAGGGTTTGGCTTGCCTAATCGCTACAGGATCTAAGTGATAGTTCACAATGAGTCTATGTAGTAAATCCTATTTTTGACTATAAAATTAGTTTGCCTTTTTAATAAATGTTGTCAATTGATAAATAGTTTGAAAGACAGTTGGAAACTGTGTTGAGCATTGAAAAAGAAGTGACTATTCATGAACTTACGATTGCCTAGTTTAGTACTATTTATTTGTCTTGTTCAATCAATAAAGCTAATAGCTAGATTGGGAAACTGTCACAGTGAAAAGCTTTGACAGTAAGAAACTGTCTTATCATAGAGGAGAGTTATAAAATTAGATGGGTTTATTTTTTTATACCTGGAAAAAGCAAAAGTTCTAGGTAGTCAAATTATGCATGTGCTTTACAACTGGAAGAAGAGAAATATTTCAGTTGTATCGAAGTTTTTGTCTTTAGTGAGCTCTGATAAAGGATAGCGCTAGTAAAGGCTAAAATTTCCTCAAGTTTTCACTGTAATTCTGTTAAGACCAATTCAAAATTTCTTGAGTTTTCTAGCAAAAAATATTCTACATAAAATGCCAAACAGGAATGCAGTGTTAATGGTTAGCAGAAACTATTTTGCTACAGTTAGTCAAATACAGATGTTGTCTGCTAGAGTCACCCACAGACCCCAGAAATGCTACAGGGACAGTAAAACTTCGCATGTGCTTCCCCCAGCACCTGCTGCAGTCAGCTGCATCATTTCCAGAGATTTTGGATGTTTTACCCAACCAGGACAGAGGTTAAAAACCCAGTAATGAGAAACAAATAGTTTCAGACATGGATATTGCTAATCTAAAGGTGACTATTTGCTTTTTCATCCACAAAACTGTGTACTGCCCACTTTCATCTTTTATTAAGATTAGGAAGCAAGAAGGTTTGGACTTCTTGGGGTTTTTTTTATCACTAGTTTTGATTGCATTGATCTCTTGGCCACTAAATTGCAGTTTTACAATTTGGACTTTTAGCTGCCTGTGAGTTGAGAGGAAGTCCCTTACTGTAGCACCGGAAAGGGGGATGGGAAAGGAAGAAGGAAAATGAAATGGTTTGGTTTGTTTATTTAAGTGATATTCACATGGCACTTGGTCACAAATTGGGAAAAACAGAACAATGGAATAAGTCATTGCAAGCCCAGTCCCAGCCACCTGGCATGAGCGAGATGAAAACACAGAGGACAGTCACAAACCTGAGACTAAATGTAGGTGCAGCCACTTCCCTGCAACAGGGCAGTGTAGCACTTGCCTCGAGCACAGTAATTGCATAATGTATAGACCAGTTCCCAGATAGCCTCAAGATAATCTGGAGAGATCTTGGTGTAGATGACGGACGCCGGCTTTAAGATCATTTGTTTGCATTGAGGCGTAGGTCTGGAAATCACATATCACTGGAGGGCAAAACCAAACCGTACATGCCTGTAATCTCTTTTTGTCAATAAGCAGGAGAGATTTACAAGCAGGAAGGAAAGCCTTGTTGAGTTCAGACAGCAGTTTCCTGCCTGCATTACTTCAGCCTGATACTATTTCAATTTCAATCTATTGTAAACTGTGGCTTGGGTTTTGCCTGTTTAAAAAGGCTTTTGCTCCAATTTTTCAGACTGTTCTCCTCACAAAAAAATGGCCAGAGAGCATCACAGTAAACTGGCATATCTCAGTTTTAGTTTCAGCCATCTCCTAAATGCTAAAAGATATACATGTCATGCTGAGGGCAGAAGTAGGATTATAATCCATTCAACCTACCAGAACAAAATCTAATTTCTGCTGCAGTATGAGCACTTCTTAAAGCAGAGGTCAATACCATTTTTACAATTTGTGTGGTTATAAGTATTCTCTTGACTATTGTCAACTCTTTAAATTAACAATACAGTTAGAAATCTTTATAGAGAGACGTATTAGGCATGTAAAGCAGAGCTCACCAAAGTAGTTGAATATTCTTTTGAAAGACTTTTTCCCTGTTAGTACTTAATGTAATGACAAGATTGGGCAATTTATAAAACAGAAAATCCCTTAGTAGTACTCGAATTCATGTATATTGTCTTTATTACAGAATAGCTAAAATGTAACTAAAAATAGAACACAGATAAAAAATAGGAACGATAATGTGCTCTAAATAGAATTTGTTGGAAAATATCCATACCCTTTTGAGGATTTCCTGTCTTTGCTGTATGTATTTATTCAATGCATAGAAGATGATAGTTCATTACAAATGCCAACAGTGCTATGCTATCTGTTACGCAGTGCATAACTGAAATAATAAAATCTATTTTCACACAGAGATTTAAATTACAACAGTCTGGACGAGTTCCCCACTGCTATCAGGACACTAACAAACCTAAAAGAGCTGTAAGTACAGACCTCATATTAGGAAGAAGGATGTTTTGTCTAGTGTGTAATTTTTTTTTAATGCTGGTGATTTTATCAGTAATCCTTAAAAACTGATATCCTAGTAAAAACTAATAAACATGCCAACATAAATAAAAAATAATTTTCAATGTTCAGTTTAGACCATTCAAGTTCTGACAACTTTTATTTTTATATTGCATTGTGCAGCAGGTTTTTTCCAGGAAACTTCCTCTTTGGAATACAGTAAATAACACAATTAATTCACTTTTAGTCCCAAACACAACAGTTAGATTTTGCAAACAATCCAATAGTCTTCTAGCTAAGAAGGCATGGCATCCTTATTAGTCCATCAGGTTTAATTACATTTTATCAACTTCCCTCCCTCATCTCTATTAAATTAAAGCAATTTCTTTTCAATATGTATAGTCAGTTCTTTGTAATGTTGTGAATAAAACACTTTTGTATGCACAGGCATAGTTTGCATTAAAAAAATCAACAATGAAATGAAATTAAACAAATTTATTTTGAAAAACATTTGAATTGTTAAACATTAAAAGTAATTTAATTATATTCACACATCATACACATAATGTACACATCAATGCGTGTGTTCAGAATTTTTTCCATTTGACTTATTTACCATGTTAGTGGTACTATCAGCATAGATTTTTGACAAAATAAGTAATCACATACTAGTCGGACATGGTTGTACCCCTGCTACATCACAGACTGATCTAAAAACCAATTTTAAGTAGATTTTTTCCTGAGCAGGGACCCCAGACACTGTGGACTCCTGCTCAGCACCTCCAGTGTTGCCAGAATGCAGCTCTGGAAGAGGCATCGGGACTGAGTTTCCCAGCCCAAATGTTCTCAACTGCTCTTTATGCCGTAAAATAATCGGTATGAAATCCAGTGACCTCAAGGGATTGCCTTTTTGATGACCTCTGGAGTCAGTAGCCAAAAATGGATAACTCAGTTTGCGGCAAATGTGCTTTGTCCAGCAAAGTGCCTGACGTGCCTGAGGTTACGTGCTGGCCCCCACAGGATCTCACCTCTGAGGATCAAACTTAGTGTTCCACCTAAGCTCCTATGTGCAAGAAACGTTTGGGGTCTGAAATTGCAACCTGACATCCCAAATCCAGCACAGGCCATGAGACCGTGTGGTTCCGTGCTCTGTGTGGGCCCTGGGAGCCGATCTTGTGAGGATGGGATGTCTTCCACAGACCCGGGGGAGCCCAGCCCCGCAGAGGCTCAGCTCATCGCCAGGCCACCTTAGCAAGGGTTCTTCTGGCTGGGACCCCCTGTCTCAGGGTTTGTGCCTGGGCTGGAAACACAAACTGTCACCTTCTTGTCCACAGATAGTAGCAGATACTGCTCTGGGAGGTAGTCACGCCATTTTATTTGTTTTTCTGCCATGCAAGGAACCCCATTCAAAACCAGTCAGTTTACTGGTTCTACATGAGATGCTCCTCCTGCTTGGAGTCTGCATCTGCATGTTCTTACTGCATGCAAAGCAAGTAGTGATGTAAAGCCTTGCTCTGTAGCTCATCACCAGTAGCACAATGCCTAAACAAGTAAAACCAATAATGTGGGACCTGTTCAAGTAATGGCCAAGTGTGCTTGCATCAGTGAACAATTGGAGGCTTAGTAATGCATAAATTTAAGCTGGGAAGCATTCTTCATACCCGACTGAACTAATGGGAGTTTCCCACACAAATCATCATTGTTCTTTTGAAATCTTAGTTGTTCCTTTTGTTTTTCACAATGGAGAATTACTCATATGAATGAAATCCAGTAATTAATGATGAGACAAAGATTTGGCTTTCTATCCAGCAGGCACAACTACATTTTGTTTGTGTCCGCATTTAAAATATCTCAACAAAAAGGTGGTTGTGCAGGGATCAACATTACACTATGGTGTGTAAATAATTTACTTGATAAACTTGCGCCATCCAGCAAAAGAAATAGTTGCAGTTTACCAAGCACAAGGGGAAATACATTGTTAGCTACTTAATTATTAATATCTAACTATTAATGTTCTTAGTTCATATCCATGTGTAAATTTACATTGTATCTATATACATACATGCATACACTCTGAATTTTAAAATGCCATTTTGAAGTTTACTTCATGTGAATGGTTTTGTTCATTTAGAAAAGTGCAGAATTTCAGCAATTTTGCTGCTTTTCTTCCTACTTTTTTTTCCTTTTACCATATGAATGATTTTTTCTTTTGTAGGGGATTTCATAGCAATAACATCAAGTCAATACCTGAGCGTGCATTTGTGGGTAATCCATCACTTATTACAATGTAAGTGATAAGAATCTTTTCAATGACTCTTTGTATTAGAGGACGTGGAACTAAGTATCATATTTGTGGCTAATTGTCAAATAGCTCTCCTTGTGAGTACACTTTGTAGCACATCACCATACAAGCAAAACAGCTCGTATCTTTCCAGCTTCATGGAAAGAATGGCACTTTGCATACCCTGTTTAAGGGAAGCAAGTAGTGGTCTCTGACCTTTGACCTTTTATGTGAACGGTTTCTTCTAAATCTCTTAGCATTACTGTCAATGTAAAAGCTGGTAAAAATTGTTCTCAATGGACTCCAGTCTGAATTGTCGTCGTTTTACATGAAAATTGACTTAATGGACAGCTTCAATTTAAGGAATTGCAAAATAAGTGTAAGAAAAATAATGACTCATCTTGAGTAATATTCTATAAGCAAAAGCAGCGTGACTTAAAAAAGGCAAGGGAACCTCTTCTGAATAGGGGAAGTTCCAACTTCATGTGCTATCCTTAAATTTGTCTCAGGTCATAACAAAATTCTTCGTATGTGAATTTCTGTCTTTGCAAACCTGGGAGGAACGGAAAATATTTCGTTGACTGGCTTCTGGCTTTAAAACAGGAAAACAGTGACTACTTGAATGCTCAAAATGTGAAATGCGGCTGGTGAATATAGATTAGAGGGTGAGAAAAGCCCAGAAGCTCACCTCTGCTGCAGCCAGAGGGACAGAGTCTGTGATTCATCACAGAGAGTTTGCTCATTTGTTTGTAGTATAATCATATAATATATTTAGAATATTTTAAAATAGTTTTCATTAAATGTCTTTTTATCTTCTTTTTTCAGACATTTTTATGATAACCCTATCCAGCTCGTTGGAAAATCTGCTTTTCAACATTTACCAGAACTAAGAACTCTGTATGTGCTTACTTCTTACTTTAGTTGTCTTTTTATATTGCAATACTGGAGTTGTTCCACACTTCCATCACCATAATTTTATTGAATTTTTAAATTCTAGGACTTTAAATGGTGCTTCACAGTTAACAGAGTTTCCTGATCTGACAGGGACTACAAGTCTGGAGAGCTTGTAAGTGCTAGAGATGTATTTTTGATTTGTTTTATTTCCTTGTATACTGACTTATTGTAAAAAATGTCCTTAAAAAAGTTTCTGTTTTTCAATCTTTAAAAAGTACTTTTTTTTCATAAATTCTTTCAACAGGACACTCACAGGAGCACAGATCACCTCTCTCCCCAAATCAGCTTGTGACCAGTTACCTAATCTCCAAGTGCTGTACGTTTCCGTAAGATTATTAACATGACATTAATGCAAGAGATTAATAGACAAATGAAACTACTGTGATTTCAAAATTACCCAATTACTGCTATTTCTGTGTATCATGTTACTTCTTAGGAATTCAGCTCAGGGAGGTGGCCCCTATGTTATTTTAAAAGTTTACAACCCACTTACCAATCAGGATTTCCCATACATTGCTGAGAAAGATAAATACTTAGCATATTTTTAGGAAAGGATAAAAAGTTCTTGATTTTCTTTAAAAAACCAGAGAACTACCTTATTTTCATTTATTCTGTCTCTCCTGCAGAAGTTTGGGATTTTTTTCTCACTAAGGCAAATAATTCATTGAAGTGAACAGAAAATATAACTACGGACTGCAGTTCTGAGTCCTTGTTATGCTCCTATTTTAGTTTCTTTCCCAACCAGACATAAGTAGCTGACTGAAATTTAATAGACTATTCCTTGACATAGTTGGGCATATTTGATATACGAAATATACAGTATTATTTTAGCTTGGAAATTTCCTTGGAGTTTGCTTGATCACTAACGAAAGTAATCATTGTGTCCACTTCTTTGAGAATGAGCCAAGAGCACTTTCCTCTATGTTATTACATCACTAGGAATGTATTTGGTATTATTTCTCTGGCCAGCATTGAAATAGCACTAATTATAATGCATTATTTGAATACCAGAGTGAATGTCAAGAACGTTTCCAGAAAAAATTAAGTTTTAGTTAATGGACTCAACATAATCATTTCCAGAATGATAAAAGACAAAGTCTGCAGCCAGAAGAAAATCTGCACAGAGAATTAAGTTTAAATATGTCCTGTATCATTTGAAAACAATAAATAATCTCAAAACAGAGGGCAAACAAATAATACAGCAGTTAATAACTTAGAGAGCTCATGTTAGAGTAGGAATGTCCATTGGAAATCAACATTTTTTATTTTTGAGTATTACGCTATATTATTATAGCTGATACTGAAAAGAGCAGGGAACTGATTTATCAGCAATTTCAAGTGCTGAAGAGCTGCTCTTTCCCCGTTGCTGCCAGACTGGAATGAGCCTGCTGAGTCCCGTTTGGTTTGCACATCAGTTTTGGCCCTGCCGTGGAGGATAATGATGCACTGAACCCAGGAGTCACTGTGAGGCTGCACCTTGCAGGGGCTCCCTGGCTCACATACACTCACAAACACAGCAAGTGCAAACACTGCTTTGAAAGGCAATTCGTGCATCCTGCCCAGCCACCAACACTTCCAAATGTGGATTAATGTGCACGAGGCTTCCTGGATGTGTGCACACCTGCAGTAAAGGCGTATGTCCCCCAAAGGCTGTCCCCAGCACAGCTGGGGATGCACCTCAACACAGGGAACAAAACCACTTGCCCTCTGCTGCTGCCAAGAGCCTCATGTAGTAAGAAAGTGGGAAAAAAAGACCTTAAAAATAAATGGGTAAAATATTTCCTGGCACTCTGGCAGAAACTGAGGGGACAAGGGTCTCAATTTCAGGGTTTTTTTCTGTGTGTGAGGAGGGTGTGTCAGTATGTACAAAATTCAAGCTGGTAACACACTTTTAAGAAGACCTAATTGATAAACCTTTGGGTGACAGAATAGCCACAGTCTGCCAGACATACAAAACATCCTTTACTTTGGCCTAAAAGCCTCTAGCTCACTTGAATCCTCCTCTGTAATGTCTGATTTGGACCACAGCATACCTTTTTTTTTGTACACACAAAAAATCCCCAAAACACAAACATATTGATGTTTGCCTTTGTACAGAGTAAAATCAGAGTAGAATACCTTAAAGACACACACAGTCATTACTTGCACTACTTCCACGAACCAAATATAAAATAGTCCAAATGCCCCTGTTGGAACAATAACAGTGAAAATGCAGTTTTACCAAGGAATTAAATAGGTGGAGATGAACCAGTTTTAGAGAATCTGAGAAGTGAGAAGAATTTCACAGGAAGGAAAAGTGGTTACTCTTTCATGTGATAATACTGGATAACTGTGAAAAAGGACATTTTTTCTAATTCTAGGCATAAGCTGGTTTTTGGTATTCTTTTCACAAGCAAATTTCCCATTTAGGGTTCCCTGAGCAACACAGACACACGCACACACATACACACATACATATATTGGATGAGACTCTTGGGTGGTGGGGGCTGGTGTTTGGTTCCTTTTTTTTTCCCCTTCAGTTTCTGCAAATTGCCTGGACTTGGTTTTGATTAGTTATATTATACTATAAATCAGTCCAGATGTTTCAGTTATTCTGTAATTTGTTGCGTTTTGGCTCAAGTCTTTTTAAGGTTTTTTTTGCCCCCATGTAGTGATTGATTTCAAAGTTAGTTCCAATATTTTTTTGACCATTTCCCTCAGTTAAAAGATGTAGCAGCCTAAGGATCAGAGGCAATACTGCTTAATTAAAAGTGTAGTGGGAAGCCGATTGTGATTCTTTTCAGAAAAATACAGGATCTTCTCTGAAAAAATATGAGTATATATGCTTAGTAGATTATTTTAAATTGTTTAAATATTTATCAGAATTTAAACATGATAAATATAAAGTCTATGATATAAATCCAGATGGCCAATATCATTACTGCTAAACACTCCGCAGAAGTGTAAACTTCAGGCAGGAAATCTTCAGACAATGCAAGGAATTTGCAAATGTGGATATGGAGTTAATATATCTTGCCTTTTCCCCTCCTCTCTCCTCTTCAGTTATAAATCAAAATGTGACAGATGAGAAATAAGTGAGTTTGTACACTTCTATTCTTCTGTGACTGTGGATAAAACAAAATTATTTTTAATTGACCATGAAGGTACATAATGAAAGCTATTTTTCTTTTAGCATGCCTTTGATGATAATCTGTTTGTTTCTCATATAATTCAGGGATCTGTCTTATAACCTGCTGGAAGATTTACCCTGCTTTACTGCATGTAAAAAACTCCAAAAAATGTAAGTGTCAAACCACCCTGAAAGCTTAAAAAGAAGCATCTATGTGTGTTTGAGTATAATTAACTTGGTTATTGCTGGCTGATTTGACATACCCCAGATACACTTTATTGAAGTGGATCATAAACACAATCTGAAACACCTCAAAGTGCCCTCCAAGTGTCTTTGAAACTGAGGAGATTTTTATTGCTATTTCAGTGACTTGCATCACAACGAAATCGCTGAAATCAAAGCAGACACGTTTCGGCAGCTGGCTGCTCTTCGGTCACTGTGAGTACCCCCAACAGACATTCACACGGGCTCTCAAAAATATGGGGTATATAATGTCTGCTCATGATCCAAAGGATCCTTATTTCAGTTTTTCCTCACTATGATCTTTTACCCTGAGTTCATAACTGTGAAAGGAGAGCAAATATTGGGAAGTTTAGCATCTGCAGCAATGAATTAAAATACGTAAGCTTATAGCCATAAAAAGTGTTACTTCTAAATGTTTCTGATGGAGGTGGAGAGAGTTACTGAGCCAGAGCTGGTATCTGTTGGCAGGTTCACCTTATAATCAGCTCTAGGGAGTGGGAAATCTTTTTACAGGGAACAGTGTCTTAATATGTGGAGTCCAGTCATGTGCAGATTTCCAGTTTTCACACAGACACATGTGCTAGAGGAGTAATTTTATCAAGAAATTACTCGTGGTTGTAATTTTTTGCAGAATTGAACCTACACATTTAAGAGTTGCTTTCAGTCTTTTTGACTTTTCAGGGGTGGTGAAAATTGATATTAGGAAGCTAAGCCTATTGTCCATGGGTTTGCTGTTCTTAGTCACATGAGAACATTTTAGAAGACTTAGTCTTTATAACCCACCCTTGCTTCTGCTGCCTTAGGAGGCTGTGAAGCAGACTGAAAAGGCTTAGGCTGTTGCAGGTATTTAGACATTTTAAGTTGTCAGTTTAATAACACCACAACTGACTAACAGTTTAAAAATGAAAAAAATACTTTGCACTATGAGATATGCAGGAGCTTATTGAAAATATTGGCATGTAATTAATACCTTTTTTATATTTAGGCCTCCTAATCAAGTGTTTGAAAACTTCCATATTCACTCAGTGGGTATGTAATTTTCTACTCGCTTTTATTGTAGGGATTTAGCTTGGAACAAAATTAAAATCATTCACCCCAATGCCTTCTCCTCTTTACCATCTCTGATCAAACTGTAAGTATTTGTACATCTTATACATTCAAATTTTTGCCTTTTTCTTGCAAGAGCATGCAAAAATTTAATAACTTGGGTGCCCCAGCAGAAATGGAGGGTTTCTCTGTTCTAATCATCTGGTCTGTTGAATCCATATCTAAATGTCTGCTCTCTTGTACTTCCCCAATTCATGTAGGTATTACAGCAAAGCTGCAAACAACACTGTGTAATGATTTGGGGTCCATGAAGATTATCAGTGCATCTGCCTCTTTTCATTTTTTTTGTTAGCAGTTTAGTTTGTTTTAGCAGTGAGAAATACTTCCTGTTAGTTGTGTTTCAGGCCTCAGGAATCGGATTAAAAATTAAGTAAAATACTTTTTCCAGAATGCATATTTATTTCATTATTCTTCATTTGATGAAATAGTTTTCCTTCATCAGTAAGTTCAGCCAGAGCAGTTAGTGGTCAAAACATCAGCAGCCATTTTTGCAGGCCCTGTTCACAAGCACTTCTCAGTGCTTACTAGTTTTTTTCCTACTTCCAACTGTAACTGTAATGCTTTTTTAATATGAATCCCTGAGACACTGGCTGTATGGGGAAGATGTGAAAAAAAATTCCTGTGGAGTCATCCTGCTGCATGGTTGTCACAAAGATATGATGCTGGGCATTTGCTCACAGATAATTCGGTAGCTGCTAAGAAGCCTAAATTTGGAGAGGTATTCATTTCTGTTGATGTGCAAAGCTCTCTGAATGGTGCACTGACAAATGTCCACACAGACAATTTTGTCTATTTTATCCTTTTTGGGGCCCTCCTCAGAACTTACCTACTTTGTGAGGTAAGCAGTAAATCGTAGCTTTGGACAATAACATACAACAGTCAGAGGGCGTTAAAAAAAAACCCTTTAAACACACAGACAGTAACACAGTGTACCAGTGTTCCCTGAAATGCTAGTCTCTAACCTTGGTATGACTCTACTCATTTTTGCCATTGCAGTAGGACCTGAGTATCACCTTTGGTGTTTATTGGTGCTGTGTGCAAGACATAGGCTAAACCAGATAGGTAGAAGCCCAGTCCATCAACATACCTTATTTTATGCCCAGGCCTTAGATTTCAGTGTATAGTCCATACTTTGCTGTTCAGCCTTGGACATTAAAGCATTTCAACTGCATCAGACTCTGCTCCTTCCTCCTTGACTGTTGACCGTCTAGAGTATTGCAGCGTAGATAATTCTGAGGAGGACTGAAAAGACTCATAAAAGACTCGTTGAATAAATGGGGGAGAGAGAGAGAGAGCAAAGTAGAAAACAGTACCTCTGGACTCTCCCTCTTTCACAGCTTTGCAAAATCTCCTTGATCACTTACCACTTTTTCATTCACCTGTTTTACTTTCCCCAAGTTACCTGTCGGTGTTCATCTGCACTGTTCTGTCTTCTCTCAGCCACTCAGACAAACCTCAGCTTGGAAATGTCATCTCCCTCTGCTCCAGCCCAGACCTATCCTTTCCTGAAAAGCACATCTTCCCCATACACCTGATCTGCCCACTGGGGAGCTTTCAGGGCAGCCATGCCCTGTAGCATCCCACTGAATCTTTGAATTCTTTGAAACTCTGGGAAGCTGTTCTGGCTCCTTTGAGTTCAAACAGTCGAGTGAGAAGATTTTAAATTCATTTGCTGGTCTCAAAACTGACACTATGAATCTCTGGAGTCAAAATCTGGGAACAGAGACCCAACTAACTGCGAGATGTTACTGTTAGCTTTCTGCTAGATATAAAGGTGAGTACTCCTGAGCAGTCCTGCAGCTTTGCTGAGTCCACTGGGGCCTCTGTTTAATACAGGCATTCTTTATTGAGTTAGAAAACTTTAACCTGTTTTTCCAATGTGACACTTCTAGTGCTGAAAAAAAAATGAAAACCATAAGCTGATTTTTATTTGCTGTTATGCAGGGATGTGTCATCCAACCTTTTGTCCTCTTTTCCTGTGACGGGGCTACATGGTTTAACTCATTTAAAATTAACAGGAAATCATGCTCTACAAAGTTTGATAACATCTGAAAATTTTCCAGAACTCAAGTGAGTATATCATTAAAACTAATAAGCCACATTTGTGTTCATGTGCAATGGAAGGTGTGTCAGTGTGTAACGCATGTTACTTCGTATTGTCAGTCTTTGATCTGTGCCATTAAAACTAAAGCAAATATGATAAAAATGATAGACTTCTTTTATTATGCTCACTTTCAACTGAAGAAACTATGAAGGTTTTGAAATATTAACCCCAGTACTTGCCTAGTATGAGCCACATCTGCTTCCTGGTGATATGTTTCAAGAGCTGTTAAAACAATATCGCTGGCAGCTTAGTGATATGTCCTTCTTCTACTGGATTGTGCTTACAGAACTCCCATTATATGTAATGAGAACACAGCAAACACAAGAGAAGAATATACTCCTGAAAGACCAAAAGATTTGACCTCTTTTGTTTGAACATGATTTTTCTGTAATCTTTTGATTAAGATTCAGATAATACTTTGCCAGTATTACAAACACACTTTGATACTAATAATTTCTACGGGTCCTCTGTGATACAGGAAGGAAGTGTCCTCTGAAGATCATTTGCAGCTCTGCCAGTCACTGGGTGACCATGGCCCCTATGGGGATTGAACCCAAGACCTTGGTATTATTAGCACCTGCTATAACTGACTGAACTAATTTCAGGGTCACAGCAAAGAGGGTTTTGTCTCTGACTTCAGGGTATTTGGGAGTGTCCCCTGACTCTCCTTTCAATTTTATATTTTAATTAGAAGATGCTAAGTGCAACACATATTTTGTCACGTTTTACTGTAAAAAGTGTGGTATCAGAAAATATGAAACAACTAAACAGTGTGCACGTAGTTACAAAATCACAGAGTGATTGAGGTTGCAAGGGACCTTTGAGGCTGTCTTGTCCAACCACCTGCTCAGGCAGAGGCACCTGGAGCCAGTTGCCCAGGACCACATCCAGACAGCTTTTGAGTATCTCCAAAGATGGAGAGTCCATCCTTGTGTTTTCGCTAGATTTGCTTTTTGCACTGGAAAAGGCCCAGGAGTCTTAGCAGGCAGACAGCTCAAAATGTGACCATTAATGACATGGACTGGAGTGTTCGGAGTTATCAATAAGGGAGTGATGAACAGAAGTGTGGAGCTGGTTAAGGCTTTGTGTACAGCACTGGGGGGATCCACCCTAGAACAGTTCTGGGTTGGCATGTTAATACAAACTGAGATAAGAGCTGCAAAAAATGGTTCCTAGGTTAGGAAACAGTGCCTTAAAAGTCTTAATAAATGCAGAATTGGTAGTTTGTCACAGAGGAGATTAGGCAATGACTTCATCAAGTGCATGAAAATATAACAATAACATTCAAAGTACTAGAGGCCTCTTTTACATTAGAGATCTTGAGATAGGTCTCAGAGGCCACGGAGGAAGTACCATAAAAATCATGATTGGTTGCGACTGTGCTTATTCCATCATTTTTCTTCTCTCACTGGTTTTGCCCAAATGCCAAGGCAGGTGACAATTCTAAAATAATTGAAGTTTCTTTAAAAGAATGTACACACAAGAAAATGGATTACTCCAACCTGGTAAATACATAATGATGTATATACTATGACCTAGAGGCATAAGAGGTGCTGCAGCAATCCTAGAATAATCCGTTATTCAACTGAATTGTGTATAACTAAGATTTTTTTAATTCTTTACTCAAAATTATACTTTATATGAATTTCCCATCAACAAAACTGTGTACATCGCTCAAATGAAAGTACAGTGTATTTCATCTGGGCAAATTGTTAACAAGGATGTGTCAAACTAACTTCATTCTTTTTAAAAATTTATTGCAAGTATGATTAATATATCTAGAGTTAATTAATATCTGTAAGAACAAATTATATCTAGTCAGCAGACAATAGGGTAAAATCCTGACCTACAGTCTGTGTGACTTTTACCATAAATCAAAATGAGGTCAGAATTTCACACAGGATTACTGCACAGATAATTCACAAAGCACCAAACTTGAACAGAGATCTAAAACAAAATGAAATTTCACCCTTTGCAATTGTTGGAACTAGCCAATGGTTACAACATTAAAGACAAATTCCTGTATAAAAACTTCCGACTCATCTAAATTCATCAATACAGGCACATCAAAGAGCTGAGCATCCCTTTCCCCATCATCAGCAATAGCACTAGTACACCCTGCAGAGCTGAGTCCAGCCTGTTACAGCAAGCCTTGAGGAAGCAAAGTCAGACTGCCAGCCACTCCTTCCTTCTTTATCTGATGCTTTGATTCAGCGCTGAAAAGAACTCAGTGCTTTGCTCCATTCATCATAACTGTGCCTTCCTGTTCACCATTAACTCCACACCTTTGTGAGGGAGAACACGACCTTGTGTTCTCTGCTGCTTAATCTAAAAACAGAAAAAAGAGGCATTCCTTGCTAGAGGAAAAAAAATTATCAAGGATACAGATATCATTAGTAAGATAAGGAGTATATAAAAATAAAGTTAGCCAGTATTTCTAAGAGTTTAATTTGACAAAGTCCAAATCTAATCACCCACATCAAATAAGCACCAGCCATAAAAAGGACTGCCTCCAGCACTGTATGCCTGAGAGTTCCTTCTTTTTTTTTTTGTTTTGTGTTAAATGTGGCTTTTGTGACAAAAAGCTCCTCTGTCACCAAGAAGATCTGATACTTATTTCCCTGCTCTGCAAAGTATGGTTTGTCCTCTGTGTTCTGGGTTGCAGCCATTGTGTGCAGTTGAGCTTTGCACACAGATTAAGCAGCATTTGCTAATTTAAGGATTATGTGTATATCCCAATAACACAGGCTGGGGGGAAAACCAAAACCTGTTCAGATTTAAGAATGGATGCTAGAAATACCTACAGAGAGGATAAGAAATTCGAGTCTTGCTCTTTAAAGATCATTTAAAAGCCATGGATGTTTTTTGCTACATCGTCAAAGTAGTGGACCAGTACAGTGTGGGACACCCACATTTCCAGCAGGTTGGTAGAAGCACAAGAGGATCTGGAAATCTGTCGTTATTAAGTACATAGAGCTGTTTGAATAATGAGAGAATAGAATATATTTATGTTAGTCTCTTGTGCCTAAAATATCCACTAACTGTCCATTCCCTCAGCTATATCAATGTCCTTCCAAGGAAGGAAGCCACAAGTTGCAGGGATCATCTCACAGAAATGTCAGTGTTACATTTGATAATTTTTTTTTTTTTGTTCCAAAAACAGGAAATTTCTGTTTGGAGATTGGGATTGGTTTTATCTCAGATGATTAGCTATGGGTTAGTCTAGTAATCGATGGGTTTAATAATAGTTTATTTAAGAAGAGCTTCTGGGAAATGCGTTCAAAAGTGTTTAATCAAGATAATCTCCTTATGTTAAAAGATGGCATGCAGATGAATGAGTTAGAAATTAAATATTTAAATCTGCTGGCCTGAGGTTGCTTGACAGTTAGATCTTGGTTATCTTGAACTTTTATTGAGTACCCTAAAAATTTTGTATTGGGTACAAGGGTACAGATTATTGTGGTTCGTTTCCCACAGAAATGTAAGGGTATAGAATCTACATGCTCCCAAATGCACTGATTTAAAAATCCCTTTATAACTTAACATTCCATTTGTTCCCCTTTGTACCGAGCTTCTGGCTAGCGCACAAGTTTAAGTCTTGTTGGCACTGGGCCTGATTCAGCTTGATTTCTGTGCAGATTTCCCAGGGGGTTAGAGGTTGCTTATTACACTCATTATGTTAATTTACATGATTAACCTGTTGAAAGTAATCTGATAGGAGGATCTAGTTCTACTTTATTCCTTTTAAGTTAATTCAGAATAATTTCTAATCGCTTCTTTATCTTTAAACTTTTTGGTTTATTGGGCTTTCAGAATTTAGGTGAGTTGTTAGGTTTTACTATGTGCTATTGGTGAACTGTGGAAATTAAATATCTCTGCTTCCAAAGCATAAAATATATCTATGGAATAGAAATAGTCTATAGAACTCAGATAGTAGTTCTTCTATGCTCCTCCAGGATTTGCACATCCCCAAAGGAATTAAATTCACAGCATACCAGGAATATGCAATTTTCTGACAACAGAAGCCTTCATAATGAATGGAACTCAGACATACATTGTTATGTGTTAGGAATAACTATGATCTTAAAACAATTAAGAATTAGTATCCTGTGTCCTGCAATGACTGTTCTCATTTTTAAGACAATTAATAAAGTAAAACCTTTCTCTCAGTGATATCCATTTTCACACACAGTGCCTGATTCACTCACCTTTTGGTTTAGACCTCTGCTTTTTTGATCTTCTGCATAGAAACAATCTCCTTTTTGCCATCTTACTGTGAAAAGAGTTGAATGCGGAAAGAGATGAAAAAAGATTTCCAAAAGATCTCATTCTCCCTAAAGTGGAAAACTTCAGTTTGGGAAGTGTTTTGGTTTTGCCTGGTAGGCACGTTGTGATCTTCGGATGTGCTTTTTTTTTAAAGAAACTGTTATGAAAGTAACTGTTGGAGAAACCGGTGATTTACACAGTAAAATCATTGAAAATCATAAAAATAGAAATACAGCTCTGAGTAACATTCACTCAACAGCAAGACACAGAGATATCTTTACTTTCTGTTGTGGATATTTAAACTATTTCCTTTGTGCTAACTGCAGAGGAGCAGTACAGTCGAGTCACTGTGGTGCTTAACCAGTATCATGATATGCTTCCTTATTCTTCTGCAGGGTTATGGAAATGCCTTATGCTTATCAGTGCTGTGCCTTTGGAGCTTGTGAGAACCACTACAGAATCTCCAGCCAATGGAGCAAAGATGAGAATAGCAGCATTGATGACTTTCATAGAAAGGATGCTGGACTGTTACAAATTCAAGGTAACCATCATCTTAGGCTTTTAAGTCTACCTGAAGGCTGTGAGCAACCTGTGATGTTAAATAAATCCGTTACTCTTTACAGTCACCAGAGGTGGCCTTTCCCTCTCTCTTGCCCAGTAATATGTTATTTAAGCATTCCTGTGCTTAACAAACTCATTATTTTAGGTTTGCCATTCAAAAATCTCACTCACTTATGAACTTATCTTTTCGTCCAAATAATAGCTATAGTAATGTGGTAAAGTAAATCTTCCCTTTATATGAGAGACAGAGTAGTTCAGCTGGTATGTAACTCCATACACAAGAGCAGGCCAGCAAAGATGTAGTTTCTTGCCAGCCTCAGAACCCTTGGCTTACCCACATGCTTCAGGATGAGTCATAGCCCAAGTATGTGGCTACTTTGGCATATTTTTTCATAGAATCATAGAATATGCTGAGCTGGGAGGGACTCACAAGGATCATCAAGTTCCACTCCTGACCCTGCACAGGACAGCCCCAAGTGTCACACTATGTGCATTGTCCAAACACTTCTTGAACTCTGACAGGCTTGGTGCTGTGACCACTTCCCTGGGGAGCCTGTCCAGTGCCCAGCCACCCTCTGGGTGAAGAACCTCTTCCTAATATCCAGCCTGAACCTCCCCTGGCTCAGCTTCATGCCATTTCCTTGAGTCCTGTCCCTGATCATAAGAGGAAGAGTTTTGTACCTGCCGCTCTGCTTCCCCTCATGAGGATGTTGAAGACTTGAATGAGGTCTCCCCTCAGTCTCCTCCTCTCCAGGCTGAACAAACCAAACAACCTCAGCTCCTTCTCATACAGCTTCTCCTCCAAACCCTTCATCATCCTCATGGCCCTCCTTTGGACACTCTCCTATAGCTTTATATCTTTCTTATATTGTGGCACCCAGAACTGCCCCCATCACTCGAGGTGAAGCTGCCCCAGTGCAGAGCAGAGCAGGACAATCCCCTCCCTTGCCCACTGGCCATGCTGTGCCTGATGTCCCCAGGACAGGGCTGGCCCTCCTGGCTGCCAGGGCACTGCTGGCTCACGTTCAACCTGCCACAGACCAGGTCCTCCAGTCCCTTTCTGCGGAGCTGCTCTCCAGCATCTCGTTCCCAGTCTAGGCACATAACCAGGGTTGCCATAGAGTGCATTTGTTCTCTAGGACACAAGGCTACGGTATTTTTCTTCCCCTTCAGCACTAGGTCTGTTACTTGATCTGTTATGTAGGTGCATATATACATTTGTACCATCCTGTTGCTACCTCTGCTCCTGAAAACCCCAGTAAGTCTCACAGTTCAGCAAGAATAGAGCCAAGAATACGTGGCAGAGTCATGACATAAGAAACACAGAAAACTTGATTAATTCTTAGTAGCATGGCACAACAGCAGAATGCATATTTCAAACTCCTTTCTAGGCAGTCATCACACTGCAAATTAGGCAATAGACAATGTACCTGTAAGTGATTATTTTCAGAGAAGTAAAGACGTCAACTTTTAAAATAATCCCAAGTACAGTAGTTCAAAGTCAAGTAGGCATATGTCTTCTTCTGCTCACAGCTGGGCAGGCAAAGGGACAAGACCAGGCCTTAAATACCACAGGCATTTTTGCAGCTTTTACTAAAAAAACTCTTCCTGAAAATTGCAGTAACAATTCTGGGTATTTTCTCCCCTATAGATGAACGTGATTTTGAGGACTTTTTTCTTGACTTTGAAGAAGATTTGAAATCTCATCATTCAGTGCAATGCTCACCTTCTCCAGGTATGAAACTGCCAGACAGCAACCCTAAGAGAGATGCTAAGAGAGACACAATTTTCTCGGACTGTGTAATGACATGTTATAAGGTAGCCAAATACATCTGTCTGTATCCATTACATCACACTTCACCAGGACTCATTAGAAACCTGTTCTAATTTAGTGAGAAGTAACATTTTCAGCTTTTTTCACACACTGACAAATATCACAGCATTTCGTGAAACAACAAGAGTTGCCACTCACTTTGCAGTAGTACTGCCAGGCACAAAAAGAAACCCATAGACTACTTGTGACGAAGGATAAAGACTTACATGCACCAGTAATACAACATGCACCACACGTTTAGCAGCATGTTATCAAAGTCTCAGGTAACTCCAAAGAAAGAGCAAATTTCCGGCTCACATTTTAGACTAAAATTCACTGTTTGGCTGTGCTGAGAATCTGCAAGAAGCATGAACTTATGTGTCTTAGAAAGCATGAGGGGTTTTTTTTGTTTACATGGGTTTCCCTTACCCTTTTTATTTTGTCATTCCAGGTCCCTTCAAACCATGTGACCATCTGTTTGGTAGCTGGCTGATCAGAATTGGAGTGTGGACCATAGTGGGTTTGACCTTTATTTGCAATGCACTGGTGTCTGCTACAGTTTTCAGATCTCCATTGTATATGTCCTCCATAAAACTTTTGATTGGTTTAATAGCTATTGTAAATGCCTTGATGGGTCTGGCCAGTGGAGTACTGGCTAGTGTGGATGCATCCACTTTCGGTAGCTTTGCTCAGTACGGAGCACAATGGGAAAGTGGAATTGGTTGCCAAATAACGGGCCTTCTCTCCATTTTTGCTTCAGAGGCTTCCATATTCCTCCTTACCCTAGCTGCCCTCGAACGTGCATTCTCTGTAAAGCATGCTACGAAGTTTGAAACAAAATCCTCCATTGCTAGTGTCAAAATTGCCATTTCCTTTTGCTTTACGTTGGCCCTGATCATTGCAGTGATACCCCTTCTCACTGGAAGTGAGTATGGGGTGTCTCCGCTTTGTCTGCCACTCCCGTTTGGAGAGTCCACTGCTATGGGCTACATGGTGGCACTGGTACTGCTGAACTCCCTTTGTTTTCTGGTAATGACTGTTGCTTATACAAAGCTCTACTGTAGTTTAGAAAAGGGAGAGCTAGACAACATTTGGGATTGCTCTATGGTCAAACATATAGCCCTCCTACTTTTTACTAATTGCATTCTTTATTGCCCTATGGCCTTCTTATCTTTTTCCTCCTTACTAAACCTCACTTTTATCAGCCCAGAAGTGATTAAGTCAATACTTCTAGTGATTGTCCCATTGCCAGCATGTCTAAACCCACTGCTGTATATACTTTTCAATCCACATTTTAAGGAGGATTTGGGAAGTCTGCGAAAGCAAACTTTGATATGGAGGAGATCAAAACATGCTAGTCTGATATCTGTGAATTCAGAAGACATAGAAAAACAATCTTGTGACTCAACACAAGCATTGGTAACCTTCACGAGTGCCAGCATATCATATGATATGCCCACCAGCAGTTCACTAATGCCACCATCTTATCAAGTGACGGAAGGCTGCAATCTTTCGTCAGTCGCGTTTGTTCCCTGTCGCTAGCTGCAGTAGCGGTACAGAAAATAACTCTGTTTACAAAAGTTTTAATCCCAAAAGTAAGTGTGGATGTGTGCATATGAGCTTAGAGAGTGCCTCTAAATTATTGTGACACACATCAGAAAACAGACAATGACAAAACTTGACGCAGGCTGAAAATCCAATGCTTGAGCCTGCTCAGCCTGCTCCCGAAATGCTGGAATGAAGAGAGGAAATGAAAGCTGCTGAAGTTTGTGCAGTTGTATTAGCTGCTCTCTTTTAAAGTAGCACTACTCAGAAAAGGCATCAGTTGGCCAAGAGCAAAAGTAGCATATTAAATTTGTAACATTTTTTCAAAACATTACCTGATGTTTTCAGGGCTTGGGTTCTTTTTTTCCCTGCTTGTTGCAATTTGGTTTTAATAATAGTTTTTCAGCGCCATGATTGTTTTTATGAGCATCTGTGTATGGCCTTTGTTCAGCAAGGTATCTAAACAGAAGAGTAATAGTGTTCAAGTCCTAAAGGTTTCTGCAGAATACCCTTTGATGAAGTCCCACGTTTGATAAAGCTGATTAAATGGTTTAACTGGCATTGGGTTTGGATTTGGAAGTCATCTAATTTGACAAAGCATTTTTAATTGTCAGCGAAAACTAAAAAATTAAAATTATGTGAAAGAAGTTAATCAAAATCCTGTTAAGCATTTAAAATGTAACTGTAAATGGTGAGGCATTGTCACATGGGTATTTTTCTAATGAAGTTCTGCACAGTTTGGTCCTGAATTGCTTTCATGCCAGTAGAATTAATCCCAGAATTACTGATGATAAAATTGGCAGATGACTCATAGAATTTGAAGGTGGAAAATACTACATAGAAAGTCATCAATATAAAAAAAATTGGCATGCTGAGAACTATTAAAGGACACTAAAGGCACTCCAACAAAAACACTCATTCAAGGGAATTTGTCTAGGAACAAAAACTGTAGTCCTGCTCAAACCATATAATCTCTGTCTCGTGAAACAGTGGTTGTAGAAAGCTGCTAGTTCATGGTAACTAGTCAGTTATAGATTTAGAGGTCACTGGGTCCTTTTGGATAAGGATAGCCAATATCCTTAGCTAAGGCAATATCAAGTAGGAGTGAAGAGGTTGTGTGATCTCTGTCCTTAGCACTGGTGCAAGCACCCCTGGGATATTTCAAACACGTATTGCATTCACATGCTGTAAAGAACAATGTGAAATTGAAAAGGATATGAATATCCTAAATTTAAAGGAACTTAAGAAATAAGTGATTCAATCACAGTTTATAAGTAGCTGCTTCTAGGATACAGAAGTTTGAAGGCAGAGGACTACTCATCTGAGAGGAGAAGAATCTGGTAGGGTCAACTGGAAATTGACATTAGGGATATGCAACATAGAAATAAAGGTTCAAATTGTTGATAGAGATGGTCATTAGCTAGTTAAATTATCTGGCACAAAAAATCTCTAAATTCATATTGGACATATTGCCAAAATAGTTACTGGAGCAGCTGTTGAAATTCAGGGACTTCTGATGGCTTTCGTTTAGGAAAAGGCTTGATTAGATTAACAGAGTTCTCTGGCTTTAAATCTGTTAATACTTTGCTGAATCAAGGCATGTATGTTTACATATCAGAAGCGTCCCAGTTAGAAAGAAGAGACTTCATGTCCTTGCCAAGTCTACTGTTAAAATATCTCAGACAACAGAGCCACCTAGAATATAGTTCTTTGACCTTGTCCAAGCCATCAGGGCATATTCCAGTATTCTTTTCTCTGAGCTGGCACCTTTTGCTTAAGTAAGCTGATCATTTAAGACAGAAAAATGCACAAATTTACCTTTTATTGTTGTTGTTAGAAAGAGCTCCCTGAGGAGTAACATTCAATAGCCCAGTACTCACTGCTCAGTTAATGGCCACTCAGCCTCCAGGTGAATGAGACTAATTTTTTAACATTACAAAGGTTAGGCTAGGCCCAGCAATTAAGGTAATCAGTTACAGATGATCTCTGTGGTTCATCTGTTCCTGTATATAAAACTTCTTGGACCCCAAGGACGGGTTTTCACAAGGAAGAATTTGTTGCCAACAATGCATACGCCTTGATTTTCTTGTCCATTCACACTGGCGTATTTTTAGTTTTGCAGTTACAGATGGCATCAGTTGACTTTGGCTGACATGTTCATCCTTCAGGAAAAAAAAAAGGAACCAATTCCGAAATTATGTATGATAAAGTCAGCTGGGTACTTATCTTAATCCTTTATCTGTTGTGGCTTTTGAAGCAGTGCAGCACACAGCTGCAGAAACGATGCCTGAAACCACTTTGGATTAAACAAGAGGATCAGTCAACCATTGCACAATACCTATTACCATGTTTACTTAGCTTTAATTTAACTAGGGTCCATCTGTGCTGCTCTGCCTAATGTCAGTGAGGTTCCTTTCAGCTTGCTATATTTAAGAAGTTTGTAAAGAAATTTGAGAAGCAAAATAATGTTATAATTCAAAAGACTAGTTAAAGAAAGCTTCTTTTATCAGAACTTTTTTAGCTTGCAGAAGGTCCTAAAGGCTTTGTGTCTTATTTTTATAAGCATGTTTGAAATATTTTGATCAGATGTTTTAAACTTGAAATTGTTAAAATTCACTTAATAGATTTTTAAAGTAAAATGTGTAAATATAGAACTGTATTTATTATTACAGTGAAATGCAACTACAGTAAAGGACATGAGATTAAGCCCTGTACAGTTTCTTATTGGTATTTGCTATATTTTCTGCTCATACATGTTACTAAATTCATTATCTGTAAATAATATCATGTAAATGTGTAGTGATTGTAAATAGGTGACATGCTTTCTTTTCTATCAGTGTTCCGAACATATGAAAGTTGTAATAAAATGTGACTACACAGTAAAGAGCATTTAATCCTGACCTAACACCTCACCAAATGGTGTGCATTTTCAATTAATCCTTCTTGAGTTATTGTAATACTTACACTAACCTCCCTAGGTGTCTGAAATTCTTGACAAAGTATAAGTTACAGGTTGTGTGCTGTAAAAAAAAAAAAAAAAAACCAGTAGTGGAGGAAAAAAGAGAACAATAGTGTTTCATTTCAACACATAGTAAATCTTTTACCAGAACTTCACTTGCAGACCCTTCTGAGCAGATCCTGCTCCCTGTGCACGCTGCCATGTCTCACTGACGACCTCTCACAAGGCCCCAGGCAGGACCAGCACCTCCAGCTGTGTGACAAGGGTGTGCATCAGGTCGGGCACGAGTTACCCACAACCTTCAGACCATACACACGAGAGGTGCAATTCAACTGCACTAGGCTGCTGCTTCTAACAAGACAGCAAATTCTCCCACACCCTTCCTTATTTGCTCTCTGACCCCTAAGCTGGCAGGCGAAGCAGGTGAGGGGATAACCAAAGAGCTGGCAAAGTTCATGTGATACGTGGCAGAGAGGCAGGAGCACCATCAGGTTTGAAATGGATGGCGGTGCCGAGGGCAAATGAAAGGTGGGGCTTAAAACACAGGACTTGGCAAGAGCCAGGTTGCTCAGGCTGCACCAGAACTTCCAGCTCAGTTGAATTACAGGCAGGCAGCAGCTAAGCACAGCCGTGTCATTTTCCAGGCCACAGGGAGCGGTGAAACATGTATTCTTAAGAGGAGCAGCACAGGACAGTTACTTGTGCTTGGTTTTTCAGAGATGGTGATTGTAAGTCATTTCTATGAAGTACTTGAAAGGCAGAGGTAAAATACCAATGAAGCAAAAACTCTCAGAAAGCAATTGTTTACTCAGGACTTCATATGGCAAGTAACAAATTACAAAGATTTTTAAAAAAGAAAGTTAAATTGTCCTATATCTAAATGGATTTTAGCAAAGAGCATGCAGGTTCTCAGGGTAGATAAAGAGGCTAGTTTGGGGAAGGTCATTTCAGCCAGAAGAAGTAAGTTTATTGGGTGAGTTTTAGAATAGTCTTCTTGAGAGTGGACAGGACCGGTAGAGAACAGGAGTAAGAAATTCATTGATTATCTTTAGGAGGAAAAAATCAGAAGCATGACAAAGAGCATGGGGGAGTGCTTAACTCAGGGAGGACAGAGGACTTCAAGAGACAGGATGCAAATGGGTTGAGTTTTATGAGATATTAAGAAGCATGATGGAATTTTGTGAAGGATGGAGAGCTCAAAGCAGATACAAAAAGATGGAAGCATTGTGATGGCTGAGGACATTGAAATGGTGAGAAAACAAGCAAGTAAAGATGATTTCACATGCATGTGTGCACCAGACAGTGTAAGTAATATTAGAGCCAGGAACCATAAGGAAGAAGAATGAAACTGTTATTTTGGGAGGAAAATACTACAACTGGAATAATGAAGGGAAAGAGACCATCTACAAAGGAAGAATGAGCTGGTTGATGAAAGCCTCCATGCAGAAGGGAAAAACAGGCACCAAGGTTATACATCTTGATAATGGAAGAAAGACTTTTATTAATTTGTGTACCAAATAGTGAGCAGCAGTGCCTGAGGTCACAACTTCAGTGTTCTGGGCAGTGTGCTATCACACGTGCATAGGGGACTTCTCCCTGAAAGCACTCGTGCTACAGACAGGTCGTGTTCTCTGCAGTAGCAGCTGAAGGAGGGTCTACTGCAGGCTCATGCAACGGGTTATTTAGGGAGAGCAGACAGAGCATGCCACTACTCTGGCTCAGTAGATACATTATTGAGTTTTATTTGGGAACTCAGTCCTCAGAGAAGCTTCAGATGGGCAAGAAAAAAGAGCTAGTCAGAGATACAGTGAAAGCCATAAAGAACATGGGCTCGCCTGTAAAATAACGGATGGGGATAAAGGCCAAGCCTTAGCAGACGCTAGCAGAGAAGCACAGAGAACAGCACCACACAAGCAATGCTATACCAGGTGGGTGTGCAGCTTCAGTCTCCACCCCTAAAAGAGGGGAGAACATCCCTGACTAATCTGGTGGTCATAATTGCTCTCAAATGGAGACCAGCCACTTATGCTGTCCTTCGTGTTGCTGCTGCTCCACACTTGTTTCCTGTCTCCATGACCTGCATACACTAGACAGCAGTGACCTCTACATGCTAGACAGTGAGAAAGCTGCCACCGTGTGATGTATCAAACTATCCTATCCAAATCATCTGTAATAGGAATTTCAGCTTAACTGGGGCACCGCTTATTTCCTCTGACTGTTGTGTGAAGTACAATAATATCATAATCAGACATTTCTCCATCATCAGTTTAGGTTGGTATGTGAAAGTTAAGGTGCTGAAAATTTCATTGCTCAATCACTTAAGAAGCACTCAAATAATTTAAAAATGTAGCAAAAGTAATGTCTTCCTTAGGAAGACACTGGAAGACAAGTGGAGACAGAGGAGTAAGAACATGGATACGAAAAGCTAACAATATAAAAACAGAAGCAGGATCACAACAGCAGCAGCAGCAGTGTCAGAAAATTCTTTCCAGATCCATGAAGCACAGTAATTGTGCAGATGCTCAGGTGCTGCAGAAGACAGCTCTCAAACTCCAGGAGAGCTGTACTGCTTCCACCAGCAAGGGAGGGACCAGGATCTCCACCAGCCATAATAACCACCTCATGTTCTCTTTCATTAATGTGCCAAACAAGGCACTGGTCTGTCCTTCTGCAACAATGTTGTTGTAAAAAAATAATATGAAGCTAAGCCTAGAAAACTGATTGAACTCGTTATATATCCTTGCTTGAGCAGAATCCCAGCTACATGAGATTAGAAATTTTAAAGAAAAATGCAAATTTACCCATGCTAATAAGTAAAGCAGAAGAGTTTCCATGTGTTATACCCAACCTGTGCAAGTATACTGGAAAGAAAAGGCAATATCAACATTAAGAACATCTTGTTCATATAATGAGAATCACAGACTTGTTCTCCAGTGACTCTGGAGACATAGGAAACATGAGTATGTTCTCTCCATAAAAAAATTTGTTGTGGCATTGTCAAAATTATCTAAAGATCCAATCTCAGTCATAAGAAAAAAAAAACATTAAGAATATTCCTCTTGAGAGCTGGCCCACAGCCAGGATTTCTAAAAAACTTAGTCACAGACAAAGAGTCCACTCAAAATCCCTATTTAATTTTTTCACAGGTGGCAACATTTCCACTTGTCAAATAAAAAATATGCTTTGTTTACAAGAGGAAAACTGTCCATCTGTGAATCTAAATACTTCCACTAAGTGTTATGCATGCACATACCAGAGTCTTCTACAGTCAGCCTTGAAGGTCTCAGGACTCCAAAACTAATTCTTGAAGGAAGTTTCAAACATCTCCTTCTGCATCTGGTGTCACTCTCTACATGCAATCACTGTTTTGACAGGTGTCTGCAGTTATTAATTTGGTTCCATGCATAAAAACAGCTTCTCAGGACTATCTATAGAGGTCACTGCAGTTATTATCAGCATTTCCCATTTATGAACTAACCCATTCCTGGAGGAAGGAGTTCTCCCATTCTTATAAGAAAAAAGTAATAGGGGAGATTGTTCTACTCAAAACAGGTGTTTCACCTCCCATAGGAAGTACCACAGCCTTCTGGGAAGTCCTTCTGGGTCTCTTTTTTGATTGACTATGAAAATGAACTCCAGAGAGTTGTGTGGCCAGAGAATGAGTTCCAGAATATGAAATCAGTGCTTCAGTGTGAGACACTGAAGTGCTAATGGTGAATGGCTCAAACAACTGGCCACTTGGAAAAGCAGTGGGTGCTTTGCTGACAGTGACATGCAAGGGAACAGCCCGGATGCAGAGGGAGTGCACACCCTCCACCAGAGGCTACAGACAGGGTTTTGAGCCAGACAGGGGAAGAGGCCTGTAAGAAGCAGATCCTGGGAGATGAGTTAGTGCTTTTTATGGTGCCAATGTCCTACATTACACAACTGGCTCAGGTGTAAAACTTCCCTCTGAGGGAGATAACGGGACATTCACAGGTAGGCCTGAAGGTTCATCCCTTGTGGCGGGACCCAATAGGCTCAATTGTGCTGATGTGAGAGGCAGCTGTCATGTCTTAGAAGGTGTCATAAACCATCAAAGACCCCTAAAGTGCCTCATGATCCACAGTGTTGCATCAGACACTGTAAAACTGCCCCACTGGGGGAGGTACCTGGGCGTGCCCGCTGAGCCTGAGTGTATCATTTCATGGGCTTCCCTCACCCCTGACAGATCAAGACTGCCACCATCACTTCAACCAACAAATGTCTAAGTTGCAGCAATCGAGTCTCATCGCTGCATCTAAGGATGGTGACTGTAAACCTTTCTCCCTCCTTTTTCTTCCTCTCTACTTTTCCTTTCTGTTTCTCTTTCTTCTCCTAACTTCTTCTTCTCCTCAAAATAAACTGTAAGCCAGACAAAAAATCTAGTCAATGCTTTAGTAAATGCCTTGTTTTGTCTGGATAAGTTAAAGGTGACTACCTTTCAGTTTGCGAAGCTAAAGTTTGTGAAGTTCCTTACTTTGCCTGGATTTTGTTTTAAAATGTGACAAGTACCTTAGTCTACCTTAATGTTCTTAAGTTTGCAAGCAAATGCTTGTTATTGAACCTCCTGAGAATGTAGTTGTTTCTCCTGTGCACCATCCAGAGTGAATCAAACAACATTCCCCTAAACCCGTGGAGTGGATTGGGGCATAACATTTTAATGTGTGAAATGGGAAAACAGTTTCCTGACATAATTAATTGCCTTACTGTGAATGCAAAGTATGAGAAGTTTTGCTTTATTTGATATATATTTGTCCCAGTATAAAGATAATCCTCCAAATTGTTGGAATTTTCCATGGGCTTTTTGTTATGGGGGTTTTGCTGGGTTTGTGTTCTTTCTGGGCTTTTTGGTAGGTTTGGACAAAAGGACATATTCTGGAAAAGCTTCTGTTCCCCCGGATACCCAGTCCTGCTCAACCTGGCGACCCAGGTGGGCTTCTCCATCCTATTCTGGAGGGCTTGGAAAGCTAAAGTCACAAATCCTAAGACACTGAAAAATATGTCCCTAAGGGTCAATGACATTCTTGCTGGGCTGAAATAAGGCAAGAAAGCCCACAGGATGGAAGCTAGGAACACTGACAACAGAGTTTGGCACGTGTTCATTATCACAAAGACAAGGTGTCAGTGTGTTCTGTCAGAGAAAAATACACTTTCACTTGGCAGGGAGGTAAAGTCAGGGCAGACTGGAAACTATAGGATCACCATGGGCCAGAAATCTTGTGCAATTACCTTAGAAAAATAGAGACTGCATATCAGAAAAATATTCTTTCAGAATTTTCTTCAGAGAAAGTGCCCCAGCTCTCCAGCCCCGGCTCTCGTGTAGGATGCTTTTGTCTGTGCAGTGAGTGGTGCCAAAATATCTACCTCAGGAAATGCCACCTCTGGAATTGAAAGCAGCCTCCCTGGCTTCCTGGAAAAAGCCACTTTGCAACTGAAAGTCATGAGCCCTCCTTGCTCTAGACTTAAAAGTATCACAAGCAAAGCATTTAATGTAAATGTGCCCATCTCTAAGACAGCAAACATAGAGAGGTTGCATAGGGATTGAGTTTCTTTCTGTGGGAAGAAAAACACAAGAAAAGACAACCTTTGAAGATGCTGGAGGAAAAGCACTTCAAAAATCTCACTCATCAAGTTCCTCATACAAAAAAACAGCAAAAGAAATCAAAATGACAGTGGGCAAACTGTGCATGGCCCCATGGGCTGGACACAGGGGATGATTGTATAATTCCTTTTATTGGTATTACAGAAACGGTAGAGAACAAACAAAACAATAAATAATTGTGGTTTATTGGGTTCATCAAGTGTTAAATTTGGTGAACTGACAGACTGCAAAATTCAAATAGCTTTACTCTTATATTCACTCCACTTAACTAGGATTAGGTAATACTAGCTTGGACAGAAGCTAACTACAGGTCAAAGTAAAATATGAGTATTTATAATTTAGTTTCTATCCCTGAATACTGCTTTTCTACCTACAAAAACTGATTGGCTTTCCCTTGAAAAACATCATTTCTCCTTTTCCTATTCTTTGACACTGTTCTTTACACAAGACTGTGGGAGCATGTAGGTCTTTCCAGGTCTCTAAGCAATTTCCCCCCAACCCCCAGAGAATTTTACAACAGTAAGAAATCCATTTTGTGAGCCATAGGTGAACTGTTCTCCGTATCAATTTCTCTCTACTTTTATTATTATCTGTGTTAGGAGAGTACTTTGGAGCTTTGGTCTCAGACCAGAATCTGACTGTTCTAAGCACTGCAAAAACACCAAAAGAAAAAGCCTAGTTGGAAGCTGTCAGAGCTATATCCTGAACACAAGTGAACATAAAGAGAAGGGAGAAAAACGGGCAAAAAAAGCCCACAGACCTTTGCAGTGTAGAATTCAGAAGCTTTCCAAGGACCTTCTTCACTTCAGTGGATTTCAGCAAGTGTTTATTCCCATACCAAATATTGCTGTTTGCACAGTGGAATTTCTCACGTTTGTAGGCAGTGAACTACAGCATAGTCCTAAAAACTGTTGCTTTATGGTAGAGTGAAGCATTTCTCATCTAATCTGGGACCTCATAAATAAAACATTCGGTCTGATTTTTAAGTTTCTTTTTATTTTAAATTTCTTAAATTAATGACAAACAGTAGAGCTATTGTCCACTAAGTACCATTCTTACACCAAGAGCTTTTCATAATGACAGCAGCATCTTAAAAGTGCTTTGATCTATGAAGGATCAAATATCTTTGTTTCCTATTAACATAGCTCTCTTTCCCAATAGAGCACAGAGCATTTCTGATAATGGCACTCTTATTACGATAATTAGAAAAAGATTGTTGAGCTCTATTTCCCCCTTAGAGCTCCCTGGCAAATTTCTCCTTTTGTGTCATTCAGATTTTCTACCCCAAATACCTCTGTCATAAGGAAAAAATTTTAAAGTTTCACATTTTATGGCTCAGAAGTTTAGGCTGCCAGTGTGATGTTAACCAGCCATTAAAAGATTCAGAAGAAGGACCCAGACTAAAAAGTAAGCCATCACCTTTTAAAAATAATGTATTTTTAAAATGTGAGCGAGATTTTCAATAAATGTCATAGATCATTTAATAAGGTAGCATGAATGTGCCCTGGCTTTATTTGCAAGGGAGACATGAGAAAACTCTCCAGGAAAAGCTTGCCCCAAGGGATTTGAGGGTGTAATATGACCAGAAGCAGAATTCACAAGACAGGTAACAGACAGAGGAAGACACTTGCTATGAGAGTATTCCCAGACATCCTATTGGAAGCTTAGATTTCTTACTTTGTCTTGCCCTGCAATACTCGGCCTTTTTCCTCTCCCATCAGGGATGTAGCTCTGAGGTCGCAGGCAGTCAGGGCTGGATGGAGAAAGTCAGCCTTTTTTTGCCAGGCACTTAGTGCCACCATGTGCCCAAGTGTGCCTCCCTGCCGCTGGCAAACACTCATTTTCCTTTTCAGTTTCTGATGCAGCGAGTCCTTCCTCCCTAAAGGCTTAGAGGGACAGTTTGAGAAAACTCCCCGTGCAAATTTGAGGAATTCTGGGAGAAGGCACGCTCCCAGCCTCTCCTGCCTTGGTGGTGGTGGAGAGGACAAAAGGCTGGCGATGGGAGCCCTTTGGCTTCAGTGGTTTTCCAGTCTGAAACAGAGCATCCTTGATCAGCAAGATGGTTTCAAGTCACAGCAAAACCTTTTACATGCAGAAGGGAAATAGTCAAAGAATAGATCAACTGATAAACTGATCAAAGGGCTCCAGCATTCTAAGAGAAAAGGATCTCATCAGCAGCACAAGGAAAATTACATCAGGAAAGTTAAAGGCACAGAAAACAGACCCCAACCAAGCAGATCTGGGAAAGCAGTGGCTAAGAAATCATGTGGAGAGGACTCCTATGTCCATACAGAAGAATGGTCAGGAAATCAAGGAAACTAAGTGTATTGACAATGTCATTCATATCTATGTATTTATTATTCTGTAAAAGGCACATATTTCTGTTTTCTTCAACTATCTAAAAAGGTAAGCTTTACATCCAGAGTATTTGGAAGGCTGAAGATAGGAGAGGGATGTCCTGAATCTGCTGATGTGTTACAGTTCACAATTCCAAAATCATGCAGCAGGTGGGACATTAGAAAGTGTGTTGGAGAAGCCAAGGAGATGGTCGGTACTGCAGCTGACTGAGAGCCCATGTGCACAACCTAAACACTGGCAGCCCAGCAAGAGTGCAGGTGGGCAAATTACAGTAAGGATATATGACCAGAGACTTACACACTCCTCAAAAGCAGAAACATCCTAGAAACTACCTCAATCTGCACACATTTGACTGCTCAGTCAAATTGGAATATTATTGCCATCACCAGCACCACAGTTTCTATAGGCCTTACAGAAAAATAAACATTTTATTAGGACAGCATCCCCTCTTTCACCCTGTGTAACTGTTTATATACTTGTTCTTTATCCCCACAGTCCTGGGAAGGTTGACATGTTGTGCTAGCTCAGAGGAAAAGAGATGTGAGCTGCACTGGAGAGCTTTAGCTGGAAGAGCATTCGGGCAGCGCCAGTGGCCCAGCTGCTGCCTCCAGAAAGAGGCATCAGGATCCCATCTTCAGCACTTCCAGGATCCCAGTTCCATCCAGCAAAAAGCCAGGAGGCTTCAGGCAGTGTGCTTGGTTCTGTGAGCTCCTCTGGCTCCAGAGCCTCAGCACAAAACCTGCCACCTCCCTCTAGACACAGCAGCCACTTCTGTACTGTGAATTAAACTGTCTGGGGATGTTGTCTGCCCTCAAAGCATTATCCAGGTCTACACACACTCACTCCAATCCCTCTTTCTTCCAAAATAGAATGATCTTGTCCATAAACCATCTTGGCAACAGTGTCTGATCTACACATTAGTTCACCAAACAAAACTGGGACAGATGTTGTATAGCCCAAAACCATCTCAGGGAGCCTGCTAACAGCAGGTTGAAATATTAGCCTCCGCTTAAGTCTCTATCTTGCCCAATCCCATTAACACAACCAATGTTTCTTGAGTTTCTGGCACAAATCCAATGGTTCAGAGGGATAGAGTCCAGGGTGTAGGCTTAGTATTCTACCAGTGTGTCCAGCAGAACTGGATGCAGGATATCCAAGGCAACTGGGTGTATTTCTTGACTTGGCTTAGAGACTTTCCAGCCTACTCCATCATCCAGTTGTCTGCAATCTAGGAAACACAAAACCCAGTGTTGGATAAGGTCCAGTAGCCAGCATCATCAGTGGGTGCTTTGTGACTGATCAAGGCACACAAGACTCCAGATTTCTATGGACGATTCACTATGCAGCCATTACTACATATCACAACTTAGGACTTCCACTACATCAAAAATCAGTGTTCAATACACAGAGTGAGCTCAGGTCCTGGTGTTGTTACCTGCATGTTCTGTGCCCCTCTAAGTGCTAGCTGAGAAGGCCAGGCTGAAACAGTTTTCATTGCTACATTTCCTCAAAAGCTTTTCATTACTTAAAGCCTCTGGACTGCTTAGTAGAATTGGGCAGAATAAAAGCCAGAAAGTCACACAATAATAATAATCAAGCCTAACCTTTGATCTCAGTTCATCTGATAAAGCGCTGGCACAAGGCTTTTAAAAATAACTCAATATAGAGCTCTGGAAGGATTACGCTGAAGAAGTGATAAAAGCACTTCTGTGTTAAAGCATAAATGCTTTATGTTCATTGGCACTTTACAGACCCTGACCCTCTCATGTGCTGATTTCAGACAAAAAACATTTACTTTTTGCCTCCCAGATGAATTCCACTGGTCATTTTCCTGTCTCCCATCATGTAATTATAAATCCACTTATATTATATATGGTGTAGTATCTTTCTCTCTCTACAGTAATCTCCAGATAATCCATCAGATTATGCTGAGACTTTACAGCCAGAAAACATTTGGAAGCAGGACTTCCTACTTACAGAGTCAAAACTACTCCACTGAGCCGGTGCACAAGCACCACATTTCCTTGGCATCTCTCAGTTGAAGCAAACAGATGCACTCTAAAAACAAGTTCTTTGCAGTCTGAACAAGATTGTTACCCATAATTCAGTCTTTGGCTTTATCCAAGTCTCCTACATTTGGCTTCTGACAACACAGCACTGTAGCATGCAGTCCTGTACAGGACTTGGTCTTGCTATGCACCGTCTCCTGCATCCTTCACTAAACCTTCAGCACAGACTGCATCGCTGTCTTCAGGCATAGCCTCAGCTATCTTAAGACTTTAGAAATGATGGTATCACACTTGTAATTGCACCACTTGGAGCCACAGCCCTTTTGAAAATATGCTTCGGTCTTCTTGGTCTATGTAAGGTGATGTAAGCAATGTACTGCCACTCTTTCCTGCTGTCTCAACAAGAGTTTTCAGACAAAACTTGACTTCTCTTCACTGTACAGAGGTCTGAACAGTGCAGCTCATGGTGTTAATCTTCCTTTTGAAATCTATCTAATCTATCCTGGCAGAGAAAGGTGCCTTAAGACCTCTTATAGAAGAGAAACGAAGTTCACAGAATGTTTCAAAGTCCTGATTTTGGCTGGGGTAGAGTTAATTTTTTTCGTAGTAGCTGGCATGGTGTTGTGTTTCGGATGTAGTATGAGAATAATGTTGATAACACATTGGTGTTTTGGTTGTTGCCAGGTAATGCTTACGCATAGTCAAGGATTTTTCAGTTTAGCCTGGTCAGCCAGGACAGCTGACCCAAACAGGCCAAATGGATATTCCAGACTGTATGGTGTCGTGCTGAACAATAAAACTGTAACTGGTTGGGATGGGGGAATCCCTGCTCAGGCACGGGCTGGGCATCAATCAGTGGGTGATGAGCAACTGCATTGTACATCACTTGGGAGTTTGGGTGGGGGGTTTTGGGGGGAGTGGGTTATTTCTCTTCTCGTTTTCTCCCTTTTCATTACAACTATGTCATTGTTATTGTTAGTATACTATGTTTTATTTCAGTTATTAAAGTTAATTTGTTCTGAAAACTGCTTTTACACCAACCCATGGGTTTTACCTTCTTCCTGATTCTCCTCCACTTCACACCAGGGAGGGAGGGGGTGTGACTGAACAGTTGTGTAGTACTGAGTTGCTGGCTGGTGTTAAACCACAACAGTCCTTTTTGGTTTTGCTGCCCAACATGGGGCAGTGAAGGGTTGAGATAATGACAAATACGATTAGACCGTGTTAGAACAAACCTGTTGTAAACATTCATTACTAATAGTCACTGATCACAATGTTGATTTACTTGCTCTCAGAGCTGTTGTGCTTGTTATCTAAGTTGCATCATGTTGTACTTTAATGCTGGCTTATGATATGACAGAATTGCTGGTTATGAAACTAATCTGTTACTTGTACTCAGCACTGCGGTCATCTTCATACTTAGTGAGCCATCTATTGGAAACTATTCGTAATGATATCTGTTACCTTTTCTCCTCGAGAGACCCAATCCATGGGAGAGACACCTCCATTCATCTTTGTCTTCTCCTCCAGGCTAATTACTACAGCTCTTGCAAATTTCAAATATCCTTGGGATGTTCAAACCAGCATGGCTTTATTGCTGTCTTCTGACTGTGTTCCAGGTCTTGTTGAACTAATATTTAAGAAAACCACCCAGATATCTGCACTGAGATTGGACAGCTCTGAGTGGCCAGGTGTGTGGGAGAGTATGGACAAGTGGCTGGGACAGTGGGTACCTCCAGTGTTTTGGAACTTCCCCTGAACAAGTGCAGGATCCAGAAAAAATAGGAAATTATTTGGAAAAATGATCCCATCAGCCTGACAACTCCAGAGCGACACAAATCACTGCAACGTGCTGGGTCCTGGCCCAGGCCTACTGAGCCCTGCTCAACGCTATTCAGGATCCTCGAGGGAAAGGAATCTCCCTGGATTTGATGACAAAGTGACAGGCGCTGCAGCTTCTGCAACCCTGGCCCCAGGCCCTGCGGCTGACCCAGAGCACCAACCCCTGCCAGCATCAGTCACCCCTTTCCACCAGAAGAAATGGACACAAGAGAGCTTGGTTAGTAAAGGAGAACAAGGCAGGGCCATCACAAGAACAGGAGGAAGAGGCAGAACGGGTGAGCAGGTGACCACCTGACTGCCCCAATGCTGAGTAGCAGGGCTAGTAGTGTGGAATTCAAGGATAGGGAAACCAAGCAGCTGGGACCACCTTCTAAGCTCTGGAACACCTGCAATACATTGATGATGTCGTCATGAGGAGCACTAAGCAGCAGAATCTTTTGAGAAAGGAAGGAAAATACTAAAAACTATTATTTATTATTAAACTTTTCTTATCTCAACCCATGGATTTTACGTTCTTACCCATTTTTCTCCCCAATCCAATGGAAAGGGAGCAGTATTAGCAAGTGGCTGTGTGGTACTTGGTTGCTGACGGGTTAAACCACAACACAGAGGAAGAAGAAAGCCTCAGGAGGGAAAAGTGAGAGCTGATGTGATTACAGAAAGTAGGTGATTGAGACTGAGGTGAAAGAGCCAGATTGACAGCTGTCATGAAAATAGAGAAATCAATGAGGATTATTATCTCAAAGAGCAGTTCCTCACAGATCACCTGTGGCCATCACATGTTGTAGCAGTAGTGAGAAATTAAAAACCATTACCTTTTCCAAAGACACAAAGTTTTTCCCAGCTCAGACTCTTGGAAGAAAGTCACTTATAGAACAACATCACTCTGTTTTCTGTGCTATTTTCTGCTAGATTAGGCCCTCCTGACTGCACTGAAAGGCTTCTTCCCATTTAATCTTTGTCAACATTTTACTGAGACATGATACAGTCACTACTGCCAGTACCCCAGGTGCAGCAGTGCAAACTTTATGGTGGCATTTTATGCTCCCATTAACAGAGAACAAACAGACACATTGATAGTTCATTGCTAACAGCTTTACAAGGTTTAAGTTTCAGTTACGGGCCATACTCTGCTTTATTATCTGCTACTCTGGTAGGACAATAACAAAGAGTTGCATGCAATAAAAATGGAAAGTAGCAGTTAAGGTTTATATCCTCTTTTAAGCCAAATTCTAATCTTGGGCTCCTTGCAAACATTAAGCCTCCTTACAGATAAGGATAAGCTGACACTCCTGCTCTGTTCTGGAAAACAAACCTTTTCTGCTCTCGCCTCTTTTCTGACCGCTCCCTAAAATCAATGGTAGGATGCTTCCCAGTCTCATGTGAAATGGGAGGTCATGTAAGGACACAGTCTAGATTCCCCAGGTAAGATGCAGCTCACTGCCCCATAATTCTGAACGACATTTATTGGGATGTCAACTGAAATTACCTGTGAGGAGGAAAGGGCTTAGTCAAGGTCTGACCAGCGTAAGGAGAGATTCAGGCTCCCTAGGGAAGTGGTAGAGTCACCATCCCTGAAGTGTTCAAAAAAATGAGTGGACTTGGCACTTCATGGTAACGGTTTACTGGGCATGCTGGTATGAGGGCAAAGGTTGAACCTGATGATCTTGCAGGTCTTTTCCAACCTTAATGATTCAACGTGAGCTCTCTGGAGCCTCAGGGACACAAACTCATCTCACAGAACATTTATGGTAAAATTCAGGAGAAAAGGGAGCTAAGAAAAACCAGCCCATCTTTCATAATCAACACAACCTTCACCTTGGGTATATTGTGAAACTGGATCCAAGCATCCAGCTGGGCACGGCATACATGCAGGACAGCACCACACACCAGTGAATGTATGAGGGTTTGAGCTGTATTTGGCTCTTCAGGGAAGCTGCAGGATGTGGAAGTTTTCACTGCCCTGTTTTTCTTAGCTCCTCTGAAGATGATGTGAATTTCTAATGTTTGGTGGGATATTGCCACTTTGAGAAGTTAGCTACTCCTTCAAGTAGTAGTAACTGAGCACAGCAGCAGCAGTAGACGTGCACAAGGAATATGCCTGAAGGATTTTGAAAGCAAGCCCATTCTACACTTTCCCCTCTCAGAGATGAGGCAAGGTCTCAAACACCTGCTGTACAAGATCAACACACTTCCTTAGTCTTCTCAATGTAAGCAGTCCATTTTTTGTTTCCGACAATCATCTTAACAAAAATTAAAAATTAAAAAAAACCCCTAAAATACTTCTTTCATCCAAAATTAGTAAAGCCAGGCAGGAAGTCTCTATCAGTAACTGCAATTGGTGCACTGACTATATAAAACAAAAGGTGCAGTGGGGGAACACCTCAATAAAAACATTAAAGACAGTATGAAGCCCATAGCTAGCTTTTCAGCTCCTGTAAACACCAAGGGAAGAAGTATTTACAAATTTAGACAAGTGCAAAAGATCACATGCTCACAGCTCTGCCTCAGCCAGAAAAGACCTGCTGTCCTGGCCCTGTGCTTTTTGCCCTTGACTAAAGGAGTGTGGAGACAACTAGGGTGGAAGGTGAGGTTGGTAAGACATAGGTGGTGAAAGCACACAGGTTTATGTACACCAGGAACACGATGGCATCACGAAATCACTGAAGCTGGAAATCACCTGCTCCAACCCCTGGCTCAGGCAGGGCTATCTAGAGCTGGTTGTCCAGAACCACACCCAGGCAGCTTTTTAATGTCTCCACTACCTCTCTGGCCACCTGTGCCAGTGCTCAGTCATTTTCACAGTAAAAGTGTCTCCTGACATTCACCCTAAACCTCCCACGTTTCAGTTTATGCCCAGTGGTTCCAGCCCTGTCACTGGGCACTGCTAAGAAGAGCTTAAGAGCATGGCTCTTTACATCTTTGTACACACTGAGAAGCTCTTCCCCTGAGATTTCTTCAGGCTGACAAGTCCCAGCTCTTGCAGCCTTTCCATATGTGTAATGTTCATCCATTATTTATCTGTGTGGCCACTCAGTGGGCTCTCTTCAGTAACTCCACACCTCTGTTGAACTGGGAAGCCAGACTGGTATGCATGGCTGCAGGAATGGCTTCATCAGTGCTGATGAGAAGGATCACCTCCCTGGACCTGCTGGAGCTGTTTTTCCTAATGGAGGACAGGGGGAAAATGGCCTTTGCCACAGTGGAACATATGAGCACCAGCTGTCCTTTGTGCACTAGTGAGCACTAAAATAACCAACACCAAATGAGATTAATAAATTCAACGTAAACCCACATGAAGATAAACAAAACAAATACTAATTTCCATTTATTCTTCCTAATAAATGCAGCTGAATGTTTTGTTCATACTGATGTGTCTTTGCACGATCCAGGAAATGAAAAATACTGTAGTGGGAGTAGTTTGGTGCAGTATTATTAAAGATCTAGACTTTGCTTCCAGAAAGACTTAAACTAAAGACCAAATAATCACACCACCCTTCATAAAGTAGCTGTTCTGAGCACAGAATAAGAAGCAGCTAAACTTTATGGTATAAATTACTGTGCTTTCCCCTTATTTTTCCTCTTAAGCAGCTAGTAGTTTGCTCGATTGACCAGAATTATGCTTTATTCCCAGTTCTTCACTATTGCCTGTAATCAGAAATTGCTTGAAAAAAAGAAGTCCTTAGGAAAGATCACTAATTTGAAAGACTAGTATGTGGATTAAATTAATTCCCTTGGTAAATCTAATTCTTCCTGGTGAATAATTAATGAAGTTTTGCAAATGACATCTAGAAATCCCCTTTTTTTCTGGAACAGAAAGCCCTCTTACCAGAATACCAGAGCCTAGAGAGGATGCCATGCTAAGTGCAGACCTGCGGAAGCACTAACTCCTTCCTGGAACTTCTACATTATCCAGCAGTGCATTTTTCTTGTGTCTTGGTAAAAAAAAAAAAAAAAAAAATTGTGCTGCTCTGAAGACCATACAGCTTATTCATACTTTTTCATTTCAGTTTCTATATTAACAATTCCTATTATGGTTGGCCACTTTTATATAACATCAAGCAAGATTGGGTCAAAAGGCCACATGCATAAACCATGAGTATTTTAACCAGAACAGTATGAATTAAGGCCAATAGAAATCAGAACACTGTGGGCTTCTGGTTACTCCTGCCCTATCTCCAAGTATGTTGAGAAGCCATTAAGGCAGAGTATACATGATTAATCCCTGATAAAAAAGTAAAGCTTGATGTCTTCTTTATAAAGGTCTTTTGCTATAAAGTCACTGTACAGCAAGGCAAGAAAGGGCTGTTAGTTTGTGACCTAAGTGCTAGATGAGACTAAGGTAAGGGTCATACAGGGCAGCATTACAAGCACGGTAACCCTTGACAGCTTTTCCATTTTTAATAGTGGCAGAGGTAAAATGGCATCCCACTAAAATACACACTGCTGCAAAAAAAAATTAAAAAATCAACTGTTTATCTGAAAAGTTTTAAAGACAAACTATGAAAAAATACTTGGCCAATGTATGTAAGCCAGCATTCATCAAACTTAGGAGGGTTTTTAATAGAAAAAATTAAATACTACACTTTCGTGTAGTCTGTGGTCTGTGCCATACTACATAAGTGTGAACAAAAATCAGGATACCACCCTACTCCAGTAAAGCACAGGTTTGAGTCAGTTTTCAATTATTGGTTGTGTAGTCTGCAGGAGAACTTGGCCATTAAAGTGAGTACTTGAAGCTTTATATTTAAGCATGACTGATAAAATTAAGTATGAGTTGTTTAAAAGGACTTAAGGTGCAGAAACACTCTCCATTCCCCTGGATGAAAAGCAGCATTTCCCACTCTTTCCTCCTTTGAGAGCTGCTTCATGTTTAACTTCAGATAAAGTAAGGGGTTTGAAAGTTACTAGGAACAGTATGTCACAAACTACTTTGCTTCACTCTCTACCATAAAGACCACTGATTTACTGGCATCTTAATGAAACACCTATGCAACAGGTACTACAGCCACCTTTTGATATGATTTGGCACATATTTCATCTCTCTCTACAATGTACATGTAGCGACTTTGAAAAGTAGGTTTCATTTCATTACGGGCAAACAGGACAATACAAAATGCATTTTCCATTACTGAAGTGGTATTATTGATAGGAACAGTTGTTATGGGACAAACAACTGTGTACCTGAGGCAAGGGGATGGAAAAAAATCCCAAGGGGACAGTTATTCTATATTCACAATAGGCAGCTCAACCACATTTGCTTATCTCTTGATTGAAATAACAAAGACAACAGATTTTTTTTGAAAGGTCAGCTTGTATTGAAAATATCTCTGCAAAAACACCTGTAATAGCGCAAAGTAGTACCAAAACAAAACAGATGAATATTCTTTCTTTAATCTGTTAAACTTTATTATAAATTAAAATTTCTTTACAAAAAAATTGCACATAATTGACCACTCTTAGGTTCTGATGCACTGGCATTTGCAAAAGTTTCTTTAATCTTCAAGTTTAATAGTCTCTGCCATGAGTCCAATGCAGAAAAGGGCAGTAAGCAACCCTCTTAGAGCCTTCAAGTGCAAGAAGCATACTTGTGGCCACGGCAGTTACACTTTCCTTAAGAGCGGCTGCTTTTGTTTTAAATCCTGTAATGAAAAGTTCTCAAAAAAGGTTTAAAAAAGGAAAAACCCAAAATGGACTAGTTGCTTTTTACTGTAAACACAGCCCAGTAAATTAATCCCAAACACAGATCTCTCAGGCATCAGCGAGAGTGTCAAGTGAATCAGGAACAGCAAAACAAAGAAAACAGTAAATAAAAAGAAAACATAAAAAAATAAAGTCTGTCATTTTGATTAACTATACTTACGTAGATGACGTTATGAGAATCTGGCAGGGCCCAGAAGCAAGGCCAGACAGGGAGTTCATGTTTCCAGAAGAAGGTCATGTTAATTGTTTCCAGGTTCAAGGAAAGCAGACTGGAGACTTGATATGCTCAGCAATACTCATCTGCCTTACATATATCTTAGGGCATGGATCAGCCTGAAGAACCATTCAACTGATTTTGGCATTTTATAGGACTTAGGGCTGACCATACCCAGTGTTCAGTGATTCTTGTTTTCTGTTCTGTAAGTGTTTAAATTTAAAAGCTCATCTAGGCTGACTCCAACCTCTTGGCACTTGGAAACTAGTTTTCTCAGGTTATCAGTTTTACCTCCTCCTGATGCTTCAAACAAGAGTTGCTGAAAGAGATGGGGAAGCAGATATAAGATTTAGCCAGAGCCTGAGCATCACCACATCTATGGATATGGGATATGCACAGAATTTATATGAAACCTCAAACTGAATCATAAGGAGAAAACATTACATCTTTCCACAGTGTTGCACACAGAGGTAACTTCTGAAGGGCTCTCTGATATAAATGATGGACCTGTAAAATAAAGGCAAGTATTAAAAGTCAGCACAATTTCATGCACTCAAAATGAAGTATTTGAGGCACAAAAACCTCTTGCAATAATTTTTACAACAGTTTTGAAGTCAAGCATTAAATTGGTGCTAAAAGCAAAGGCAAGTTTATGTCTGACCTTAATTCTGACCCTTGTATGAACATGGTAAGTTACATGAGGTCATGCTACTTTTCTTCACAAGATTCTTGCCTCATTCATTGCACAGGATGGAACACATTCAGGGAATGAAGCAGCTTACTGAGTATTTCTTTCACCACTCAATATGCAGTCTCAAGTCTTGTTTATTGCATACCATCACAGTCCTGCAATGAAAATAACTGTTTCATGGGCTTTTTTCCTTCAGCATCTATCTATCTATGCTTTAACAATCAGTATGAGTCTTTACAACTCTCAAAAAAAAATGGTTTTACCATTTTATGGTTCAAAATAGAGGACCAAAATATTTAATACTAGTACTTACTCAAGTGTCCTTCAACTACTGGTACCTAAAGTCCCAAATTCAATCAGAGTCACAGGGAAGGTATTTGTTGGCATTTTAGATACTTGTACCCATTTTCATATTCTTTTAACAAACCTTTACATGACCTCTGATGGAAATAAATGATGGGTTCTCCAGGAACAGGAAATCCAGAATCTGAATCACAATTCAATTTTAAACCAATATCCTACTTGTTTAATAGAAAATCCAGTTATCTGGAACAATCACTGATTTGTGTAAACAGTTTTAAGTGCTCACTGCATCCCAAACCAAGACCCCCACAAAAACCCAACTGCACTGTGGGTGCCTACTTAAGTGATTTTACCACATACCATATAATTAGCGAGGTGGTTGCAGAAGAAAACCACAAGATTTCTTCTGGGTGTAATCCAGCTACAATGTTTCACATATGCCTTTCTTTTTAATAGGTTCGTTTTCTCTAAGGGCCCTCTTTTTTATGCATTTGACATATATTTTTCTAACCAAACAAACCAGCCACCAGCCTTACTATAGGCAGTGTCTTAAGATGTAGTCCATCTAATACAATGACTGAAGCAGGGATCTGTGACTAATTACAGATTACACCAAACCATCAACACAGAGACAGAATTAAGGTTGAATAGGCAACTCAGCCTTTGATATCTCCGGACTTTGAGCTATTTGATCTAACAAAACAAATAATTCTGCTTAGGGGACATTCTTTTTAAACATTCTAGACCGTAAAAAAGGAAAGAAAGCATTTTGTATGTGAGTCTTAACAACAGCCATGCTACCCTTTATGGATCAGATAAAGCTTTCATATTGATTCAGAAGAAAGACCACTGACAAAAACAGAAGGATGCTAAGAATAAGTCACTACAAAAATGATACAAAACTAGATGCAGCACAGAAGTAGCTCAAATACCACAAGCAAGTAGTGAGTCACAAATCCAGGGTCTCAAGACAACCCCCACCCTCAAATACACACCATCTTTCCACAGGCAGAAGAGTATTTTGAAGGTGACAGCAACAATACCAGGAAGACCATTCTGTTTGAAAAGTGATTGAGTTGCTGTGCCCAAAAACCTCTTCTGTGTTTGTACATAGAGTGATATTTCCCTACCCTAAGTACTAATAAGTAAACCTATTATTTTTGGCAAAAAAAGGAACTGGCGTCTTTTGTGTGGTCAGGAAATATATGAACTCTTTCCATGCATTAGCTTGGCAGACCCACCCCTCCAACTACTTCCCAGAACCAAAGAATGGTTTAGGTTGGAAGGGACCTTACAGATCATCTAGGTCACAAACCCCGTCCTGGGCCGGGACATCTTCCACTAGACAAGACCAGGTTGCTCAAACCCCCACCCAATCTGGCCTAGAAACCTCATCCCTGCAAGTGATCTACAACTTCTCTGGGCAACCTGTTTGTGTCTCATCACCTCACAGTAAAGTTGTTTTTCCTAATATCCAATCTAGACCTTCTCTCTGTCAGTTTGAAGTTATTCCCTCTTGTCCTAGTATGACATGCCCTTGTAAAAAGTTCCTCTCCAGCTCTCTTGTCCACTTGTAAAGATAGTCATTAGCATCTTCCAGCACAAGTCTTGCCACCCTCTGCCAGAACTTAAAATACAACAATCTCCTCCAGGTAAAAAAATAAAATAGGAGAAGAATACAGCCTTCCCAGTATGGGAAAGATACACAGAAAGAGTATGCACTCATTATATAATCCAATCTACCCCGATTGACAAAAACATTTCTCACACTTGTGGCAAATGTTTTTGTGTCCATAAACTAGAGTACTTCAACTAACTAGAAATCTTGGATTTACGAGATGACCATGGCTTTGGGTAAAGCCAAGGTATGAGAAGTTTTACAGAATTTCATAATTACTCATTTTAGTACACTGTGTTGACTTACTTCTCTTTGTCCCATTAGAAAGCATTCGGCAGCAATGGCTCTGAGGAAAAGAAATATATAAAAACATTTATTCTTGAATTATTTTCAGTGCCACTAATGGCAGAATACTGATTGTGGAATGGAATTACTAATTCCTTGAGAAGAAACTAACTTCCAATGAGGTTAATCTATTGTGAAAAGATAAAAATAGCCATTTTTTAAAAACAACCTTACATGAGCAAGACATTTCAGTGGTTCCCCATTATGAACAAACACTGAAGAAAAAGATCAGTTCAGCATCACTGGATAATGGAGAATACTGCTATTGTGATATATAAAGGGGAGGGGTAGAGAGGGGGAGACAGAAGTCAATAGTTGAATTTAAAAAGGCAACTTGTAAATACATCATTCTTATTTATCTGCATAATATCCATTCACTTAAGTTTCCCCCAAGAGGGAGATTTCATTTCTCATTTTAAAGAAGTGACAGTATCTCTGTCTGCTGTAACAAACAATTACTCTCTAAATAATAAGCTAACGAAAGAGAAGCCTCCAGTACAAGCCCAACTGGAAGGACATTTCAGATTTACCTTTGTGAAGTAAACCTTACAAACAAAAGCAATATCTATGAAAACAGATGTATGACTGTTGCATTACATTTTCCAGATGGCCAGGCAAGTTGGGATATTATATGTAAACATCTTGGCTTGCAGTTTCAGAATCTGAACATTGCTCTCCTCCCAGTATCGCAGAAGCAGTCTGTAAAAGGCATTCATGAGAAAGGAACACTGCTCTAATCACTTGGAACAGAAATGCTATCCAAAGATACAAACACGTTACACAAAATATATTATACCTAATCTGAGTCAAGAGTTGCAAGTAGGAAAAAGCCCAAGCCACCATATACAATATTGACTGATCATGCTCTCAGAACAAAACAAACTGAAAAAAGTTAAGATTCACTTTCAGAGAATAACTAAGAAGTGTGAAATCAGAGAGTAAATATGATCTTGGCATATTACAAGATTACAAGTGGACTACACATCCACTTTTAGCATGCACAAGGTAACTGCACATTTGAAAGGAGATAAATTAGTTTTATAGTCATGTGGCTAGAGATGCTGTTCAGTCAGTTCTGCTCACCCATTTCATGCAGTATCAACATTGTCTAAAGCAGCTGCAAGTTCCATCTAGACAGAATCGCAACTGGGTTTAAAATGAAGCCATTCAACTTCATGCGTCAAAGGCAGGTGTGTCACACTCTCCCCATGCTCACAACCACACACACTCACTTCAAGCCTTGCTTTGAGTTCTTTGGGGTCACTGTTGATGATGAACAGTGTTTTGGGACTTTTCAACATTACTCAAATATTCATGTGTTCAGTGCACCTGAACACAGTAAAACACAGACTCTAATCCTGGAAGAGCACGTTTTGAAATACCATTCAAGTAAGACTCAGTGCAATCCGTACATTAACTGGTTGTTTTTCATCAGATTTTCTTTAAATTATGATCTATCATTGCTAAATAAATGTCAAGCCTTAAGGTAGCATTGTTATAGACTGGTGTATCCATTTTTATTTGTTCTGGAACTATAGTTGTAATAGATCATCAAGTAACAAGATCTTAGTGTATGTCTAATGTTTCTCTACCCACTTGAAATTTTGACCATTTGTAGTCATCATGTACAGTGCAGAGTTAGTTCCTGTGTAATTATAACCTGTCTGTAGATAGAACAGAACATTGTCAAATCTAAGACTGAGATGACGTCAGAAGGCACAATATGCCTCAAGCAACATGCAATAACAGAGGAACAGTTTCACTTCTGTAGCAGAAAGCAAATCATGCATGTCTTGAATAAAAAACAATAGTTATGTTAACCACCTGCCTTGATTAAAAGTATTTTTACATACCTCAGTGCAAGTCCAGGATTAGTAGGCATGGTAGAACAAAACCGTTCCAAGGTTTTGGAATGCTGAGATTTTGGAATGCAGCTCAAATAAAAAAGAATAACCTGCAGAATTTGAATTACAAACATTAATCCACTTTATAGCTCTTATTTTCCTAAGAATAATGGCATGACAAACTATGAACACTATGACTAAAATGAGTTGTCACCTTCAAACCTTATCCCTCAAGGGTACAGAAATCAATTTGTATAATATAAAGTTAGTATCAAGTTGCTAGCACCACATATCTTAGTCCTTCTAGGCTGCATTTAGTGCATAAAGATAAATGCACTGCTTGTTAGCAAAATGGGATCCAGGATTTCTATAAGCTTTATTCTGTCTGTTACAAGTGCTCAACTTTTACCTCCTACTTTATTCCTTCTGTTTCTCAACATTATAATTTCAATCATCAAAACTGTTTCCATCTGTCAGTGGTAGAGCTCTGCAGACCCCTCTTGCTACACCATTATCTTCCCTCCCTTACACATTTTCTCTGTTCTCTAGAAAAAAATCGTTTGTCATTAACATGCCATAAAGTTTCTCTTTGCATTACATGACCTTTATTTGAAAAGGTCACTGTTGAAAACTCTTCTGGCTCAGAACACTACTACACTCAGACACTTCTTTTTCTAGCTCTCAGTGTTCATGTAGCAATACAGTACTTGAACAAATAGATTACAGGCACCTGCTAACAGGTCATCAGCCTCTTTGTTTAGCTAAAACTGTCCACAGACACATTTTTACCTTATTATGAAACTCATAATTGGTCCAATAATCAGCAGTACTAAACGGAATTGGATATCTTGTGGGGACTGTCACCAGACATCTGTTCACTAGATCAGTAAAAAGCTTGAATTCTTGAACTTTGTTGCTGGATTCAACAACTTTGCTATTGAGAAAAACAAGGTAACTGGAAGAAAAAAAAATAAGAAAAGAAAAAAGATGGTACTGGGAGCCTTCACTTAATAGTTGAGATTAATTAACCTTCTTCCCTTATGAACTTACTCCAACCAAATGTTCTGAACAGTTTCCTGCTGCATCACTGCCCCCAGAGCTGCTTCATAAGCATCCAGTGCTTCACCAACACTTGCATGAAGAGACTGGCACAAACTGTTTATATAAAAAAATAAAAACTGTTGTATCTCATAAACAATACACGTAGTTACATATTCAGAGTAAGACAGAATTAGGAATTTCCCATTCTCAGATGCAAGAAAAAAACCAGTGCTTTCAGTTTAACAGTATCATGGATTAATTTAGCAGTCAATTTAGTAGAATGGAGAAGTCTCAAAAGCAGGTAAAAAGGAATAATAAAGTAACCATGAAGTTTAAAATGCAGCCCTTAAAAATAAGTTAAATATTACGAACTGTCTTATACTCTTGTAAAAAGTACTCTTTACTAATCCTTCTAATAGGAATGCTCTAACTGCTACAGAATGGAGACAAGTCTTGAGTTTCCATTTGGAAAGCTCCAGAACAATAAATTTCAAAGTCTGATTAAAGCCACTTGGGAAACACTATCAGTCTCCGGCAACAAAGTTAGTATTCTAAAGTGAGTATTATAAAGATCTGGGGTACAAACAAACTGATTGTGTCAGAGGGAAAAAAAACCTGACAAGAAAGGTCAAAAAAACCCTCCTTAATTTTGTTTAACAGCTTCTCAAAGAAGCATACAGCTTGACCAACATACAAGACCTCATCAAAGACAAGACACATTCTTAGATCAAGACATGGCAAAAAATCCGTATTTCAAAGTGTAAAGTAAAAAAAAATGTAAGACTTTCAGTAAGTAATGAGTGGGGGGGGGAATCTAACAACCTCATAAAGAAGGAGAATACGGAAATATATTGATGTCTATATAACTTAGGTCAAATTTACAAGGTGCTTATATAGCTTGGGTTATAAGATATCTATGTAACCTAATATCAGTATAACCTAAATCATGACTTTTTATCAATATAACCTGAAGCATAACTTTCTATACTTATGTAGCTTGAATCATAGCTTTTACTTATGTAGCCTGAATCATAACTTCGATACCTATATAACCTGATACTTATATAACCCAAATCGTAACTTTTGATACCTATATCACAAATTCTGATACCTATATAACCTGATATGAATAACTTTTTATACAATGTAATAGCTAGTATATGGTTAACTAGTTGCTTAAATGCTGAGTAGACAAAAAGAGAGAAAAAGACTCACCAGGTGTATAGTTTCAGATAGGTAAGTGTAATACTAATGAGAAACTGGCAACTGCAAAGCCAACTAGCCACAAAACAAAGAATTTAGGCTGGTTAAGACCAGAGAAACCAAGGCGCACCGTAACTACGCACACCCCACAGACAAAGTTGAAAAGTTCAAGCGTGAAGAAGACTTTAGAAGCCTTCATCAAAGACCCCCGAAGGCCCCCGAATTAGGGGAGCACAGGCGCAGTGAGAAGAAATTACCTAATAACCATGAGATCATGCTATGTAAATTAGTTCCAGTACGAACGTGATGATGTTGTAATGACATAGCCACATTAAGCAAAATGTACTGTATAAATACACCACAGCACTTGACAAGGGTGGGTGAGTTAGGAGGAGAAGTGCCCCTCACCACCAGCGCTGCAATAAACAAACACCTGCTCTACAGACATCGGTCTGTGGGGATTTATTTCCAGCCTATCTTTCAGACATCAATATAAAGATAGGGCTGACCTTGCTACAGAAGCCAACTGACTAAAGTCACATAATCAGTGTCTATTCTACTCCTGCTTTCCCCGGGAATCATGAACTAAATCACCAATTTGCTACCCTAAAATAGTGTATGTATACATTTGTGTGCACACATACACAAGTGTGCACACACAATGGGATCTTTCCAAGTAAAACATTGTTACAAGACCTTTAAGGCTTTGCTGATTTCAATCTATTTCCAGTTGGTAAAAGTGAACTTTTACATCTTTTGTCCTCCATACCTGAAGAAAGGAAACACAGATATACAGGCCCAAGTACCTAGACACTTACTGTAGCAAAACTCAAACAGAGAAACAGTCTATTAGCTCTGAAAGTAATTTAGGCACTTATTTCAAGAACACTTATTTTCCCTCTTAGAAGCAGATGGTAAGTACAGGAGAATCTGAGCTTAAGTCAGGGTATCTTATGACTAAATAGTGATCTCAAGTGTCTTAGTAACAATATTTCTACTGTGGAAGTACCAAACTCAAAACTGAGCTTCTCAAGAGGTATTTTGCAAAAAAAAAAAAAAAAAAAAAAAAAAAAAAAAAAAAAAAAAAAATTAAGTTGGTAATAGACAATGTAAGAAAAATCCTGTAAAGGTAATCTTTATATAAGGTTTGGATTAAATTTTCTTGAAAACCATACATTTTACCTGTAAGTTGTCCACTAATTAAAAACAATAAGCAACAGTGTTGAAGAAGTTCTGAGGAGTCCTCACTCAGTATGGGAAGCAGTATCATCCTTGCCCTTATCAGAAAAGCCAAATAGCTACTTGTGAAGACTGACAAACCCAGGGTCTAAACAGCCCAAAGCAAGCATCTCAGTAACCACAGTTAACTAACTAGTGTAAGTTACAGATGGCTAATACTGTGGTGTCTGGCAATCCTGTATAATGCTGCTATCAAATGGAATGATGGAAGAAAAAAAGAAAAAAGATTGTGTATATGTGACAAAGATATGTCCCTTTACAACCTCTTGCAGTGGAAAAGGTCACCCTCCTGCATTATTTTGCTGTGGAGCTTCTCCATGAACAGCTGAAACAATGAATCAGGGAGCTGGGGAGATCAGGACTAAACAGAATGGAAACCTTTTTAAAGTAGAACTATTGTAAAATAGGAGAAAACTGAAAGCCACAAGAAAGAAGAACACTACTAGCAGCAGTAACCGAAAAGAAGTAAAACAAAAAAAAAAATATTTTGAGATGAACACACCTATTAACCATTCCCATAGGTCAGAATTTCTGAAAGATTTCTCAAGTGGAAAATTTAAGGTGACGTGCAACTCAGTTTCATAAAATTATCTCCATTGTGCAGCAGGCCAGTAGGTTCTCTAAGGACTAGCCAGCCATTTATTGAGAGAACCCAATGTGATACACCCTTAGGCAAGTAATGAATACTCTGCTTTTCCAAATGCAATTTACTCAGATCCAGCAGCTGTTTCTCAGAAATTCCTTAGAAAATCTCACCAGTAGATCTGCCACAGATATGGGATTTGCTGGTTAACAACATCATCTGTAAGATGTTCTTTATACAGAGGTGATGTAAATTCAATTGGCATTGGAAAATTCAAGAGATATCTACAAGAGAAAAAAAAGGAGTAGTAAAAAAGAATATCCTTCTATGTGGAAGAATCCTATGCAGATGTAACTTTCAGTTACAAAGTCCACTTCACAAAAACTACTAAAAAAATGCACTTTTCCTGGATTTCAGTTTAACTCTATTCAGACAAAATCTGTATGGAAAGCATTACACAGAAATGTAGAACTAATTAATACAGAAGGCATTTACTTTCTCATGTACAAAGTTAAATGTTGCCTTATATGACAGACTTTCCCCTTCCTTCATAAAATACATCAAGTACGTAAACAAATGTAAGCAAGAATAAAATCTAACACCTAACTTAAGAGATAAAAACATCTCAAAAGCTCATCTAAATGAGCTTTAGCATGGAAGGCTTTTGCTTTGAAGACCTTCAGAGGCATCTATTTTGATCATAGGGAACTTGGAGATTTCAAGACTTCTGTCTTTCAGTTAGGTGCTAAAATTCAAGGGGAAAATCACCAGGCTATATACGAAACCTGTATCTTTTCATCAATAATAATGTGGTTAATAACATGCTGGACATCTTGGATTGAGGTCTTTTACAAGTGCCTAAACAGTGTATTTCAGATACGCAATTTTAGGCTCCTAGCTTTAGGGGGGAAAAAAATAAACAAAATCAAGTTTGGCATATATATGATTGATTTTCATTGCCCAAATCCAGACATTCAGCTTGCTTGCTGTTTTATTTTTAGACAGTCAGTGTCTCTAAATTTTGATTTTATAAATTAATGTCTGTGCAAAAACAAGCATAAACTTTATACCAAACCATCATTCACTGAAGTTCTGGCAAAACATGCCATGCTAAAAAAATAAGAGTTATTTAAGAAAATGCCAATATTGCCAAAATTTAAATTAAAAATTATTCTAAACATACCTTAAAAGATCCATGGGACCATGTTGTTGGCATGTATTCTCAAAGAAAGCTGCCACGAAATCTTGCAACAGTGGAAGAATGCTGCTTGACCTTTCCTGTTTTGTTGTTTGGTGGGTTTTTTTAAAATAAAAAAATTAAAATCAAACATCAACCTGAATATGGTGAGAGTAATTTAAGCAAAATAAATAAGTGGTGTGTCTATCTCTGCAATGATGCATTGTCTTCATTCTCTTAAGAATGAAATTTAAATGGTGCAGTCAGCAGTAGAAAGAAGCTGAAAAAATATTACAGGGCATACTTTTACTTTCTGTTATTCTTGCTTAAGAGTAACACTGAATTAGTACAACTCAAACTATAAATTCATGATTTCATGTAATTTCTAAGATTATCTTTCATCATGTCACTTGTCTTGACAATTATACTTTTCCTATTTATATAAAGGAATACTAGACATTATAGAAATATTAATAAGTTGAATCCGTTTGACAAGCTTTTCAAACAACCCACAAACCCCAAACTTAGTAGAACTAGCAGACCAGCAAACAAGTTTTGACATGGAGTATTACCTGTGAAACAAGAAATTTGCACAACTGATAAAAAATTTCTGCATTCTGAGGATTCTTCTCAAAAGCTCCAATCCACACCTTGTGGGCATTTTCACTCTGCTCCATCTGCAAATACAAGGTGGCCAAACTCTCCAAGAGCTGACAGTTGTTAGGGCAGAGCTCCAATAAAGAGCTACAGAGTTCTGCAGCAGACTCCCACCTTAAAGAAAAGCAAAGGGAAGTTAAAAAAAAAAAAAAAAAGAGTCGAGTACTCCAGTTAAGAATGTCTTGAAACAACTTACCTTTCAAGGAGTTTCAGCAAAGCTATCATGTTTCTGTAGAGAGGAAAGCAGACAGCTATTCTTTTGTCAGCCTCAAGGCTTTCATCAGTACATGTTTTGACCGCATCTTCAAAACAAAAGTAAAAAACAAAGCCTTTACACCTCAAGCACTGCCAAAGTTAAGTGAAGCCTTAACATAACAAAATGTCTCCTTAACGTAAGAAAAATACATAAGTGTGAAAAGATTATTTCTGAGAGTGCTGTTTTTGCAAATTATTAGAAATTGATGATCACCTTTGGAAAAGCTTTCTTTACACTTATCAGCACAGTACAAAGACAAAAAACTCTCAGTTTCATCTCTTATTCATTTTAAAAACAGGAAACATCTTACCAAGGAAACATTAAAGCAGTGTTACAGATAGAAGCATAACCCTACATTTAAAATCACTTTCCAAAATTTCCAGTGTAGCTGCTGAAAGCTATTGAGACAAACACTAATACAGGATATTATTTTTCTTTTCAACATAGTAAGTTACCCAACAATGAACACCCCAACACTACCACAGCTAGACTGCCTTCACTCACTCAGCTGGGCTACTCCACTGATCCTTGAGTGGTTCAACATTGCACTACCACCGGCAGCATATTCTCAGTGGCAACTCAATACTGCTGCTGGCTAACACACTAGACACTGACATTTATAAATACTATGTAACAGCATTTGCCTGCTACTGTGAAGTCTACCTCTGACAGCACCACTGTAAGTTACAAAACTCAATTTCTTCTAATATCTTCATTTTCCATTTTAAAAAATTTATTCAATTTACTTAAACTGTGAATAAAGATAAACACATGCACTGTTATGTCTCTTTTAAGGAAATACAGTAGTATTTCAGGAAAGTAACTTTCCAATAAACACATCCTAGTGAGAGAAAGGGGGAAAAGGTAAGAAAGAATGACAACTGAAGATTGGCTTTATGCTTGCATAAGCCAAAAAAAACTAGCAATGTCATACAATTAGAAGCCATTGACTGGTCATTTTCTCTGAACTATCATATTCTATCAAGATAAAGCTGTGGCTTGGAACCACAGACAAAAACCTCAGTGTGTTTTTGTTAAGTGCCCAAGAACATGGATTTTCCTCACTATTCTGTTCAAATCAAAATGAATACACTGGATTAATTTAATGGCTTAACATAGTCATCAGCAATATTGCACTGCCTTGAAATTCCAGGAGTTGAATAATACTTCTTGAATTACAACATGTGAAGAATGTATTAAATATTTACTGCCTTGATCTTACCGTCAAACATAGCTAAGAGTGTATCAGGATCAGTCTTCACATCTTGAACTGTCTGCCACGGTATTAAAAACGGCTCTTTGTGCACAATCCTTGAAGGACTGACATTAGCTGGATCATACAACTTGACTGGGAGAATACCAAATTCAATCAGATGTATGTAAGCCAGCCAAGCCAAGCAACGGTCACTTGCAGTAAGGTGTTCTGATATTATCTTTTCATTTGCTGATTTTAAAGCATTCTGTAAAGGTTAAAAGAAATACATAACATTTCAACCAAAAAGATTTAAGAATGAGAAAAGAACACACGAAGAGTAGGTTTTAATATCCTCAAATTTTTTCCATAGAAAAGATAGGAACTAATTCTTTATGTAAATCAGGATCATACTCAGCTTATGTGAATGTGTGGCTATTCAAATTATGCAGTTTCTAGTAAAAGGTTCAGAAAAAACACAGAAGATTCTTATGGCAAAAAGTGAAAAGAGAGACACATTAAAAACATGCATCTCCCAACATACATGTTCCATTTTTCTGCTTTATTCTCCTATTACCTCCAGTTCCATAGAAGTAATACAGTAGCTCTTGATAGAATTAATCTACAACCTGGATTCAACTTACTATATCCTACTAGGTTTTGTGCATTTGGGGTTGTTTGTTTGGCTTGGGATTTTTATTTATTAAATTCTAGTTGTAAAGCTACTAAGTTACAGCTATTCAAGTCTACTGAAAGGGCCACCATCTCTAGACATAATGTTCTAAAAACTGTTTTGAAATCCTTACTGAGAACAAGGGTACTATTTCAAATTTTTCTACTAGTCATATGCAAAGATAGAATAGTCCAGTTAAACTAGCAGATCCCAAATAAAATAATTAGAGCATGCAATTAAATAACGTCAAAACATAAATTCCTTCTAAAACACATGAGAACCTCATGATGTGTCAACATTTTCCTGGACAAATACACTATGATCAAAGAATGCATTTTTCAAGGGAATGCAAATTTATGCAAAATTCAGCAGGACACATGTCCTGAAGTAGGTGAAAACTGGTGTTTAAAAAGCATTTCACTTATTTACATCACAAAATACTTTTTTAAAAAATTGCTTTCAAGTTTTCCAATACACACTGCTATTTACTCTGAAGTAGCAATTACTTTGAAATTATTTTCTCTGAAATATGATTAAATAATCTCTTGCCAAGCCATTCTTTCCAACTACACATTTCAGATTCATTTAGAAAGAGAAAGTTTGGCTTTGTGATGATGCTTTACAGAAAGGTAAGGGTAACCAACCAGTGTTATTCTCCCTGGATTCTCTCACTGATTTACACGTTGATTTGACATAAGGAGTTTTTTCTCCCTCTGTTCTTTTTGTTCATTCAGACTTATGTTTCTCAGTACATTTGGGGAAAGCCAGCACAGCACTGTGCTTTCCCATTCCAACTGGAGCCAGACAACAGCCTGAGGGCCTAAAATTTTAAGGACAGTGACAGGCTACAGCAAGCAACAGGCAGCACTTGCTGGCAGGAATGAAATAACCTGCAACTGAAAGGACAGAGCTCCCGCTTTAGGAGAGGATGATGTCCATGTCTCACCCTCAGCCACCAGTTTTTATCATCTACACAACAGTCACCTAAACTACTTCTACAGTCTTAGTTCTGGCCTGAGATAACTCACTGACTTCTGAGTTCATAGGAGAAATAAAATCTGATTTAACAGTCTCCAGATTTGAGAGCAGTGCAATACCATTAGGTAACTACTATGTTCTTTCCCAAGAACTACTGGTTTGATAATTTCTGTAGCAATTTTGAATACCTGAGGCATTACTAACAGGCCCTTCACTGCAAAAACCTGATCTATGGCTCACTAGAAACCAAAAAATAAAGTATCTCCCTGGGAATTATTTTGAGATACAGTAGTCTAGGCTATTAGCTACTCAAACCAAAAAAGTAGGCAACAAACGCCCCAAAGGTACATCCAGATTACAAGGGCATCATAGCTCAAACCAGAAGCCTCTATTTGTTGAAGGAATTCTAAAGGAAGGCACAGTTCCTCTAAAAGTTCAAACTATCACAGTTGCAGGCATTAAAAAGGTAAGGCTATGAAAACATTCCCAAGGTAGTAATTTGGAAGTTACCTGCAGCAGAACAAGAGCATTCTGATGTCTTCCTGTAAACAGGCTTAAATGAACCCTGTAGAGCAGAGTCTCCAGCAGCTGAAAGGACACAAGATTTGGATTTTCTCCTCCCCCTGTCACTTCCATTAGGAACTGCAGCATCCTCCCACAAACATAGTCTTTTCCATCAAAGGAATTCTCCAAATTCAAAAACTAGAGAGAAATAAATCATAATAATAAAAATCACAATGCAATTAAAGCTTCTAGGTTAAAGTTTAAAAATCACACAGATCACAAACTTTGAATTATGTCTTTTGCTATCTCATGAACTGTGTTTCCCTCCCTCACACCAAAGTTCCATATTAAACCTCAAAACATACCACTTTTAATATGTACAAGAACAGGCAATTTTTGCCATTAATGTAACATCTTGATTTTAAGTAACTTTTACTACCTGAGGAAAAGTGATGATTTTTACAAATCACCTGCAAGAACTTGAATTGTTTCATTTTCAACTTCTGAGTTTCCAAAAAGCTACAGTGCTTTCTATTTGACACTTGCCCTGTCATACATACTGACTTTATACAGTAGAAAAAACACACTTACAGGAACATTTCATATATACTTTGAAATTTTTACTTACTGTCCACCAGATTTGGTAAGAGGGAGCATATTCCACTGCTGTTTCACACATTTCCTGTATTTCCTCCTTGGTTCCTCTTTTTGAGAAAAGTCTGAGGTAATGACACCAAATTTCAGGATTTTCTTTGTTGTTCTCAAGGGCTCGAGCCAAAACATTTAAAGTAGAATCTAAACACTCAGACGACGACCTGTAAAAATTAAAAATTTTAAAAGCACTCACATCAACTGTGTTGGTATTACAACTTACACAACATCAAATATGAAAATAGATGCTTTTAATTAGAATGGAAGTCACACAGTACACCCTTTTTTTTTTACATGTTTGTCCTTTACTATCAAGGTTTCATGGCTGCAGCAAGTTTTTAAGCTTCAGAGGTTATCAGGTACAATTATCATAGTGCACAGAAATAAATATTCCATGAAGACTGGCAATTCAAATAAAAGAGTCCAAATTGATTGAAAATGGGTAAGATTCATCTGTAAGCAAAGTTCTCAAGCTGCAAGGATATAAATGCATTTACATCATACAGGCTTAAGAACTTAAGTAGGGATTTTAAGGGTGTAGTAAGGTAAGCTATGTTTTTGTTAAATATTTAATGAGTAAAAGAATGTAAAAATTTAATGAGTAGAAGAATGAAACTTTCTGCAGTCATTAAACATAAGCCTTTATTTCAGCATATCATGCAGGTTCTCTGTCTCTAAGACACTAAAAAAAAAGAAATTTTCTTTTTTGCGATAATGAATCATGAGATGATACCCACCAAGTAATATATGATTAGCTGAAATAACTGACTGTATTGCAAACCACAGAGCTGAGCTTTAATTCATAAATACATCTTGCATAAAACCACAGAATGCTTCTGAGGTCCCATTTATTCTGAAAACATCTTTAGAAATTATTTTGTATGGACATTTATGAGAAGAAAAACACAAGTCTCAGAAAAAACCCTAACACAGTTAACCATGCATACGTCTGAAGCTTTCCCAATGCCACTACTTTCACCTACTACAGCAGCCAAATTTCTTTAGAGTACTGAGGAAGGGGAAAATGGGAGAGGTGTCTGTTTCAGGAAAAGGATGCATATCTTCCTCTAGGTTTTCTCCCTTCTTTTCTTGGTTGTTTCCCAAGTACACTTATTTTTAGAAGGCATGCTCTTCTCACGCTGCCACTTGCCGGTAATACTTTGATTACTGGCCTTTCCAGTTCTACCATTTCTATTGGTCAGGCACCTATTGATACAGTTAAACTGGTTTTTTCCTACATTTCCATTATCCACAGTTTAAATAAGGCTTTTAAAGTAGATCTGCTCCTCTCCATTCCCCTTGCTTCCTGTTGCAATTGCTCAACTGTATCTCACTTAAAATTGAAGTCTATCATCATAATGGATGAAACCACCATGAAAGAATTCCTATTGAAATTATCTGATTGCCAATAGAAACACAGTACCCTGCAGTGTAAGTTTAAGGAAGAAGAGCTAGAGAAACTTAGAAAACCAAAGTTAAAAAAAAATCACAAATAAGAAACCAAGTGTTCAACTGGACCATTTCTACAGGGATAAAACCAACTAGCAGAACTGTTCTTATAAGAAAGTTTGCTGATGAAAGTAATTTCAAACATTATTCCAACCATTCACTCTATAGAGGAGAATGATTTGAGTTCACTGGTGCACTTTTACTACTGGAAGTACAACATTCCACTGTAATCTTACACTGAGCACTTTTCAAACATGAACAATTACTTCTCCCACACTACTTTCCATCAGCTTCCACTCTGAATCAGAACCTACCCAAAGATAAACCATCCATGTAATTTATTACTCATATGCTATACTAAATACAGTAGGAAATACAATCTAATCTGTTCTTTAACCTGGTTTAAAGAAATAAATTATTTTTGGAATTGGAGGAAGAAGTTATTTAACATTAAATAGGAAACCTGATCATAGCAGTATAGGTAAATGTAGCAAGTGTCTAAAATGTAGCAACATACCCTTCATTTTGATTCAAGTATTTATATGCAAGTTTAATCCAAAGCTGTACATCACAGGGGTTTTCTTGGACACTTGCTTCCAAGTTGGAAATGTCATCAGTCTCACTTGTAAAATAACGGACGTCATCTGGAGTCACCACGGCATCAAGCACTGGAACTCTTTTTTTATGTTCTGTGGGATGGGCTGCAAGTAATATACAAATTTTAGAAAAAAAAGAAAATTTCCTTTTCTAAACAGCAGTGACCTATAACTATCACAAGAGGTGGCATTTATATATTTCAAGTATAACCATTGATCAGAATCAAACAGCACTATCTCAGCATTCTTCACTCTGTATTGCCTGTAGAAAACTGGCTATATTTCAAATGTGAAGGAATGAAATAAATAGCAGCAAAGGCTGCCTTGATCTACAGACACAAGCTGAGGCAGTTCATTAGGCACCATTTGATAGGAACTAGACACATTTGAAAAAGAAAAATTTATCTCAACTCTGTGTCTGAAAAAATCCGTTTTAGAGGATTTGCTAACAAATCCTAAAGTTCCTACTTGCAAGAGTCACATGTGAAACACTGCCAGGTTAATGATGCTCTAGCAGCTTCCAAATGCTGTGTAACAGCAGCTTTTTTTAACTCCTGACCTCACAGCAAATACTAACTCTGTACAAATTTAGGATAACTGAACACTTATGTTTTACTATTAAAAGTTTGGGGGGAGGGGGAAGGAGAGGGTGGGGCTGCTGAGGGAAAATAGATTTTTTTTTTTTAAATCCTAATGGTTTATCAGCAAGGCTGAAACATTCTAGGGCAATAGGTCCTTATGCTCCTTTTAAGAACAGCCAATTAGAAATTAGACCTTAATTTCCAGTCACTTTAAATGAAAAATCTAAAAGATTTACAAGTGTAGGTCAACCTTTACCCATGAATTTATGCAAAATGAAGTTTGCACACAGGAAGTATGAAGTCAAGAGGACTACTGAAAGCACTGTTTTTCTCAAGAACCACTTTAAAAATCAAGTGTTAGAAAGACGTGGGTGGGTAGTTTCATCCAGTACTCTTTTTAAAGGGTGCCACACATCCAGATTACCATATTTAATAGGTCCAACAAACTGTTCCTCTTCACTGCTGCTACTATCTAACAGGGGTTTTCTCCAGTACTTTGGTCTCCATTTCCTTTTCTCTTTCCAAGTTGTATGTGGAGGTGCTGTAAACAAACAAAGTAGTAGAAATTCTTTCACTTTTCTGTATTCAAGAGTAAAGTATTTTTCCTGATAAAGATTTTAGATAAAAAGATTCTGTGAGTTCAACAGAAGTGTATAAATTTCAGTACTATTGATTTAAAATTTATTGTGCTTAAGCGCATAAATAAATTCTACAAATGGAACTCAAGAACTAATATATTACTGCCTTAAAACAAATTCTGTTGTCTTGAATTCACCATAATCAGAATTTATAATACTAAGATAAATAAACTAGGCAACAATAAGAAAAAATATTCTTGGTTTACAAAATCATCAAGGTACTTATATAATTTTTTCAAGTTTATATATATTGTATTTAATCTACCAAGTTACTTACTGTGACTTTTACTCTCGTTGACGTTGCTGGCCAGAAGAACAGCCATCTGATCCACTGACATACGATCTCGGTTTATACCAAAAAGCTTTTCAACATATTTTTCTGAAACAATGTGTAGCTTAGGTAAGCATATAGATGTAAACAGTTAAGTAACTTAACAGCAATTTAATACAATCTACACTAAATTTATGAAATATGACTGCTTTAAGAGGCATGGTGATTTAACACATTAGCACAAAGAAATGAAAAAGAAGGAAGTTCTGTTTGGCAACTTGCTTATATGGCAAAGGCATTGTTATAAATTCCAGCTCCACCAAAACAGTTACAGAAAGAACTGAGGAAGGAGAGAGGTAAAGATTCCATGCTCACTGCTCCCCAACACCCTGAATCCCAGCAATACTTTATTTTTTTGAGTGAAATGTTCCTCAGGTCAGTGACTGTTTTCTTTTTGTAAGACACCAAGGTAACTACCCACTACAAAGGACTGAAATGGACAACGAAAGAAACTTAATACAGCTGTATCTTATATACTGCTTCACATTGAAGTATTTGCACCCAGAGCTTTTAATGAAACTCATTCCCTTCAGAAATGAATTTTTAGATACAAAAGAGAAAAAAAGACTCTTAACCTGTGGCAGTGCTGATTTCCTCATCAGTGCTTTTTTCTGAACAGCCAATCAGTTCTAAATTGTAAGACAGAATATCCTGAAAGAGCTGCGTACGGCTAAGAGTGCAATCTTTCATGTGCTGCCTAAAACAAATAGATAAGCAATTAATATGTTTATCATAGCAACAAATTAAGGAAGTTTTAGAACACACTTGGGTGAGGCATAAAGAAAAAAATACCCACAAAAAAACTAATGTTTGCTTTGAAATTTGGTTAAATAGATCTGGGCCTTTTCTGAACTTAAACCTATATAAGCAACTTAATCCTAGACCTCATTATTTCACTACAGCCTTACTCTTTAAATTACATGTCTACACACTCATTTTGCAATAACACAAACCCACAGTATTTGGAACTTTTCAATTCAAATGAGATAATGAAAAGAATTAGATATCACTTTGTATTTTAAAGAGTCAAACAATGGTTTGATGACAACAGCTAAAAGTGGATCCAGAATAAAGTTCACTCCTATTTTTCCAGTAGCTAGGTTTCCATATTGAGTTCATTCCTAACCAATTCATATCCACTTTTAAATATACTGCACAACACTGTTAAACAAATTTTTTTTTAATACAATTGAACACCGGCCTTTAAAGAAACAAACTTAGCCAAGTATTTTCCAAAGAAACTACAATTACACTACTACAATATTTTTTTACTTAATCATGTATTAGGTATACACTTTTCGTCTCAAGTGTGCTTAACAGTAACAACCACTATGTGGGGTTCTACAATGAGTTGAAGTTATGCTGAAGTTGTATGAGACCAGTTCCATTTGAACTACTAGAAAAAGGTGAAATATTCTATAACAGGCCATACTATTTTTCTAAATTTACATCTAAAGAGCCTTCTCTTTTTTTCCTGGTTTAGATGAAAGGGGTTTTTCTTCCAACTAAGTATCTGAAATAGAGTTTTAAAAATAACCTTGTCTAGAACTTGTGCATAGGATCACATATCCAGATCTTTCAAAGAAAAGGAAACCATGCTTATTTCAGACTTTGAGTCAGACATCTAGAAGAGAGGTTTAGCTTAAGTCAAGAAAACTAAGAACTCACCACTGACAGTCATCATCATTACACGTGCCAGTTAAATCAAAGCGGCAGAAACACTGTTTTGGCTCAATCATGTTGCTATACGTTATTGAACTGAGGTACAGCTTTTCCTTGGTACGAAAATAAGGACTAAACCTAAAATGAAACAGCAAATCATTGCCATTAAGTACACAAGGCAAGACTTCAGCTTTCTAAAAAAAATAATGAAAAATTACTTTCTGTATTAAATCTCATTATTTCCAAAACCCTGCTACTAACCAAAAGCATCGTTAACCTACAGGCTAAGAACAAGGTAAAAACAAGAGGGAGAGGAAGGGAACAAAGGAGTACTTCTCAATCTAAATAAGATCTCCTCTAGCATTCTCTTCTTCAGGTGCAGAACTTCATGAATATGAAAACAGGAAGTGTAGTAAAAATGCAGTATGGAAAGCAAACTACTGAAAGTGCATTTCAGTAGTTTATAGAAAATCTCATGCTCTAGTCAGAGTTAGACCAACATCAAAGAGAAGTGTAAAGAGAACTGTTAAAGATTAACTTGAAGAAACAGTGGGGAAAAAATGTATCAGCCTCAAAATGTATAAACAAACAAAACCAGTCTAAAGTTAAGCAGACTAATGCTTGTTTTAAATCTTTAGCTGAAGTTTGACTACATCAATTTTGGGATTTCTAGCTCCTACAGGAATTGAAGCCATAACCTACAAGTTAAAATTAATACTCCTGTTAAGATGGCATCCTCCATCTTCTACTACTTAAGAGCATAGCAATAAAAAACCTGAAGCACATGGGAGGATACAACTTCTTCAGTTTAAGTTCCAGACTTTTGTTTTCTAAAATTTGATGTGTAGGAACAAAGTTCTCTTTAGTCAAAAGACAGATTTGCCAAATTGACTACACTTGCAGATGTTACTGTTGAGATGAATCACTGTGATTATGCCTCTTTCCACTGAGCAGGAATCCAAAAATAGATGACTGAGCCAATTTTGACTCAGACAATGTAAATCCCAGCCAAGTTCGAAGACTGCATAACTGAAATATGCTTCTTGGATTTACATTATTCATACTGGATATAAAAATCTTGTTTTCAAATGTTTAACTATTTTGTTAATTTAGTTGTATCAAACAACGTGCAATACAGCGTAAAAGCAGTGTATTGCAAAAACCACGGGACACGCGTGCAGCAGAAAAAATGACTGAATAAAATCATTGATTCCCTAAACCACACAATACTGTTTAGGGATAGTCACCTTTCTCACTAGGATTTGTCTTTGTGTACATGCCTGGGTATCAAGGAAGAGCACTGAAGGACATTTGAACAAGAACACATACGTAAGTCAAAGAGCTGCTACAGTCTTCATACCTGTAGGATTTAAATAGCAGAAGAGGACTACGATACGGTCCAAATGGAAACGGTTTCACTTCAGCTTGTTTACTTTGTGATGTAAAAAAATCTATGTCCACTGAAATTTCCTAGGAAGGAGATAAACAGATATACAGCAATTGCAATACCACCTAATAAGGACAAGATTCATGTTTAGTTTTAAAAAATTTACCTGACCACACAACAGATCTTCCTTAGGCACAATAAAGGCAGTACTTTTCATTAGCAGTTCTTTCAAGCTATCAGCTTTAGCATAAAGTTTTTTCAGTTCATCAATATTCAACCCAAGGAACAGCTCAGGCTCCTCTGAAGCCTTTTTAGAAAGTTTGTTTATAGTTTCTTGTTTTGGCGTGTCCATGTGTTTAAGATTTGGTTTAGTAAAAGAATTAGATTCTCTGAAAGATCTCCTTCGTTCTCTGTTTGAATTAGACAAAACTTCATCATCAAAGTAATTTTCTTCACTGTCCAAAGTCAGTTTGTCCTGTGTAAGATCATGAAGCGACGGCTGAGGTAATGCAAATTCAGACTCCTCTTCTACATGAGGTGTAGTATTTGATTGTTCCTTGGTTTGAAGTGCACGGGCCTCCTTCAACTTCTGTATCTTTAGAGCATATTCATACTCTAGTTGCTGCAGTCGTTTTTTCTCTAGTGCTATCAATTCTGCTGAAGGCTTTTTTGGACTTGATGCAGGGGAGGTATCCAATTTCAATATTTTGCTTGGCTGAAAAGAAAAAAATTCTCTTTATTTCAACTTTCCCATCTACTCATCTATCGACAGGAGATAAAAACATAGGCAAAATATTTAATTAAGAGTTTATAATAATATATTTTAAACTCCTGCCTGAAAATTTCAACAAACAGCAGAAAACCTAAGAGTTTGCCACAATTCAACTGGCAGATTTGCAGGTTTTGCGATAAAAATTACCCTACATCATGTATGGAGCTTAACAGAAGCTTGGCCCCACTTAAAAGGTGAGCTATAAAACAAGTACACACAGTGATGTTGGGAGCGGGAGCACTAAAATTTACAAAAACATTTCAGTCTTGTTTTTGTGTATTTTTCCAAAATAGTATCCAATCCCCTCTGCAGCAACTTTGCTTGATAGTTTTAACAAGAACACTGATGTCTACAAACAGTGAAGTATTTTCTTCCTTCTTTCACAGCCATTTGGCTCCTCTTATTACTTATCTATGAATGGCACTCCCCTAAGCATAGAAATACAGGTTTTGAAGAGTTTTCTTCCTCAAATCATTAATGCCTTTTTTGTTGAATTCTCAAAAATGCACAAAACCAATAGGAACATTCCCTACGTTGTTTCTGAAATATTTTCCTGAAGTTCAATTTGAACTTTGTTAATCAAAATTTATACTCTTTTCCAAGTAGTTTGGTTTAAAAGCATGCTGACTTACACCAAGATGATCTTGCTCTAGCTTTCGTTTCCCAATTTCCTTACTTGCTACTGCTTTTGCTCGAGCAAGTTCTTCTCCATATTTTAATGCCAGAGCTTTTTTTACCGCAACTCGTTGTTGAACTTTATGTATCTGAAAAAATAAAAATAAAAACTAAATACTACAGCAACATGCAAATTTACAGATATGACCAGATAATAAAATATAATTACATGGAATTAATGAGATATAATATAACTAAATGGAAATTAAAAATTAATTCAAAGAAAGCCTACTGCCTCCAAAAATCAGGCATCCTATTTCAAGATTTCCAGCTCTAGGAAACAGAAATATTTCAGAGCGCAAGTTACATGTTCCTGAAGTCTTTTGAGAAACGCCTTGTTAGCATTCAAGATCTTCTCTGTTGCTTGGAGCTGCTCAGCCAGTTTGTTAATTTTATTTTCTGCAATTCGAACATTCTCTCTCTTCTTGGCCTGTTGTTGCAGTAAGTTTTTCAAGACAGACTCATCCTTCATCAACAGCATTCTGGAAGTAGAAAAGGAATGTAACAATTTTTTTCAAAGATAAGTTGCTTAGAGCTACTGCTGTTCCTCCAAAACTCCAGTTATTTAAGAACACAGCTCTCCTCACTTATAAATACACTACAGATTAGGTCACTCCAGATAGTTCTAACATCCATAAGACAGTAAATACTGTCAATGTATACAGCACGTTTCAGCATCCCTAGTTCAGCGTGTAAGTATAATGCAGATGAAAACATTCTAGTTGCAAGGACAGGGGAAGGTAAGCGAATGTTCTAACACTGTTTTTCGTATAATGACAACCAAATCACACATGTTCTTGCTTTCTGTTAAGTAACAACCTAGCTCTATCTTAGGGCACATACACACATTACTGGATTACAAGCCACAGTATTATGGCAGAACAACAGAGTAGATAGATACAAAAAGCTATGCATCAAAGCAAGCAAGATAAACACTTAGGTAGATGGGTGTGGATAAAGAGAGGAGGGAAGACTGTCTTTCAGATGATTGACCACAAACCAGTTTGTTCACAAGACCATACAGTAATAATCAAGTGGCAAGAGAAGCTGAGAAGAGGATGCAAAGCACTTGTACTTCCAACCGTAACTTGGTATTATGGAAGAGGCATGCCACAAGACAAAAGCCGTATTAGGTGGCACAAATCATACTCTAGTCACTGAACATAAATACAATACAGCTGGAAACAGTTAGCATGAAAAATCATACTTAAAAGTTATCAAACACCACACTGGCACTACAGTACAATTCCTTTTGCACAGCAATAGAATTAAAGGCTGAATAGTTCAAGACAACAGGAAATCCATCATTCGCTGTTCTTTAAACACTATACATTTAAAAATATTATTTATTCTTTTCATCCTGCTAAGCAAAAGGTAGGACTTCTGACAGTGAAATACATACCTGTTTTTCTTCAGCTTTGCTTCCGCTTCTGTGACTTGTTTTGTCACTATTGCTATTCTCCCAATTCCATCAACTTCACCATCAGAATTTGCAGGGGACGAATTGTTCTTCACTGGATCAGACTTAATTAAGCGCTGTTTCTCACGACTGAAACAAATGTTAAAAACAAAGATGTTCAGTAGCTTCAACATTCATTTTAATGTGTATTCCCAAGAGTTTTTACATATTTGAAAAGAGCAGCAGGACAAGATTTCAAGTTAAGAGAAGCAGTACTTTCCACAACTGCAATCAGTTACTATAAATCAATTCAAATCCAAGGATTTTCTTTAGACCTCTATGTTGTCTTACCAAAAAACTGCATGGGGAGAAAAACCTGAACATGATGGCAAGGTTTTCAAATTCAGATTTTCCTTCAAGTTAAAAAAGTAGACTAGTAAAGGGTCACAAATAAAACACATTGTACATTAACAATTAATCCAACTTGTACCTGGCAATCTCTTCTTTTAGAAGTCTGTATTCTATTTTCTTATCTTCCGGCAGGGCCTCTGGAGTTCTCATTGGATCATTTTCTTTTTCTGATTTTGGAGGGGCTTTGATTTTTGATGCCTGTTACAATGAAACTCAAGTCAGTACCAGTCACACTAGTTTAAAATACAGCTATCAAGTAGGATTTGTGAGAGGAATTTCAGCACTAACTTAAAGCTGTTCAAGGCTAGTTAGATGTTTTAGGCCAGTACTTTTTTGCTTAATGATGCATTGAATTTTAATTTAAAAAAATCAAACCAATATATATTACTAGTTCTGTCTTCAGGATGCCATCTTCAACAAAATTTTTTTATTAGCTTGTGCAATCCAAATTACAATGTAATTGACCAGAGAGGAGTAATGTACTCACTCTTACCTCCTTCTGATGCAATTCAGTGCTTCTCAACCAAATTCTGAAGTTTATATTCCATATACAAAGAAAAATCATTACAAAATAAACCTATTAAAATGCTGACAGCATTTACCTCAACATTTCTCCTTGCTTCTTTTATCATAGATTCTAGTCCTCCAAACACACTGCTAGTTGAGTTAGAGGGCTCTCCATCAGACTCACTGTCATCTGAGTCATTTAATGTAACCACAACAGATTTATGTTTTGGAAGCTGCGGCAAGAACGTAAAAAGTTTTGTAGTTAGAGGAAAAAGGTAGAGACACAGGTGTAACAGAGGACATATGTACAAGAAGAGAAAAAGAAGGTTAAATCCTTTTGTTATCACACACATCAATTCCACATTGTAATAAAAAAATAAGCATTCGTACATCTCCACAAGACAGTAATGTTGTACAGTCTTGATATTGTAACATGAAAGGTACTCCAACATCTTCAACCTACTCCCAAGTATCTGCAGCACATTTATGGCTCCATGGTCATAGCATACAAATCTCAAACATCTAACTCCTATATTTGTTTAATTATTTTAATTGCAATTAAAATGATCATCTGTCATTTGCAAGACAATTTTTTAAGTAACTGAGGGGTGACAAGCAATCAAATCTGCGTCAGAAATGGTGTGGCAGACATACCAAAACTCCCTCATCTTTCTGCTACACAGTTGTGATGTCTCTTATCCCACAGTTGTACTTAGCTGATCTCACAGTGAGCTGCTCAGGCAGTTTAATTGGGTAGAACACCAATAGAATGTAACAAATAGATTAAATCATCATCAATCACCTTTTGCCAACACAAATTTTAAAAGCTCACTGAAGATCAGGTGACTGCCAATTTCAGCACAAAGGAAAATGCAGAAACAAGCAGACAATCTAGATTAACCTCAAATGCTCTGGAGTTACAGCTTGGAAAAAAAGCAACTTATTTCACGTTTCCAGGACTGGTCTTCTGATCTCTTACTGTAGATCTGGACAACTGTAATTATACATTACCCTTTATCTCAGGATAGAACCTTGTCAAAGCTCTAAGTGTCTTTTAAAGCATTAACCCCATCAAAAAACTATCATTTTTTAAAATTGAAAATACTCAAATTTCTGCAATCAGTTCTTTTTGATACTCTTTCTCGGCAATTCTCAAGATATGGGCTGTATTTACTACTTCTGAATGTACTCCAGCTGCATCATTTTTCACCACAACAGGACATGCAGGTGAAATTCCAGTTTATGTTGGTGCAACGCACTGGTCCTTTCCTCACAAATACTCTCTTCCAGCCACACTCAGACATGCTAACTCTAACATACACACACTATTCACTGAAAAAATTCAACTCCCCCTAGAAGGAAAAGTACTTTTCCCCCCACAGAAGATAATTTTCTAATCAATTTAGCATGTTAAATAAGTTCAGCCATAGGACTGGTGCTCCAGACCCCACTTTAAAGGAAGGGAGTCACCAACTGACCAGGTGCAGGAGGAAGAGCAAGACTACCTCTGTTTTGGCAACGGTGTCTGTGCTAGTCTGGATAAGAAAATAATTGAACTATATTTACAATCTCTTAATTCACTGCATGCTGGCATATTTTGATACACTCTTCAGCTATGAATTCCTGCTTCAGTGTCAAATTCCTTCTCGAAGACCATATGGATTATCAAAGTGACTAATAATTCAAATGCTTAACTGAAGATTCCCTCTTCTGTGCTGTATCACTAGAAAACCTAACTCTAAATCTGCTCTTCACTTAAACTGAGCTCAGGTTCAACTCCTAGTCTTATTAGTAGGAAGCACCAGTGTTTTCTTACTGTGATCACTGCTCGTGGAAGCCTCGGTACTCTAACAAACTTTGTATTTTGCACCCGTGGCTGAGACACGGTATTAATACTGACAGCAGACAGATTACTTCTTGGCACAGGTTGCAAGTTGTCTGGAACAGGAGGGGAAGGTGGACCACTGTTACTTGAGGTTTCCTAAAAAATAAAACAAAAAAATGGTTTTAAAAATACACACCATCCATAGCTATTTTAAAAAGCATCAGTATAAATGAGACTGTTTCATACATATCTTGGAACTTGAAAATGTGATTTAGGCAGACTATCCAAATGTATTAGACAAATGTTGTGATTCTGCAGTAATATCAAAATAGCACACAGGAACAGGCCAGTTATTCACAGGTCAACTGCAAAGGACCTTTAAATAAGGTCAAGACTAATATATACTTTCAAAACCACAAGCTTAGCTTCTCACTCCAAAACAATCCCTCAAAACAACAAAAAACCTCTCCCAACTCCTCTTCCTAGAAGGCTTAAACAAAGTTACTTGTTTTACTTTCTAACTGGAAGTTTAAAAGTAGTAAACATTTTCTGGCAGAAAACCCCCAATTCCCTTGAACTTAATCAATTTTCAGTACCTTGAAGTTTCATAATTGCTTCAGAAATAACAGGCAAGGTGCAATTTGCAATGCCATAGTGGCTCTTGCTGATTTTTTTTTTAAGCCTCCAGAAATGCAGCATAAAACCCCTGTAAGCCTCACTTAGCAAGTCACATTGAAATTTTGGTCAAGATTGCCCTCTAGAGGCTTACACTCAAAAAACAATAGAGTACCTCAGCTCTGAAAGCCCGTTTGTTGGCTAGAGACTTGAGTAATTCTTCTCTTAAGAGCATCTCCTCCTCCTCTTCCTCATCAGCAAATGGAGGTTTTGGTGGCTGTTCAGGCTCTTCAGGGGGAAGAGGGGGAAGAGGTGGAGGTGGCTCAAGAGAAACACAAGGAATACCCTCCATGTAAAGATGGCTCAAAGATGGTACAGGCTGAGAAAAAAAGAGTAAAACAAGGGTTTGAAATGAATACTTTATGATTACTTAGCAGAGGCTGAGACCTAAGTTATTAGATGGTTTAAACATAACCTAAACTGTGTCAGTTTAATTAACATTTAAACTGCATTTACATCACTGTCAAAGGCTTTCACTGAACAGTTAGTAATTTCTCACAGCGGTTAATGGAAGCAATAAAGTTAGATTTGGATAGTGGAAGCTGTGGAGACATACAAACTAATGTAAATGAGAACCCGAACCAGAGACAGTCTAGTCAGAGAAACAGAGTTGACCAGCAGTCTTTAAACAGTTTTATGAAACTGTCTTACCTAGCAAATTTACAATTTCCCTTAGTCAAAAATTCAGAAGCTGTCATGAGAGAGAAGTGGTACCTTTCTATTGCTTGTCTAAGAAGAGTAACAATCATTCAGTGAAAAAAACTGGTAGTGAAAAAACCCTCACAATAATTCAATTTCCATGTGGACTCTTAGGTGAGAAGACAGAAAACACAGTCAAAAAGCACAAAGTTTGAATGAGTGATGAGCTGTATTTCTTGGCTTTTCCCCCCCTCTATGTAACAAGCCAGAGAATAAGTTTATCTACCTACATACATGGCCTAGAGAAAAGAGGCAAACTGGCCTTATGCTAACGGTTCCGATTCATTCTTTTTCCTTATGTGCTTCAGACAATTTTTGCTTTCTGTATGAAAAAGCACAGCTCTAACAATGAAGAGAATTTCAATTCAATAGGAAAACCTCTATTAACAAACAACTGCATCGGCCAAAAGATAACTGAAATAAAGCTTTAAAAAAGCAACCACAAGTCTAACAGATAGTTCAAGGGAATCATTAAACAGAGAATTGTATCAAAACCAGAATCTAAATTTAATCCTAGCTTTAGCATTAGAAATCAGATACAAAATGAGAATTATCAAGGTTACTTACTGGAATTGGAGGAGGTAGTGGCAAGGAAATTGGTGGTACTGGAGGTGGAAAATATCCTATTGGACACTCAAAGAAAGGAGGCTGCACTGGGGAAGAAGCTGTAATTAAAATACTGAATGTAAGAAATCTGACAGGTATTTACTAAACAACAATTCATGGTTTATGCTTCAACTGATTTAATGTAGCAGAAAGAGACAAATATTTTTACTATGCACTAATTTCAAAGGTAACACCAGACACAGCAGAGTGCATTTTTTTTACATGTATGTACATTTTAAAAAAGAGTAGTTACATTTTCTTTTTCTGTTTAACACACAAAATGCAAGTAAAGCCAACCAGTACTGCTAAGGTAATGCAGCCCTCATATTGGATTTATATTGCAAGAATTTACCTTCTAAAACAAGATCTCAGTAGCCTGATTACTGGCTACCAAAAATGCAATACAACACAAACTAGGACAGAAGCGGACCCAAAGCACAGCTGATAAATTCTGAAACAATAAACAAGAGACTGAGATGCTTTACAAGAGAGATTTGGGTAGCTTACACATACAAAACAGCAGGTGCAATATTTTAACAAAGTAATGTATAAGGAAGGCTGACAAGAAAGGAGGAAACAATAAGAAAAAAAGAAGAGTGGAAGATGAAAAGCAAGAGAAAAATAGTAGCCAATCAAGTAGTATGCTTAATGAAGTTTTCTCAACTCTCTACATGATGAGACGAAACAGAAACCCGACTACCTTAAATGTACCTCAAACTCCAAAGTCAATTAATCATTTAGGCTGGAAGAGACTTCGGGAAGGTATATTACGCAGCACAAGTGCCCAAAGCAGGGCTGCCCCCAAAGTCAGGTTATCAAGTTCCAGGTATATCTGACAATGGAGATTCCACAACATTTAAACCTGCTCTAGTATTTGACCATCTTCTATCTGTGCAGAATTTGTTACAATCTAAGTGTTGCTACTTGTCCTTCTGTTGCCCACTTGACTGAAGAGTTTGGTTCTGTCTTGTCTGTAACTGCCCACTGAGTAGTTGAAGACAAGAGCAAAAGCCTTCCTTAGCCTTCTCAACACAAACACAGCTCTCTCAGTCTCTTTCTGTAAGCCAAGTACTCCAGTCTCCCAATAAACTTTATGAAAAACAGGCCTGAAACAGTCTCCCTTAGTCAAAAAGGTCTTTTGCTAGGCTCATTTTAGAATGTCACTCTTACTGTGAAACCAGAAAACTGGCAATCTCATCAGCATTTAACAGCCCCCTCCAACCACTGACCCCCGACAGTCACCGTGCTACAACCCAGGCTACGGCTCCTGTCACCCAAAGCCACCCTGCTGGCCCACATCTCACTCAATGTCCACCGAGACCCCCGGGCCCTTTTCTTTGCAAAGCTGCTGTCTGTCCAGTCAACACCCTGGGGCCCTCACTTTCTGCACTGAAAGCTGGTTGGGAATATACAAGCATAAAACCTACAGTACTGCAATGAGAAAAGTATACCCCGAAAACCTTAAAAGTACCATTACAGCAGAGATGGAAACAGTCAGTGTTAAAACAATTGGCTCATCTTAAAATGTTACTTTTATAATTCAGACAGCTCAAAACAAATTTCTTCTAGAACAGTGGCTTATTTCCTATTTTCCAATCACCATAATAGAAAATTGCAACTAAGTCTTACCTGGTGAGTTAGTTTCACTGTCTGTATCCATAGCAACTTCATCATAATTATCATACTGATATATACCTCCTGCACTCTCTGTAGACTGCTTATCCAAAGACCATCTCAGGTCTGTATCTGAAGACTAAACACACACAAAAAGTATTTTATTTAGCTGGTCTTACATCATTATTTCAGAGTAAACCACTAAGAAATAAATTCTGGGAAAAGGCCCTTACAATTTTTTCTTCTAATTGATTTATAAATACAATTTACTTATCTTGTACAAGAAGAAACTGAATACTACCTTTTAATCAAATCCACTGTAAGTAGCGACTAGACAAATTGACAGGCAGTTTTAAAACTGTATCTCTTCCAGGATAATGGGGTGGGGTGTGTTATGATACACAGGAAGAATTTTTAAATACCTACTAGGTCATTATATATCTGGTAAATTGGCATGGTTATATATTCCTGAAAGACTGCAAGAGAATTAAATGCTTTATTATTTCTGCTAATCTGCCAGGGCAACTACCAAGAATGCTTGAACTACCTTTGCTAGAAACAACTGTCAAGGGAAGAATCTTTTTATTGTCCCAGAAGGAGCCATATACCACACTGAGACAAACCCAGAGACCATAAATTCATAAATCAGGTTGTTTAAAGAACTCCTAACACTATATGGATGCCAATCAATGTTTTGGACCGAAAACATGGAGAACACCTACATATGACTTCTCAGACTCCTTAACTTGTATCTTTAAGAGGCATACAGAAGACATTTTGGTAGCTTTGAGAATATCTACTGTTTACAGTCAAACATTTTTAGTCTCAATTTTCCACTATTACTGTAAATATGATTCTTCTACAACATGAGCTCAAACAGGGAGCCCCAATTCCCTTAGATGCTGTTTGTTCTTACAGCATTAGTAGCACCAAGCACTTGAAGCATCCAGCTGCAGCAGCTGTATTGCTTCCAGGCTGACACAATCAATGCTGAAGAAACAGTCTTTTTTTTCTGTAAGGTACCAATGTTTTAGAGACAGAACATTAGTTACTCAAGTGCCTTTTGCTAATCTCAGTATGAGAGAACAAGAACAGCCTACAAGCATGATGACCACTGCAGTAACTCTAGTACTTCATCAATTTGACACTATGTGAAGTTGAACTAATTGTCTTTTGTCTGGGTGTATCTTATGCTTCTCCAAAAGAGACTAAATACTACAATTAAAAAATACTACAAAGCAACCAAGCCCTTCAACGACATTTCGAAAGAAGCAAGCCACTGAAGTTGGATACACAGAAAAAGTTTGAAAATGTGGAGAAGAAAACCCAGAAATCTAAGGGAAGAAAGCCAAAAAAGTTTCACTGATTGGTTAGTGTTAAATTACAGGCTACTCTTTGACCACAATGTTCAAAATGTCTTTAGGACAAAAATGTTTTACCATTGACTTACAAATGTACGACTCACACAAAACCGGTTTTCCAAATCCAAAGGGAATGCTTGTCTAGCAAGGGATTACAACATCATAAACACTGAAGTATTTTGACCTTCTCTTTCATTGCTCTCTTTTGATTATTTTAGGGGTGGAGAAAGCAGGGAGAAGAACAGGGGGATGCAGAAAAGGATGGTGAAACAAAACCAGGTGGGGCAAGTGAGAAATTATTCATGAATCTTAAATGTAACACCAGAACACCATGTAAGAAATTTATTACCCTGCTTCTTGATCTCCTCTTTCCTCCAACTAGCTTCATAAATCGATTGTACTGCTCTTCTTGATTTGAGAGGTCCCTAATTTTTCTTATTTCTTCTTCTCTCTTTCTTCTCTCCTCCTCCTCTTCTTGTTTCCTCTGGTCTTCCTCTTTCTGCCGCCTGTCTAGCTCCTTTTGCTGCTGCATCTTCTTTGATGTCTTTGTCTGTTGCTTCCTTAAAGCTTGCTTGCCTTTAAATAAAAAGATATGTGATTAACTCCATTTTACCTAATTGGTTCCACCTAATCCTAGAGTCTTTAAGAGCTTTGAGTAAATATGAGAGAGTTTAGAATGACTAAAGGCTCATAACTTTTTTTTTTTTTGAGGCCATGCCACTGATAGCCATTTCAGTAATATTAAACTTATTACCTGTAGTACTAGGTTTTTTTGTTGAATGTGCTTTTGTACTGGCTTTGACTTTCTGTGTTACACTTTTCGTTTTTGTTAATTTTTCCTTGCTTTCCTTCATCACCTGTTGTTCTTTTTGCTGCCATTTTTTACTAGCAGACTGAAGTGCAAGAAGCCTAAGTTGCAATTCGGACATCTCCTCCTCATCATCAAGTAGCTTCTTGAGAAGAAAACAGAAGAAAGGACAAGACAAGAAGTCAAGAAACATAATTTAACAACTTTTTCTTTACAAGGTCTTTTGAAATCTTTCCCAAATATTTTTACTAAAAGAAAGATTAAAAAATCCTACTTTACTGGTAAGTGTCATTTGTTAAAAATTGACAGTTTCTATTACTGGACTGTTTCTGGGCTGCCATTTGGAAAAACCCATCAGAGATTAGCAATCATGCCTCATCTATGGAGGAATACTTTCTTACCTTTTCAGATGCAACATCTGAAGTGCTAAGCTTTCGCACTGATGTTTGTTCTTTGTCTTCTGTACCTTCCAAGAGAAAAAATACCGTATTTTTGAACAAGCTGTTTCTCTTGAGACAGAGCTACATTAAAATAATATGTGAAATTTAATCTATACAAACATATTTTATCAGTATCACTGATACACAGTATGAAACAGTAGCAGTGGTACATGTAAGATTACATGAAGAAACATTCATATATAAAGTTGGTATGTCTGATAAAATCCACATCACCATGACTCCATAAGCCTAAGGAAAGATTTGTCATTTCTTAGTAACTCTTGTCTTAAGGTTTGCATGTGCTTCCTCAAGAAGCAGAGAAAAACAGATTTGCAGACAAGGAGAAAATACGACTTCTTGTCATGTGTTTTATACTACCATCTCATAGCAGCTGCTGTCCTGAGCATCTCATATTTCACTGGCAGCTATTTTGAGTAACTGGTCATTCTTTTGTAGAATATAAAGGCCCAAAGCTGCAGTAAGAACACACTTGCTCCATTTCACACCAAAGGAAAACAGAAAAAAGTTATAATATGGAAATGCATAGTACAGTACTCTTTTCCCACTATTAATTTCTTAGACTGCCCAAAATATAGCCAATTCTCCCAGTGTGTATATATATACACTCACACATATTAACATTCTATACTTTACACATAGTATATAATGCTGTATATATTGCAGTATTACCTACTTTATTATAGCAAATAATTAGTAATATAATTGGCAGCAAAAAAAGTAATTACGGACTTTTTATGTAACCATACATATATGTTTATATGCATCAGACAAAGGCAGGAAACATTTAGAAAAGCTTGGAGTTCTTTTCCTATATTAGACTTTCTTCAAAGAGAGATTCCTTTCCACATCTCAAATTGGTGGAAAATAAATTTGGATTCTGTACAGATTTAACTCTTCCTAGCTTTTTTAGAAAGCTACATTCAGAAAGGCATGGTTTAAAGTACACCAAGATCTTAAACAAATATGAAACTTAAAAAATGCTGAAAGTCTACCTCCTTGCACATGCATGCATTTTTTAAAAATGCACATACAAAAGAAAGAAGAGTAATATCTAATACCTGTATGAACTATAGAAGAAAATTCAAAAAAGTTATTATACTAAGTAAAGTTCCTAACCATCCAGTTTAGAGGAGGGAAGCAAGAAGACAGATAGTAGAGTAGTTGTTTTGATGCAGGCATATGAAGGGACATCCTATACACACCAGAAGGGGACAACATAGTCACAGTAGACTAATGCACAACATGGGAAGGAAAGTACAGAATACTGTCAAGCCTTTCAGAGCAGCTGAACCACAGAGAATTAGTTTGAGAGAGACTCAAACTTCCCTGAGTTAAGACAAGTTCCTCAACTTTTACAGGTCTGTAGAAACATCCAGCACACCATTTAAAAATAAAAAAAATAGGAAAATTAAATTTTGCTTATTTCCCTATACATGTGGCATGTATTATGGGCAGTAAGATTAATGTAGTATACATTCACTCAATACACATGAATCTGCAATAACTCCAATCAGCTGAATTTTTATTTGGAAGCCTGCATTACATTGTCAGAAACATTTACTCATACATAATCTGTCTGCTTTCAGATCATTCATATATCATAGACTTAAGAATCATGCAAAAATTAAATGCTCTTAATATGCATATTACATCATCTATTGTTCACTATCATATGAACTGTATTCTCAACTTCAGTGCTTTTAAGTTTGGAAACTGGATTTTTGAGACTGTTTTGCTTTTGAAATAGCTGTTCTACTCCTGTCCTGCTATGTTCTCTTCCACAAACTATTAGTTTTTCTTTTATCATGAAAATTTGTTAATTTTCTTCATGTCTGTCAATAAAAACTGTAGGACCTCTTAACACAAAAATTTTTTATTATCAGTGGGAAACACAGAAGGGGGAGAAATTACCTAGAATGAGGTGGTTTGACTACCAATTATCAGTTTTCTCTTTTGTTTTCTTTACAAGATCTGTCTTCTAAATTCTCATTCTGAAGTTATACATAAATCATTCTCACTTTCAGTGCTCTAGTCCTACCTTTCTTCATATTCCTGCCAATTACTCACCTGCAATCTTATTCAATCCATTAACTACTTGGTCTCTTCCCACTCAAATTGATAGTTTACACACACTGGCAAATTAGTGAACATTAGATGACAAGTGATAGCCTCAAGTGCCACCCTCAGCCACAGCAATCACTTACTAGAACTACACGAAGCCTTAGAGTAGGAAGCTGATGTCAGCTGCCTTATTCCTGCAGACTTAGCAGTAAGCTCAAGTGCTTTTACCACAGGTCAGCTGGACGTGATCACTTGTTTTTCGGAGACTGGCTAACCCATCTCAGCAATTACCCTCTTTAGTCAATAGTCCAGAACAATCTTTGACAAGACACTTATTCTACCCTTTGGCTGCCATTTCTTCTACAAATCCTTTCTATTTCTGGACTATGATTTCTTGACTATTTGTGAATATCAACAACGATCAAAATAATTCTTGTGAAAATACCTTACAGTGTTAATAATGCCAACGTTGTGGGTTTGATCCCTGTAGAGGACAGTAACTTAAGAGCTGGACTTGATGATCCTTGTGTGTGCCTTCCAACTCAGAATATTCCATGACCCTAGTCTTACACTTCACAAAACACACAATGATGAAATGCAGAAAAAGTGGTCTCTAAACGTTCTCTTTTCAGCTAAAAAGTAACCACATTTTGCTTCTGCAGAAAAGAACAAGGCAAATGAAGAAGTAAAACTTTCGGTGAAAAATCAATTACTTCTGCTGTGAATAGCATTTAAAACTTTCAAGTCTTGTCCTCATGCTTTCTGCCAAACAATCGGTCTAAAAAACCACATTATTTAAAATACAGATCCAACGCAAAAACCTGCTTCCAAACATGTTTATGTAATTCAAGGAATTACAAAACACAAGAGTTAAGTACATTGAATCTTTAACTTGTAACTTCTAATATTTTAATATAAGTTTTCCCCAACACCTAATAAATATAATAGATAATAGCAAGTAAATAGAATTTTAAAAGCTAAAATAACTTTACAAGTATTTCTTTACCTTGGCCAGATTCTGTTAGTTCAGATTTTTGTGAGGACTGCTTCATTCCTTCTTTCCCTTTTTTCAATCTGCTCCTCTCAGCTGGAGTAGGCAGTTTTTGTCTGAGAGGTTTCAGTTCAAATGCTTGAAAGCCCATAACCGGATTTTTCTCCTCAGGAGGTACTTCTTTTATAGCGTCCGTTTTAATACTGTTGTTTTCTACAGTTATTTGGTCCTCAGTGTCCACTGTTTTTTCTTCATCTTGTTTCTCATTTTCTTCCCTGTTGCTCAAAGCCAGTCTTTCATCTTTATTAATGTGTTCAAGTTCTAATTGTATCTGCTTATACTTCAAGAGCAGATCCTCAAAACTTTCTTCCACAGAGCTTTCATTTTTAGAAGAGTAGTTCTGCTTTCTAGATGGGGACCTTCCAAAAGTTTTGGCTGAATTACTGGTCAAGAAATTTAAGACAAGAACTTGTATAACCTTAAAACAGTGGCAATATTACCAGTGAAGACTAAATTAAGACAAACATAACTTACGATCATTTTCATGTCTTTTACCTTAAAGCTAGCTTGAAAAATATCCTTAATAAATACAAGTACCACGCAAAAGCTGTAGCCATTATTACATATTGACAAACATTTTCTCAAACGAACAACTTCAAATATCCTACTTATGACAAGAAGGTAATGAATTGCTGAGAAGTCTCGTCTCTTACTCACACCATACTCCTGGAAACAACAGCTGTAATGCTGAGATGGTTCTCTATCACAGAAAATCAGACTTCCAGAGTTCATACCTACAGTACTGACTCCTCATCTGACATTCTCAAAAAGACAGGTAAATTCCTTCTCACTCATTTTATCCTTTCATAAAATGCCACATCTAGCCAATACTAAGTCTGGCCATAGCACAACGAGACACTGTAATAAATGCAGTTCAGCAAATGAGGTGAACAGAAGAATCAATGAACAACCAAAGGGAATTAAAAAAAGGGACAAAGACTTGTGATCAAAACATTCATAAATGCTGAAGATGACTGCGAATTACTAATCACTCAGAAAAGGCTGCTTATGACTGTCCAAGGCAAGCAGTGGAAATATTCTTAGGCACCTCTGCCCAGAACAAAAGTCATCACCATTACAGGTTCAACTCCTCTTACATTAACCTGACACTTGAAAACTATCCTGTAAAATAATCATGCCCAAGGGGAAATCTTTTAAGAGACCAAGTCAGGTTTTACTCATTTGATTCAGTATCAGCCCCACTGTGATAACAGCTGACTCACACACAGTTACACAAAATGCTTTTTCAACAACATCATCTCTTAAAACAATAAACAGAGTAAAACTATAAGCCAAAACAGGTGTCCTCTAAAGGCAGACATACTGATTCCAGAGGAAAACATACTTGTCTTCTGTTCACAACAAGCATCAACTACTTGGATGTTTTGCTACATTAAGTTCTAACATAAGTATGAAGAATCTTGTTATGTATCCTACAAAAGCTACTTCCGTAATACCAGGAAATGTTTTGCTATACAGTGCCTTCTGAAGTGTCAGCACAAAAAGCAGAAACTAGCAAAGATAAACGACATAGAATCCAAAAAGCAATCAAACAATCTATAAATATGCTGAAAATACTAAAAGCTATGTGTGGTGTAACACCAAATTATGCAATAAACATATCTGTGAAATTCCCTTCCAACACATTTCGACTTTCAAAGGGCCAGCTACTTTTGTGACTTTGTAAGTCACAGGAAATTCTGAAGTTAATTGACTTAACATAATTTATAAAAGTAAGTCTACCTTGTATTTGCTATTGAAATACTTCAATAGCTTGTAAAGTCATCTGGAGATGGAAAACAAGACAGTTTTGAGATGTTCTGTGTGATCACAATAATACAATTGCTAGATGCTCCCAAGAACGGTGTTAACCAGAAATTCTGTGGTTCACATATGCAGAAATATTTTTATGTGGTTCTACACGTAGAATGCAAGACTCCATGAAGTGCTGTGAAAGGCAGACAGAATTGCATATATTAAAACAACAATTGTGCTTCAATCAATTTAAGAGAAACTTCATCCAAGAAGCAAAATCAAGAAACAGGAAGTTAGAAATGAAGAAAAATGTACACTGTGAAGAGTTCAGAATTCAATGGAAACAGAAAGTCCCATTTAGGTTCTATATTTCAGACTCAAATTCCACAGTTCTCTATGCAAGGTTTCCTGGAGAATTACTATATAACAGCTTCACATTAAAGTTGCCAAGAATTGAAAGAAAAAAGCCTAATAAAAGCTAACACCCGAAAAAAAAAGGAACAAGAATTCTTGAAGTGTTCCACCATGTCCTTTACTCCACTTACATATATATTCCTACAAAACGTGGTGCAAAGCACAAGTTCCAAGGATAAATCCAGCAAAAAATCTCTGTCTTACCAGACTGTCATGGTTTAACACCGGTCAGCAACTACCACACAGCCACACTCTCCTCTCTCCCCTGCTCCATGGTGGCATGGTGAAAGAACTTGGAAAATGGTAATGTGGGTTGAAAGTGGGTTGAAGAAAGAACAGGTTTATTATGGAAATCAAGTAAAACAGTAATAATAATGAAAAGGGAGAGAACAGAAAGAGAGAGTGGAATAACGCCCAAGGAAGGAGGGTGATACACAATACAACTGCTCACCACCCACTGAGAGATGCCCAGCCCATCCTCAAGCAGCAGTCGGTGGCTCTCAGCCATGTATACTTCGACATTCTGTGGTATGCAACACCACTTTGGCCAAGTTCGGGTCTCAGTTTTGCACATTTCCAGCTTCTTGTGCACCTCCTCACTGGCAGAGCATGCAACACTCAAGTCAACTTAGTGTAGGCACTACTCAGCTAAAACATCAGTGTGCTATCAACATTAATCTCATACTAAATCCAAAACACAGCACCGCACCAGCTAGTAAGAAGAAAACTCCACCCTAGCCAAAACCAGGACTCAAGACACTTAAAACATTTTACTTTCCAGGGGGAACTTCAAATACCATTCCAGGCCACAAGCCTCCTTCTACCCGTTGATATGGAAGTCTCCTCTGAAGTCAAAAGCCAATGAACTACACTGGTACTCCATTAATGTTAGCAACATGGAGGTATCTTAATATTTATGAATTCTCTAATATTGACTCCATTAGGCAGCAAGGATGTAAAAAACACAGAAAGCAACTCATATTGAGGGAAAATCATGGACCTTCCTTAACTGTATGATCCATTAACAACTGAATGTTCACTTATTAAAGAGCAAGAGTAATAGAACATTCCCTATCTACCATGTTTAAACAGAAGAGTGAATCTCAAGTGCCAGGAATGAAAACACTTTTAACATCCTCATTCTCTACTTTTGGTTTGAAAATGGAATTATTGGCTTCTAAATGCTCTTTTAATTAAAAGGGAGAAGGAGACCCTGCATCAGCGTTAAGAAACCTTGCAAAGTCTATTTAGGACAATATATACATTTGCTCTGCAAATTACTCCTTACACAGAAAGTAACCACTTTCAGCTACTCAGAGCAACATTGCAAATTAAGAGACTTGAAAGCTATTTTCAGCACTAGAATTGCCTTAGTGTGAAAATTTGGGCAAATCACATCTTCACTCGCTGCCTATCAAAATAAAAACCTTGAATGAAAGGTCCCAATGAAGCCTTCAATAATGCTGTAACTTTACCACATGAGACTTAATAAAAGCATCTCTATTGCTGGTTTACATATTCCATCCGCATTTACACAAATAAAAAATATTAATGACATAAATAATAATATAAAACACAAGAATCCGAGGGATCAACCTGCACAATCTAGCAAACACACAACCTTTGACTATTGATATGAAGGACAATAAAACACTGCAAAATTCTGGAGATTACGATTTAACTGCCATCTCTCTTGCTCAGTGTTTTTTACACTCATCTACATTTTCAGTTAGGCAACAATGCAGTTACATCAAGCAACCAGGCTGCCCCAAGCTGACACTCAGCATCAGTTCTTCACATTACTTCTTACAGCAAACAAGAAAAATTAGGGAAGCTTTTCCCACCACTTTCACAATTCCTGCTCCTAAAAGGATGAAATATCAGAACTCTGGTAACAGACACCTACACAACTCTTAAGAGCAATCAGTGGAGACCCTACAAAGAATGGTGGGTATGACTTTCATTTGCATGCCCACATAAACCACACGTTGTGTATGCAGACCCACTTCAGCTTAGCTAGGACTAAAGCTAAACCTGTGTGTAATAGCCTCTGAAGGGATGAAAATGAAAAAAAAAACCCAATAGATCCTTCATTGCACAATACAGGAAATTACCAAGATTACGGTTTTAGCTTTACAATTGTGACACTAATAATACATATTAAAACTACCGCACCAAAGACTGACCCCACTTCACAATATTCGCACTTCGGGCTAGAAGAGCAGCCGCCCGGAATCCAACCGACAAAAGCTTCCTTTCAGGCTATGCTTTTTCTTTTTCCCTACACCCGACAGAT